>WOXC01006854.1:600000-1042500 GCA_011680675.1 Gymnobelideus leadbeateri
GATATCTTAGTTCTAGTAAATTGCTTTGTCTTCCTTGGATTAAAAAAAAAAAGCCTCCTGAAAACTCTTGAGTAACCTTAAGGTCTGGAGGCTGAAATAACTTGAATAATTGTAACTTGCAAATAATCCCTAAACCTGATTTAAGCCTTTTTTTTGGCAACCATAGTTAACACCCTTTTCTGAGCTCCTGTCACACTTATCTCTATTACTTATGTTGGCATAGTGCCTTACATTGTTACTTAACTATTTTGAGTCTGCATGTATTGATTAAGACATTGGATTTCTTTTGTCTTTTTCATAGCAAATGCTATATATATTTCTCTATATAGAAAGATCTATTTATAGATCTGTGTAGATAGATCTATAGATAGATATGCCTTTAAAGATATACCTATATCTAAATATAGATAGATCTCTATAGCGTCAGAAATATATAGATATATAGATAGATCTATTTTTTGAATAAAGGAAACTGATTAAAATATAACTATAATTTTGTTTACTTTTAGCCTTCAAGGATTATCTCTTAATGGATGCCAGATTACAGACAAAGCCATAAGAGCCTTAGTTAAAAAACATGGAAACAGGTAATGACATTCAACCTTTCATCTCTATACAATTATCACATATAAGTCATGGAAACATTGAAAACTTCTTTGGGGTGCTCATTGCTGAATTACTGGTTTTTAATATATATGTATAAATACTTTAAAAGCAAACTATAGAATTAAATTATTAGGGAAATTACTCTGCTAGGTTTTATCTATTGTTTTGGGATGAAAGAGTTATTCCCATTTAGGGAAAGCATCTATAAACAAATCTGCAATAGAGCATAGTGACTGGAAATTTGCCCCATGATAGGAAATGTAGAGGATGCTGACAGCACTAATCTGAGAATCCTTCCTTTAATGCTAGTGCTTCCTACCACAATGACATTAGTGGTGGCTTCATCCCAAAGCAGCTTTTTTGAACTCTTGTGAGACTCTGAGGAATGCTTCCTCTTTTTGGAGGCTGTGCCACACACTGCTGCTATTTGCACCTGATATAAAAATAGCTCATTACAGTTCTGTCCCGAAAACAGTATATCACTCCCACCCTCAGCTAAAATTCAGCTGTGTCTATAGTGGAATTCTCCTTGTCTGTGTAATCCTAAATTATGAAACTTAAAAAGTCATATTTCTACTTGATGGCTTCATGTAGAAAATGTTATGTCAAACTAATTTTGTTTTCCTTTTTTTATGTGTTGCTGTTCTAGACTGTTCGATTAGGGAAATGGAGGTGAATTAATTTGCCTAGAATTTAGCAAAGCATTTGACAAAAATGCACATAAATCCTTGTGGATTAGTCAGAAAGGTAATGTTCAAACAATAGTATAGTTAGGAAATAGTTGACTGGTTGAATATAGATAGCCATTTCAGGTTCTATGTCAACTTGAAAGGCAGATTCAAATGGAATGGTCTAGGAATATTAGCTACTGTGTATTTTTTTTTCTTTGCTAGTAACTTAATGTCTTTCATGCATTCATATGACATAAATCTAGGAGGGATAGGCAACATGTTGGATGCATCAGGATGGATAAAGATCTCAACAAGCTAGAATATTGGACTGAATCTAATAAAGGGATAAATAAAAATTCCTAAATTTGTTTTTAAAATAAGCTTTCTAAGATGGGGGAGCCTTGGCTGCAGTTTATCTAGAAAATAATCTGTTTTTTTAGTTTATTACAAATGTAATAATAATCAACAATTTCATATTGTTGCCAAGAGAGTTAATGTAATATTAGGCTGCATTAAGAGATAGTATCCGTGATTAGGGAGTGATAATCCCATTGTGCTCTTCCCTGGTTAGAATACATTGAGGATATTATAGACTATACCTCGAAAGCCCCTTCTGATTCTGAGATTCTGTGACCCTGAAATAAGGACTGAAATATAATCTTATGTTATCTGAAGACACAAAGTTATGGAATTTTGAAGACTTTTCATAGAGCAGGCTATTGTGCTCATTTTAGGGGGATCCTCTATTGTTATTTTGTCCCCATAGGAAATATTCAGAAGGACATTCATGAGTAGCAATTATGGCTTCAGCCTTTTATTTAGAGACATATATCCCTCTTTGGCAACAGTAAACTTACATGTTTCTTTTTTTAAAAAATCTCATAAAACACTTTTTAAATAGTCTTAATCATTAGTTGCTTGCCTTCCTTCTTATATGAGAATACAGTCTTCTGTTTTATCATGATTCAGACAAGAACAGAATAGAATGGATATGTCTAGACACTGGAAATTGTTTACTGTCTGTGGTTATTTCTGATGTTTCAGACTTTCTGCTTGGTAGAGAAAAATATTTTACCAAATTGACTTAAAATCATTTTTCCTGTAAAAAAAATACAAATAAACCACGTAATTGACTGTGGGAGGTTTTAGGATACTTATTTATTATTTCTTCATTAGTTGAGTTCCTGTGACATTCATAACCCACAAAACACAATCATCATCCCCAAGTCATAGAATCTCAAAATTTCAGGGTTGGAAGGGGTATCAGCTGTCATCTAGTCCAACTCACAACTGGAATAAGGATCCCCATAACTATATAACTAATAAGTAATAAATGACCATTCTGCCTCTGCTTGAAGACCTCCAAAGAGGGCGTACACATTGCTTACCTCCAGAGGTAGGCAGACCCTTATATTGAAGCAGCTCTCATTCATAGGAAGTTTCTCTTTACAAAACAAAAAAACAAAAACAAAAATTAAAAAATAAATGTTTCTTTGCCACTTTTACCCTTTGCACTTGATTCTTCCCTGTGAGGTCAAATAAAATAAAACTGGCATCTTTTTTACATGACTGGCCCTTTACATGCTTAAAGACAGTTTTTATAGAATCTTCCATTATAGAGATCCCCAGTTCCTTTGATCCTCATCTGTCATAGACTTGAAGCGTCACATTCTCCTGGCTTCTCTCCTCTGGATACTCTCCAATTTATCAATATTCTTTCTGTGTATATGGTATACTACTTTATTTTTGCATTGTTCAGTCATATTCATCTCTTCATGACCCCCTAGACCATACTGTTCATGGGGTTTTCTTGGCAAAGATACTGGAGTGGTTTGCTAACAGAGGCAAACAGAGTTCAAGTGACTTACCCAGGATCATGCAGCTAGTAAGTTTTTGAGCCTGATTTGACCTTAGGTGTTCCTGATTCCAGGCCCAGCACTCTATCCACTGAACCATCACTTCATACTACTTTATGCTGTTCACCAATTAGTTCATGCATTTATATCCTCCTAAATAGATTGCAAGGTAATTTTTTTCCTGCTCCATATATTTATTTATTTGTTTGTTTGTTTATTTGTTTTTGGAGAGGGAAGGCAGGGCAGTTGGGGTTAAGTGACTTGCCCAAGGTCAAATGGCTAGTAAGTGTTAAGTGTCTGAGGCCGGATTTGAATTCAGGTTCTCCTGACTCCAGGGCCGGTGCCCTATTCACTGCACCACCTAGGTGCCCCCTCCTCTTATATTTTTCAAAGTTCCTAGAATGCCATGCTACTGAAACTCAACGATTATTCAATAGAATTTGTTGAATTCTACTTTGCAAAGAAGAATCTAAATAAATTGTCAGTAGAATGACAGTGATAATATACATGTCTTCTATATATCTGAAATGTTTTTTTTTTTTGCCACTGTTATCTCTGAACTCTGACTGCCATTAAATGTAAAGAGAGACTTACTGGGAATTAGGTCTGGAAACATAGCTTTAAACAGTATTCCTTGATATGCATTTCATGATTCAAATCTTAGTTCCGATCATTGGTATATTGACTTCAAGGTATCATTTAGTCATGAACTCAGTTACAGAAACATTTCAAAGTAACTGTAGATTTCAGAGGTAGTGTATATTTGCTAAGGAAAGGACTGAGTAGAATGCACAAGAATTTTTAATGTCTGTTCTGTCCAGCTCCATTCCAATTTCTACTGGGTCAGAGTCCAGCTAATAGGGAGGCCAACTAAAATTCACAGGAATGGGGAGAAGAGGGTTGCATTAGTGTGTTATAGGAAGAGGTTGGACAAAAGGGCCAAGCCAGGGGCTTCAGTACCTAAAGTCATGAGTTAAGATGGTGATGACGATGATGATTCTGATTCACATTTATTTGTGGGCATTAAAGTTCTTTCCTCACAAAAGTCATGTGAGGTAGATTCATTTTATACGTGTGGAGACTGAAACTCTGAAAGATTAAGTAACCACAGAGCTAGAAAGAGTTTAAGGCAGAATTTCGAGCATAGATCTCTGACTCTGCATTCTGTACTTAATCCACCACAAAATCTAGAGGGTACTAGAGAGATTTTTCTATTGTAATAGTGAGTTTTAATCATGAAGTAAAAAACAATGAATGTCTAAGAAAGGCTTAAGCTAAGTCAAAGTCTGTTTAGGAGAACAGGTCAGCAACAAGGATGGGTGAGACTAAAGGCAAGGGATCACTAACTTGGAGGCAATACTCATTCCTCATCTGCTTTCTTGTTTCCTTTTCTACTAGAGAACATGGTCAAGCATGTATCTCCATCCTTTTCCAGTTATTACTATTATCAGCAGTGGACAGAGTCCATCTTTGCTGCTGCCTTGCAGAAAGTATAGTTTAATTGTCCCAAATCATATGTGTGTATACACACATACATACACACACATATATCTATCCATAGCTACTACCTTAATAAAGAGAACAGTTAAAGTAAGACATGAATGACAGTTAATCAGTCAATAAACATTTATTAAATGCTTATTACCTATCAGGCAATGGGGTTACAATTAATAGGGAAGAGTATGAAAACAATTATGTACAAACAAGATACGGGATGAACTGAAGATAATCAACAGATGGCAAGTATTGGCATTAAGGGGGATCAGGAAAATGCTTCTCACAGATTTTTTCTGGTTCTTGAAGGAAGCCAAAAAACCAGGAGGCAGAGATGAGGAGGGAGAGTATTTTCAGGCATGTGGAATAGTCAGTGAAAATGTCTGGAGGTGGAATGTCTTAAGCAAGGAAAAGGAAGGAGGCACATATCACTGAATGGAAGAATCCTGGTGGAGAGGGAGACAGAGTAAGGCATAAGAAGACCAAAAAAGTAGGAGGGAGGCTAGTATACAAAGGACTTTAAACACCAAGCAGATTTTATATATGATCCTAGGGGTGTTAGGGAGCTGCAGGGGTTTGCTGAATAGGGGGATGACATGATCAGATCTGCATTTTAAGAAGATTAATTTGACAGTGGAGTAGAGGACGGATTGGAGTGGGAAGAAACTTGAAGCAGGGAGACCAAGCAGCAGGCTATTATGATACTTCAGGCATGAGGGAATGAAAATGATGGCAGGGTCATAGGAAAGAAGGGAGACCATACAGGAAACGTGCCAAACCTTTCCTACTTTCTTGGCTACAGCCTCCAGTAAAAACATGTCTGGGGTGGCAAAGTTGCCTTTGTAATCTTGGGTGGCAGGAAAGGAGGAGTAGCAATCAAGCTGGTAGCCTCTCGGAATAGTAGCAATATATTAGTCTTAGTAGGGTCTGTGGGGGGCCTGCCCAGAGGATGTCCTGATGTCTGTTATTTTACATAAATTTGGGACAGTTAAATTACATTAGTTGTTGCAGATTCATCCCTCGAAATGTTAATCAATAAAATGCATAGCTCTGCTAAGAATTTAGAACATTTTCTTCTTTTTTTGAAATAGAATTCTAAAGAAATGTAATGCCTCTTTTAGATGACATCATTTACAGAGGTCAAGGCCAGCGCAGATCTATGAATCAAATGGAATGAGAAGCTCTAATTATGAGACCAAATCTTTTCTTTCCACTTTGGAAGTTAATTCAATGCAATTATAGAGATTTAGCCTTTTGATGAACCCATGAAATTCTCATTAATGTTGAGGAAATAACATACAATCTCATTGAGAGGAGAATATATGACATTGCATCTCAGAAGAAATATGCATGGCTTTTGTAAGATGGGCTGAAGCTTGCACAGGGAGAGAAGCAGCAATTTTTGATTAACAAATTGCCAGCATGGGGCACTTTGCTTCAATTTTCAGCAATTTAAATCCCAGCATTAATCAGCTTTTGTGGAACACCACCTGCTGTTCACAAAACAGCCAGGAAGGCGTTAGCTGGAAATTGTAGCAATAGCATTTGATCAGAGACCATGCTGACCGCTGCCTGTCTTTTGTTTGAAGACCACTTTTATTATTATTATTATTTTATTATTATTCAGGAGTTGGACCATGCATACCATATCTTCATCAAATGGCTTTCCTGAGAGTTTTCTTTAGGAACAATGAACAGTGGTAAAAAATTGTCAGACCTCCTACCAAGTAGATCTTCGATATGTATTGTATGAACATATTAACCAAAATCAGAATTATGAAAACACAGGAAGAGTTATGAACTTGTAATTATATGTTTCCCCCCTTTGGAAAATCAATCTGTCTCAGTGTACCAAGAAAGCCTATATCTGAAATGTCATTTATTTTCATCATTTAATTTGGGTTCATTCCCATAATCAATATTTTTTAGGTTATACATATGTAGTTATACAAAACATTTCCATAGTAGTCATATTGTGAAAGACAATATTTTTCTCCATCCAATACCACCCCCCATTTATTCTATTTTCTCATTTTGCCCTGTCCCTTTTCAAAAGTGTTTGCCTCTGACTACCTCCTCTCCCAATCTGCTCTCCCTTCTATTATCCCCCTACCCCCTTCCTCCTACTTTCTTGTAGGGTAAGATACACAATTGAGTGTATATGTTATTCCCTCCTTAAATCAAATCCAATGAGAAGGAGGTTGACTCATTCCATTTCAATCCCCTGTTCTTGCCCTCCATGTAACAGCTTTTTCTTGCCTCTTTTATGTGAGATAATTTACCCTATTCTATATCTCCCTTTCTCCTTCTCCCAGTATATTCCTCACTCACCTCTTAATTTTATTTTTTAGATATCATTCCTTCATATTCAATTTAGTCTGTGCCCTCTGTCTATGTATGCATATACACACATAGACACATATGTATGTATGTATATATTTCATTCAACTATCCTAATACTAAGAAAAGTCTCATGAGATACAAATGTTGTCTTTCTATGTAGGAATGTAAACAGTTCAACTTTAATAAGTTCTTTATGATTTCTCTTTCCCATTTGCTTTTCATGCTTATCTTGGTTTTTGTATTTGAAAGTCAAATTTTCTGTTCAGCTTTGATCTTTTCATCAAGAATGCTTGAAAGTCTTCTATTTTATTAAATATTCATATTTTCAGTTGAAGAAGGGCATATGGATACATATGTGAATGTATATATATGTTTACAGGTTTACATAGATAGAGGGTGCAGGTCGAATTTAATAGGAAGGGATGATACTTAAAAGGTGAAATTAAGAGGTTAGAGAGGAATATAATGGGAGGAGATGGGGAGAGACAGAATGGGGTAAACTGTCTCATATAGAAGAAGCAAGAAGTTTTAGGAGAGAGCAGATTGGATGAGGGGATATCCTGTGGGACTGCTATTCTGGGGTGGTGGGTAGGGGAAAAATGGGGAAAAATTGTAATTCAAAATCTGGCAGAAATGAATGATGTAAACCAGAAGTTAATAAAGCATTTGGGAAAAATAAAATAACAAAGAATGTCCATATTTTCCCCTGAAGTATTATAATCAGTTTTGCTGGCCTCTGGAATACCATATTCCAAACCCTTCAATCCCTTAATGTAGAAGCTACTAGGCCTTGTGTTATCCTGATTGTGTTTCCACGGTACTCAAATTGTTTCTTCCTGATGGTTTGTAATATTTTCACCTTGACCTGGGACCTCTGGAATTTGGCTATTAATATTCCTAGGAGTTTTCTTTTTGGGATCTTTTCTCAAGGAAATCGATGGATTCTTTCAATTTCTATTTTATCCTCTGGTTCTAGAATATCAGGGCAGTTTTCCTTGATAATTTCTTGAAAAATGATGTATAGGCTCTTGTTTTGATCATGGCTTTCATTTAGTCCAATGATTTTTAAATGACCTCTTCTGGATCTATTTTCCAGGTCAGTTGTATTTTCCAATGAAATATTCTATTTTTTCATTCTTTTATATATGTTTTATACTATCTTGATTTCTCATAAAGTCATTAGCTTTCATTTGCTCCATTCTAATATTGAAGAAATTATTTTCTTCAGTGAGCTTTTGAACCTCCTTTTCCATTTGACCAATACTGCTTTTCAATGTATTCTTTTCCTCTTTGGTTTTTTGGACCTCTTTTCCCATTTAGGTTAGTTTATTTTGAAGGTGTTGTTTTCTTCAGTATTTCTTTTGGGTATCCTTTAGCAAGCTGTTGACTCATGCTTCATGATTTTTTTTTGCATCACTCTCGTTTCTCTTCTCAAATTTTCCTCTACTTCTCTTGATTTTCAAACTCCTTTTTGAGCTCCTCTGTGGCCTATGACCAATTCATATTTTTCTTGGAGGCTTTTGATGCATGAGTTTTGACTTTGTTGTCTTCTTCTGGTTCTACGTTTTGATCTTCTTTGTCATCAAAGAAAGATTCTATAGTCTGATTTTTTCCCTCTGCTTACTCATTTTCCCAGTCAATTACTTGACTTTTGAGCTCTTTGCCCAGCTGGAACTCTGCTTCTAGAGTGGAGAGTGCTGTGTCCCAAATTTCTGGGGTTTTGTGCAGCTGTTGTCAGAGCTACTTCTAGGCATCTGCCTCACAACTGTGAGGAGGACTCCCTTTCCACAGGTACCACAAGCTCTGCCACCCCAGAACTTCTCCTCAAACCAGGACCACCACTCAAGGCTTCAACCCTGATTCAGTCTGGGCAAAGCAAGAGAATCCTGCCTCAGCACCAGCAAAGGGATTCCTGCAATTGCCCTCGGATCAGCTGCTTGGCCCATCTGTGGGGCCTGGAGCTCCAGTAGCAGCTGCTGTTGCTGAAGTCCCCATTACTTCTGGTGCCCCAGAAGGAGGGGCCTAAGCAGCTCTTTTCTCACCCAGATCCAACAGAGTTTCCCCACTGACCTTTTACTTTGTCTTCAGTGTTTGTGGGTCGAGAAGTATGGAAACCACCACAGCTGTCAGAGATTCAGTCGCCTGAGGTCTGCTCTGGTCTGTGCTAGTGAGGCCCTTGCAGGACTGTGCTTTGCTCCCAGCCTGGTATGATAGACCCTTCCTTTCAGCCTGAAAGGCTGTCTTTAATTGGAAATGTCTTTCATTCTGTCATTTTGTGGATTCTATAGCTCTAAAATTTGTTTAGAGTCATTTTTATAGGTATTGGAAGTGATTGGGTGATGAGCTTAAGCAAATTCCTGCTTTTACTCCATCTTCATAATCAATATTTCTTGAAGATCAATGATATTCAAGGTGGTGTACTAGGTACTAGGAATACAAAGTATACAACAGATAGTTCCATGCTCAGAGAAGATGCAATATTCACATGTACATATAGTTTGTTCCCAGACTTTTTTCTTCTGCATATGATATAGAGCAAATGTGATATAGTAACTTAATTTCTTGGTTCAAATAATGCTTCAGATTCTTACTAGCAATAGGAACCTGAGCATGAAGTTGTAACTGGTCAGACATCAAGGCCATGCTACTGGCATCAAAAGGGCATATTCCATTCTTGTACTCACCCAGCAGGTAGAAACAAATGAACACAGTACCTGGTTATCAATAACTAGTTAAAATAAGAAGTTCTCAGATGATACTATCTTTTGGCTATCCTGCAGAGGTCACATTCCAAGTGACCTATTCCCTGATATACCCCTACCCTGTTCTACCCCCTGGCAGCAGCCTTCCTAGCAGTGATCTTAGGCTGTTCTGGAGTAACTCTCCCTCTGGGGCTGTGTCCCAGTGAAGGAGGTTTCCTTCCAAGGTCTTACCATCTAACTGAATTTGTCTTTAAAAGTTGAAGCCATAGGTACTGCTTGCATGAAGCACATTTTGTAGTTCTTATCCAAGCCACCAGAATTGCTAGTTTACTTCAGACAGACAAGTCACTTAATCTCTTGGGATCTCAGGCAGCTCCACAGGAGTTTTCTGATAACTCATAGATAGTTTTGCTATGTGTTGATGGAGGGCATTCCCATACTGGGGGTTCTCAACACTGATAAAATCACACATCCTTCATAGATTAAGAGCTGGAGGTGATTTGAGAGATCATCTGATTCACCCTTATCTTTTTGCAAACGAGGACAGTGAGATGGGGTGGCTAGATGGCGCAGTGAGTAGAGCACCGGCCCTGGAGTCAGAAGGACCTGAGTTCGGATCCGGCCTCAGACACTTAACCCACACAAACAAAAACCTAGCCGTGTGACCTTGGGCAAGTTACTTAACCCCAATTGCCCTAAAAGGGGCGGCTAGGTGGCGCAGTGAGTAAGAGTGCCGGCCTCGGAGTTGGGATGACCCGAGATCAAATCTGGCCTCAGAAAATGAGCATCCACACATAAATAATGACTAGCCGTGTAACCTTGAGCAAGTTACTTAACCCCAATTGCTTAAAAAAAAATGAGGACAGTGAGGTACATAGCATTTATGTGACTTGCCTAGAGTTACAAGAACCAAGATTTAAACCCATGACCTCGTATCTTAACCTACCTGAGCAGCTGTTGGATAAAATTCCACTGACCAAGGTCAGAGAGTGGTGATGACTGTTTATGATGATATGATATGATATGGTATGATACGATACGATATGACATGATACGATGCAGCATGACACAATGCAATATGACACGATGGGACAAGATATAATATCATATCATATCATATCATATAAGAGGCCCTTTGTTCACTTTGTCTTTACATAGGAAGTCTTCTACAAATTCCCTGCCTTTTGCAACCTGCAACTTTAATTCTTTGGAGACTGTCCTATTCAGCACTTCTTAAACTTATAGCATCAATGGACAAATGTTAATATTAAAAAGGTTCATTTTTTGTTTTAATAGTTTTTTAGATTAGTAAAAGCACTGTTGTTCAGTCATTTCAGTCATGTCCAGCTCTTCATGACCCTATTTGGGGTTTTCTTGGCAAAGACATTTAAGTGTTTTACCATTTCCTTCTCCAGCTCATTTTACAGATGAGGAAACTGAGGCAAAGAGGGTTAAGTGACTTGCCCAGGGTCACACAGCTAGTAGGTGTCTGAGGCTGGATTTGAATTCACTAAGATGAGTCTTCCTGACTTTAGGCCTGTCATCACTGTGCCAACTTGCTTCCCTAGGAAAATCACTGTGATTTCTCAAAAGTGGTCTAGTCCTTGCTTTTCTTACTGTTTGGTCCTGGATCCAGTTCTTTCTTCCAGAGACAATAAACATTTATTAAGTACCTACTATATGCCAAGCTAGTTAAAATAAGAAGTTCTCAGATGATGCTATCTTTTGGTCATCCTGCAGAAGTCACATTCCAAGTGACCTCTTCCCTGATATACCCCTACCCTGTTCTACCCCCTGGCAGCAGCCTTCCTAGCAGTGATCTTAGGCTGTTCTGGAGTAGCTCCTTCTCTGGGGCTGTGTCCCAGTGAAGGAGGTTTCCTTCCAAGGTCTTACCATCCAACTGAATTTGTCTTTAAAAGTTGAAGCCATAGGTACTGCTTGCATGAAGCACATTTTATATTTCTTATCCAAGTCATATATTCAAAGTTAGCATTTTTGTAGGAAAAAATAGAGGGGGCTTTTGTATAGCATTTTATAGCATTTACTAACCAATAGGGATACATATATAGACAAAAAGTCTCTGCCCTCAAGGAGCTCACAGTCTAATGGGAGAAAACAATACATAGAAAGAAGCTGCACAGTGGGAGGGGGGTAGCGAAGGTACCAGTTCATTTGCCATAGACAATGTTTGTACAAGTCACTTGTACTGATGAGCAGCTTCTGTAGGCTGTCTATCCAAAGGCATAGCATTTTCTAGACAATAGGCCTGCAACTTAATTTTCAGAGTTCAGAGGCTGAACTCTTTGGAATGAGGATTGATTTTATTTAGGAGGCTTCATGTTCATGCAATCAAAACTTTGTTATCTGCAAAGAAGGATGACCTTACCATGTATAGGACAAATTTGAACTCTATGTATAGAGTTACATGCCGTCACAGGGCAAACATATTTGGTGATCATAAATCTTCCTGTTTTATTTTTTCTTGATTTTTATAATTAAAAAGGATGTTTACCAAAGTAATTTCTATCCTTTTATTGTTTGCTTTTTTGGGGGGGAAAGGTAGGGCAATTGGGGTCCAGTGACTTGCTCAAGGTCACACAGCTAGTGTCAAATGTCTAAGGCTGGATTTGAACTCAGTTTCCTCCTGACTCTAAGGCCAGTGCTATATTCATTGCACCACCTACCTGCCTCAAGTAATCTCTATTCTTTAGGGCAATTGAGTGGAGCAATGGATGGAATGTGAGACTTGGAATCAGGGTGACCTGAGTTAAAATCCTGTTCCAGACATTTATTATCTGTGTGATCCTGGGCAAGTCACTTGACCTCATGATGCCTCGATTTGATCATCAGTAAAGTGGAGGATGATAATAACAACTATCTTATAAATTTATTGTGAAGATTAAATGAATTAACATATGGGAAGTACTTCACAAACCTTAAAGTGCCATATAAATGTTATTATATCTTGCAAAGACTCTTTTATGATGTTAACATACACATGGACACCTAATTGGAGGGACAACCTTTAAGTCAGAATTTTTCTGTACTGGATTGAATGTCTTTTTTATAGTCATTTCAGCCAACCCCCCCACCCCAAACTAAGTGCCTACTATAAGTGCCTCTGATACAGGAGCTGGTAATTACAAAAAGAAAAACAAAGTAGTCATGTCCTCCAGGATCTTACATTCTTTTAGGAGTAGGGGTAGACTATACCATTTAGTAAATTATAGCTCATGATAAGTTGAGGAGAAAGGGCACCAGGAACTGGTGGGATCAGGGAAGACTTCACAGAGGATGTTCCTGCTGAATTGGGCCTCGAAGGTGTTCAAGATTTCTGAGTGACAGAGACTAGGAGGAAGTATATTCTAGGGATGAAGAATGACTTCTGTGAATGCAGAGTGGAGTATTGAATTTGGGCAATGACCAGTACTTTTTAGCTGGAATATAATATTTACTGAGAGCATGGGTATTTTCTAAAAAGTGCGAAAGGTAGACAGCAGTCAGACTTTAAAAGGCCTTAAATGCCCAGATAAGAAGTTAGCATTTTTGTAGGAAAAAAAATAGAAAGGGCTTTTATATTCTCTGCATCTTTCAGTCAGCTATGTGGTAGTAAAAACGTAGTTTGCTGGTGACCCTGGTAGAGTGAAAGGTTAAATGTCATTTCTTGTACCTTTGTCAAGCATGCTTTATGTAGATTATTCTTTTTTTTTTAAGCAATTGGGGTTAAGTAACTTGCTCAAGGTTACACGGTCAGTCATTATTTGTGTGTGGGTCCTCATTTTCTGAGGCCAGATCCGATCTCTGATCATCCCAACCCCGAGGCCAGTGCTCTTACTCACTGTGCCACCTAGCCGCTCCTATGTAGATTATTCTTGAGGCAGCTCAACAATATTCAAGAGGTAGCAAGCAAAGATAATGTAGAGATGGGAAAATAGACATTTGGGTAGGCAGTTACTGATGGTTTCTTGCTCATCTTTTCTTTGAGAGGTAATAACACCTGTGATTTTTTTCCACAAACATGGTTCAAAAAGTCTTATTGCAATTTTAAGCTATAGTCTTGAGGTGCCTCAAAAGTCTTTCAGATTTTTAAGACTGCATGGATGCTTTTGGGACATGCTGCATATCTCCTCTGCGTACTAATACTCCTGTGTCTAGGGGCAGCTGTCTTCTCTCCCCTTACCCCTATGCCAGGGTGCCAAGCCCTTTATGAGAGCAGGATTCTCTTAGGAAATTATTGCCCTGGTCTGGACCTACAATTTCATTTTAGAGAATTCACACTACCCATGCAGTCAGCATCTTTTTTGCAGCTTAAAGACTTAGAGAATTGCTTGGAGTCCTAGAGCACAGAGAGGATAGGTCATTTGTGTATCATTGCATTGCCAGTATATGTTCATGGTAGGACTTGAACTCAGGTCTTCCTGCTTTCAAGTCCAGCTGTCCGTCTACTATACCATGCTGTCTCTCACACTTAGCTTTATTTTTTCTACCATTTGCTTTTTTTCCTTCCATTTGCTCATTTAGCCCATTAGGGGACTGTGATGAATCTGGGGATATGGTTCCATTTTCATTGATAGAATAATTTCTTATATTGATCCTAATATGTATTTTCTATCAGTATTCCATTGCCCTTTTGTTTTTATCCTTATATGCTCTTGATCTGTTTGGGCTCGATTTGATCCTAGGGAAGCCATAAAAGTTAATAAGATAGTAGGCATATTAAGAGAAGCCTGGAACCCATGAATCGAGTTATTACCCCCCCCCACTCCTTGCCTCAGAGAACATCTGGAACATTTTGTTCATCTCTATTTTAATTACATGTTGATAGGCTGAGAGTAAGTGTGACAGAGTGGAAAGAGCACAGGGCTTGGAATCAGGAAGGCCCCTGCCAGTATCCCTCTAAAACTCCTAAGCCATGGATTAAACCTCACCTCTGACACTTGACACTGTGACCCTGGTTAAGGCATTTAACCTCATGGTCCTTCAGAAACACCCTACGTCTCATCTACCGGGAGGCGGATGGAGTGCAATCTACATTGGTATTTTAAGTTCCTATTCCCTGCATGGTAAAATCATAGATAGTTCCTGTATGAATAAACCAAAAATGACCACAGAAAGGTGACCAGAATGGTCACAGATCCCAAGGAGATATTATAGAAAGACTGCCTGAAGGAACTGAACATGCAGAAGGGATTTTCCTAAAGCAGAGGTCTGACCATGTCACTTTCCTTTGCTACCAGCTCTAGAATCAGATATAAACTCCCTTGTTGGATACTTAAAACATTTTATAGCTAGCTGGCACATTGAATCAGTCACTGGACCCGGAGTCAGGAAGTTTGGAGTTCAAATCCAGACTCAGACACTTAATTGCTATGAGTGAGTCACTTAACCACTCTCTGCTTCAGTTTCCCCACCTGTAAAATGGAGTTATCTCCCATGGTTGTTATGACCTGTGAGATGATATTTGTAAAGCACTTAGTACAATACCTGGCAAATAGTAGGAGCTTAATAAATGCTTGTTCCTTCCTCCCTTCCTACCACCCCATCCCACCCACTCCATCTTAACAACCTGGCTCCAACCTAACTTTCCACTGTTAATTACACATGCTTTCTTCCACCTACACTAGATGCTAGACTTTCCTCACAAAACTCAATTTCCCATTTCTGAGCCTTTGCATTGACTGCTCATGATGGCTGAAATTCGCTCCCTCTTTGTCTCTATTTCTTTGAACTGTTTCTTTCTTTCAAACTCAGCTTAAGGGCCTCCTTGTGTATGAACTGTTTCCTGATGGATATGTGGACCATAAAATAGCCATATGTGTGTTTAGAACTACTAATTAGTAGATCAGTCTCATCTTGGAGGGAAATCTCTAATGGAGAGCCCTAGCAGTGTTCTTGGTCCTGTATATTTACTAATAAGTATTTAAGAAATGCTAATTTAATATTTAATTAATATTTAATAAATGCTAATAAGTATATAACACAAATACCATGCATGTTTACTAATGCCTTCAATGAAATTATCAAGTGTATCAGGTTTACAGATGACAAAGCTGTGAAAGATAGCTCACATGTTAAATAATAGGATCCAGAGTGCTTTGGACAGATGAGAATGATATACTTAATAAGATGAAAATCAATGAGGATAAATAAATTTATAGTATTTGGGCTCAGAGAATCAACCATATAATTGCAGGAAGGCAGAAGTGTGGCTAGGTAGAAATTCTAGGCCAGTTATAGTTTGGACAAGATGACCTCAGGGATCCTTTCCATTCATGAGATTCTTTGACTACCTTGTGATGAGTATGGGCTGTTAAACATTTTATGGTGAAGGTTGATAAGAAATTCATATTTATCTAGAGACCATAATTGAGTTAAAATATATGGAAGTAGAAAGTCTACCAAGAGCACTCTCCTGAAGAAGAGTCTAGCAAATGCATGGCTGTTTACCAAAGACATTGCCAGTAATTTTTCAGAATATGTTATAAAGATCTTATTCTTCTAGTGGTAAGGGAGAAAAGGTTGATACATATGGTCATGTGTTTTACCCAGTGATTTTGAGTGTTCTTATAATCTGATGGAATTGCTTTTTAAAAAATAGGTTCATACTATATCTGGAGTAGTAAAAATCAACATTGATTATCTATTGGGTGTAGTTCTATGAAAGCATTTTGATGAGTGAATTCTTTCTGGTATGAATTCCTCTTATTGCAGAGCATGCTTTAAATGTTTCATGTTGTATCTTTCAGTGGTCTCACAAAGGAAGGAAAAGTGAACTCTCAGGATTGCTTATGCCTGTCTTTTCTTTTTTGACTTGCTCAGAACAATAATTACACATATTTTAATTTTATTTTTTTGCTTTTGTTGTCCCTTTCTCTGAACTGGGATGATGAACTTGGGAGAAAAACAGTTTCCCAAGTGAGAAATTGATCACATTTTATATTTTTAAATGGGATATATGAATTAAATATAATTTTATAAATTTAAAAATTTATTCATGTAAGTTTTATATAAATATAAAATTAAATATAATTTATACTTTTAAATATAAAGGTATCACAAATTCATCAGTCACATGTTGATAAAAAGAAATTGAGTGGTTTCCTTAAGACAGAGATTGTCCCAAGTCTCTCCTATGGGAAAGCTTTGATGCCAAGATATTTATGTCTAGAGTTAAAGTCCTTTCCCCTTATGTCTGTTTGACACAGTTGGAATTGCCTTGCTCACCTGTGGTTCATAAGAAATTTCAACCTTTCCAATTAAGCAACTGTCAGTGCTGTCCAAGAAAAGCTGAAAGTCTCTTGGGAATGGGAGGAAGAAATTCAAAATTTTGCACCTTTCTGGGGAAATGCTGTAATTGGGTTGGGGCTCTTGTTTTGAAACCATCATGTAATATGTTTATTCAGTTTTTTACCATTAAAATTTTAGTTTCACACCATAAGTTGGTTTTGTTAGGCATTGACTTGCAGAAATTAATTTCTGCTTGAAGACATTTGACCCCTGAGAAAAGATTCAGGCCTTTTAGTAGTCTTAGTGAGACCAGAGGCAGAACTGGCTGCATATGGAATGGAAGCCATGGAATGAATAATAAATGCTGCATAGTAGAGACTGGATTTTTGTATATAACATATCATCCTTCCGATAGCCCCTGCTGTGTGACATTTTGCTTCTGGGGACCTTAGTTTCTCAATTTCACTTTAATGTTTTTCTACAACTACCTAACTTGCCAGGATGATGAAGTTTTAAAAATTTATCCTTCCCAATGTGTGTGACAATGTCAAATAGAGGGGCTATCTCCTGGGGGAACTTTGAATGTAATTGCTTCAGGCAGATGTTTGTGTTCTCTTAGCCCTGTGATATGGGGAGCGGCAGGAAAAAGTAAGTTAGGTAGCATGATTGCAAATTTTGAGGGATAAATGGAACCAGTTTTTGCTTGCCAAATATCAAGAGAAGGCTCTTTTTCTTGAGTTGTTTTTTAGAATAAAATTATCCAGGTGGGATGGGGGAAGAAGACTCACAACTGATCCCCAAATTACTTTATTTTTTAAAAAAATTAAACTTTTAAAACTATTTAAAGTTTCATTGATACTACTTTTTATATCAAATTTATTTCTCATTGTGCCCCTCCCTTGCCCAATGAGTCTTCCCTTGTAACAAAGATTAAAAGAAACAAGAAAAATAGTGGTGTCGTGAGTGGGTAGAGTCTTAGCTTCTGAGTCAGAAGACCTGAGATCAAATCTTGCCTCAGCACTTTATAGTTGTGTGATCCTGGGCAAATCACCTAGCCTTTTTGGGTCATCTTCTTTTACTAATGAAGCTTTCAAGGGCACAATGATGTTTAGTGGCTCATGCAGGCTTAAAAAGCCATATTGTCTCACATCCCAGCCCATTTTCCATAAAGATGTTCTTATTACCTAATACATCCACACTCCAGAGGGCTCAGATGATGCATTATCTGTCCGTACAATATGCCTTTCTCATCTGACTTGGTTGGTGCCTAGATTCCCCTCTTCCTGTCTTGTCATTGGGAAGGCATAAAGCCCTAATACAATTGAATAAGTTCATGGAGATAAAAGCAAAATCTTAGTAGATAATTAAGAGGCAAGTATTATCAAGCCAAAGTGAATGTTAAATGCTTACTGTGACCATATTTACATAAGCAGAATTGTTCTTTTCTTTTATCCTTTCTGACCCTGACTATTGACTGAAGAAAAGTCCTTTTCTTTAATGTATCTCCATTCTTCCCATGGGGAGGCAGATCAGATTGTCTTTGAGGTCCATTTCAACTCTGAGATTCGGGGTGACTAGGTTAGTAATATAAGAAGTCAGAATTAGAAGCAGGGAAGGGGAAGTACTCCCAAAGTGAAAGATGGTGGGGAAAAAAGGCAGGAGTCAGACCCCAGCTTGTGTCATTTGGGACACTTGAACATTAAGGTGTTGGTTGCAAGCTTAGATTTCACTTTTCTAAATACTTAGTACTTCACATATCAAAAAGCCCAACATCAATCAACAAGTCAGTAGGGCATTGTTAATGACCTGGCATTCATTCAATGTTCTCTCTCAATGTTCAATGGTTAAGAGCCAGAGGGAGGAAAAATCATAGTAGGGGAAAAGTCAGTCTCTCCCTCCCCCCATTTCACCCTCCTGTCTCTGACAGGGTGAATCAGAATCAGAATGGGAAGGAGGTCAGAAGGCTGGGGTAGAAAGTGGAGAGACTGAAAATGATGCAGCAAACAGGATTGTGTGTGTGTGTGTGTGTGTGTGTGTGTGTGTGTGTGTGTGTGTGTGTGTGTATACATGGAAGTTCATGCTTCAGGTTGGGGTTGAGTTCAATGATCTTTCTAGGTCTCTTTCAATTCTGAAAATATGCCATCCAATACCTGGAACAGAGACTCAGAATCAAGATGGTATAAAAGGAGTTTATGCACCATGGTTCAAGCACACAGGCTGGACCAAAGAAGGGAGAATGCCTTGGACTCTCAGATGCCTGTACCTGGTAGTGACTCATCCTTGACTGCTTAACACAATTGCCCAGTTCTGCTCTAATGAGCATTCCTTAAAAACAAAGCTGACAGGACTGATACTTTTGGAGCCTTAGAAACCTACCTAGAAGGAAATACAAAGAGGGGGCTTATGGGAGCTTTGCCATTTCCTCTGGACTAGCTGGGAACCCTGGAGCCTTGCCAGACAGGTATAATCAAGAAGCCAAGTGATTGTCTGCTTCCTTCTTAATCATGGAGCTTTGTGCTGAACTCTATATCCAGACAACACTTTGAAAGCACGAGATCACCAGCACTATCTGAAGCATAGGCTCTTCTGCACATCAGTTCATATAGTATGTGTAACCTAATGTTCATAAGCATGGATACCTTAAAACTCACTCAGCTTTATTTGTCCCCAAGGTGATCCTTGGGGGCCACATTCTTGTGCGCCCCATTGGTTTGGAATAGAATATGAGACTGGAGGAGGGGCATAAAACTCTGGTATTATCTGAGTTTTGCTTATTGGATAGATACCATGTACAGTAGAATACTCTAATGCCACTTTTACTGTAAAGTGCCATTACCTTTAGATGTCTTCATTTTAAATACAGTGAAATTAAGATGGGTAAACTTGGAGAATAACTGTTTGGTGGGTTTTATTCATCTACTGATTTGTTTGTGATCTCACCTCATGTTATCCAAATCTATTTACTTGCTTCTTGAAAATGACAAATGAAAATGAAATAGTGACTCCTTCCCTCAAAATGGAAATGAGGTACAGGTAACTATTAGCCAAATGCTGTGTATGTGTGTGTGTGTGTGTGTGTGTGTGTGTGTGTGTGTGTGTGTGTGTGTGTATGGAGTTGAACCAATAAGTATCACTAACTCCTTTTCCCCCTTTGCAGCCTCAATAAACTGGAAGTATTTGGCTGTCATGCTCTCACAGCCAGGTGTGTGGGCTGTTTGGCTCTGTCTTGCCCCCATCTGCAGACCTTGAACATTGGGAGAGTCCCCAAGATCACTGATGCTTGCTTTGCCAAGATACTGGGAAACCTGAAAAAAGTAATTACTCTTAATGTGACAGGTCTTGAAATGGTAAGGATGCTTTGACATGAATTTATGTTTTCTCACAGTGTCTTGCTTTTATCTTTGACTCTTTTTTCAGGATCCTAAAAAAATGTTATTATAATATATAATACTTTCAATTTCCCCCCATGTATAAGGAAATTCATGATTCATAA
Organism: Gymnobelideus leadbeateri; assembly: GCA_011680675.1. NCBI lineage: Eukaryota > Metazoa > Chordata > Mammalia > Diprotodontia > Petauridae > Gymnobelideus > Gymnobelideus leadbeateri. The sequence continues at coordinate 620,393 of WOXC01006854.1, forward strand.
TTTTAAGGGGGTAAAAGTATGCTAAAATAAAATAAAAAGGATATTTGTATAGGCATTTTATATACAAACTCTTGTTTCCATGTAATCTAAGAGAGCAGAAAATTGAATACAAAGTAGGATAAAATGAAATGTATTACTTCATTATCCCTCTTGACTGTCCAGTAAGGTAGCTAGATTTCTAAATTCAACAGATAAAACATTTGAAATTTGAAGAAGCAAAGTGAGTTCTCTAAAAAAATACAATGAATTAGTTGGGGGATAGGGGATAAGAGTCATCCGATAGTTAGACTTCTTGCTTCACCTGTAGTGATTTTTTAAAAATAAATTCATATGTAAGATAATCTCTGGAACTATTTAGTAGAGTAGAAATGGAAATTAATGTTCTGTATGTGCAAATGGCCCTTGTCTACTAAATAGAATTAGTAAATATGTTGATAAAATGATGACAAGTTGATTTTATTGATCATTGAGTAAAAATCTTTGCCATCCTTCATCCCTCTTCCTACAACTGCAATGGAAGAAGCAGAAAGAGGTCACATAGGATGGAGGGTCATTTTGGATTTTTATCCCTTTGCAATGGTAAAAGGATTCATTACACAGGAGCCAACTGCTAAGGACAAATATCCCTTACACTTAGCTTGACTGGTGTTTAGAATGCGAAGCTTGAGACTATTGGAAGCCTTTCCAGCTAGATAGAACCTGCTAGAGTCCCATTGGCTTGGTTTTTGAGAGGCTAAGGTTACCTTCATGCCAATACGTGACACTGGGGTAGGACCCTTTGAGGAAGGTCTCAGTAAGCTCACTTGCCGCTCCAAAGACATTGACTACAACAATGCACATTGGAAAAGCCAAGTAGATTGAAGAGTGTATATTGCCTGCCAGTCACAGCTCTAGGAGACTGCTGATACATTGTGTTTCCCACCACCTGACACAGAGATGATGGTCTAGAGGTACAGAATATTAAATATATATACATATATATTATATATATATTCATATATGTGTGAATATATAATATGTGTGTGTATATATATATATATCTTTAGATATACCTGATTGTGACTTTATTTTGTGTAATGATACTTATTATTTATAACTGAGGGGCTTTTGGGGGGGACTTAGGGAGAATTGGAGGGTATTGATGCTTATGAAAAAGAAGAAGAAAGAAAAGCATATCAATGAATCATTAAAAAATAAACAGAAGAGAGAAGGAAGTTCAGAAGGGAACAGACAAGTAGAGAGCACTGTTGGAACTACCATGTGTAACTTCAATTTACATGTGTGTGCATGTATTTACACACACATACATATTCATATATAAATATAAATTAATGTAGTGGAGATTTACTGTTTTCTATGCAGACTTTTTTACTCATTATGAAGGAAAATATGTTGAGAATTATCAAATTCATAATAGAAAAAATTAAAAAATATGTTTCCCAGATTATGACAATTAGCATTTGCATGAATAGGTTCTTATTTGATCCTCATGACAACTCAGTGAAGTAGGTACTGTTATTATTCCCATTTTACATATAAGAAACCTAAGGCTGAGGGAGGTTAAGTGACTTGTTCAGGGTCATAGAGCTAGTAAGTGTCTGAAGCAGGATTTATACCCAGGTCTTCCTGTCTCCAAGTCCAGGACTCTACCTACTGGGCCATCTAGCTGCCTCTTACCCATTGAGTGTCTCTCAGTACTTATGCCTTAGGAAATATAGGTGGACAATGGAATGGGCCTTGAATTAAAGAGGAGGGAGAGAGCTGGCTCCAACTACACCTGAGAAATTGTGCAGTGTTTTCAATGATTCCTATGGCTGCTATTAGCTTTTGCTACTGCAAATAGCAAAATGAGAGATTGCTCATCTTTCTTCAACACTATTATTCTTCCAAGGATGCTGCAAGGCTGCAAATTATGGAACTCTGCAGTCCCAGAAGAATACAGTGTGTAGGTCATTCCGCTGACTGTGGAAAGACACACAATAGCTACTCACACATCATCAATGATGAGGCAGTATGGCGCAGTGGAAAGTGTTGGATTTCGAGTCATACTCTACCTGTGGGACCTTCTGGTCCTACAAAAGGGGAAGAGAGTAATCACTTATGTAGTGCCTACTATGTGCCACACACGGGCTAAGTTCTTTTAATAGTATTATCTCATTGGATCCTCACAGCAGCTCTGGGAGGTAGGTGCTATTATTATCCCTATTTTTAGTTGGGGAAACCGAGGCAGAGTGATGTTAAGTGACTTGCCCATGGTCACAGAGCCTGTAAGTGTCTGAGACTGAATTTGAACTCATGTATTCTTGACTCCAGGCCTAGCACTTTATCCACTGTGCTACCTGTTAGTTTCCTCTGGGAATGTCACTTAATCCCTCTGGGTCTCATTTTCCATGTCTGTAAGATTAGGAGGCTATACTGGATGATCTATATCTGAGATCCTTTCTAGTTCTAAATCCATTATTCTGTGATACTAATTGGCATAAGATTGTCCAGGAAATGTATCACTGGAAGAAGACTGGAGCCATGCCTGAAACTGGTTACGAATGATGGTAGAGGGGCCTTTTTTCTCTCTCTTTTCTTCTTCCTCACCCCCAGCTTCCTGTTGGTTATCATGCCTTAAAGGTCCCTACTGTGTAGTGGCAAAAAGTTTTTAAGATAGACAGTCTGAATGTTGTAGTGGTATCAATAAAACATCAAATAAATTAAATAAAGGTCTTCCATGCTTTGTTTAGATCTTCTATAGAGGATTTATGAAGGACATGGATAAGAATCACATGGCATCAGAAGGCAAAGATGGGCCATGATTTATAGCAGTGGAGGGAATGTTTGTATCGTCAAGAACTAGTGACGTGTAGAGCATAGAATGTTGAAAAAAATTCAATGACCATTCATGACTCCAGAGGACCAATGATGAAAACATATTATTCATTACAGAGAAGTGAAGGATTTGGGGTATAGAAAGAGACATGTATTTCTGTGTACACATATTGGGAGAATTTCTTTTGCTTAACCATGCATATTTCTGGTAAGAAAGTCCTTTTTTCTCTGTGTAGAAAGGAGAGAAAATAGATTTCTGTTGATTTTTTTAAAAATAAAGAGGTGGAGGTACTACGGATATGAAATGTTGCATGCATTTTCAGATGAGGTCACTATTATTATGTTTAATGAACTGATTTACTCTGTTAGAAAACATTTCTTGCAAAATGGGAATGATTTGCAAATATGTGAAATGTAAAAGCAAGATACATCAATATAGCTGAAAGTAAGCTCCCTCGTAGAATTTTGGAAAAGAACATAGAATATCCTCTGTATTTTTGGACTAAAGGCCAGACTGTTTCATTCTTTGTTGAGAATTAAATCCTACATTGTGATTAATATGTGTTAGAATAATGTGAAATATGAGTTAGTGTAAATGATACAATGATACCAGGTCACACTTAAGGTGAACCAAAATACAACTATACTATGCCTTGCTTGATGTTTTTGACATACCATCACATTGTAAGTCTGCAATTTCTTATCATCATAAGTGAATGTGATGTGCTGCTGTGTACCCTATTACCAAGAGTTGTGTTATTTTTTTGTTGTTTGCTTTTTTTCCCTGGATGGATACATTGCCAGTGTGGTAAAAAAAAAGAGGTTTTTCATTACATCAGAACAAAAGTCTGATGTAATTGAACAGCAGGAATGTGGTTGTAGTTACTCTAAATAGGATGAAATGATGGAACACCTGAATCTACAGTACAGGATATTATAAAACAAGTAGGTAAAATTGAGGAAAAAAGTTACCTCAGCTTTTTGAGGTTTGCAAACAACTGCAAAGTCTAGAATTGTCCCAGTGATAGATATGAAGCATCTTGTAGCTGTAGAGTTTGAAGGTTGCAATAAAAAATGCATTTTCTTTGAGCACCCATTCAGATAAAGGCTTCAGCTTTATTTAAGATAGTGAAAGAAAATGGAAATGAAGTGAATAATGAAGAACTTTTACCATAGCATTGGTTGGTTTGATTGCTTTAAAAATTGAGTTCAGTTACATAATGTTAAAATTACCAGAGAAGTGGCCAGGGCAAATGAAGATACAACAGCTAAATTATTCTCATGTTTTGAAGGCTATAATCAAGTAAAGTGGGCACAATAATCAACAATTTTTTATGTGACAAAGGGTTATTTTGGAAAAAATATGAATTCTGGAATTGTATTTCTAAGAAAGGAAAAACAGAAATCTCAACCTGCATTTAATTGAGAGGTAATGCAGAAAAAAATGTAAATAAAAACCTGTGTTTATTTGTTGGTTTCAAAATACTTGGGCTGTGAGAGGCTACAGCTATCAATGGCTTTTTGTTATTTGGTGGTTAAATAAGAAAACATGAATTACTAAAGCTGTTTCTGAAGACCCATTTTTCAAATCATTTTAGCCCAGCTGTTGAGAAATATTGCAAGGACAACAATATCCCATTTAAAGCCTTACTGATTTTAGATAATGCCTCAGGTCCTTCAACTACACTTGGTTCATTGTGTGAGAATGTGAACATGCAAATTTGCTGAGACATAAACAAAGCTTTCTGCATATAGAGAATGTAAAAAAGATTTAAAGAAAGACAGTTCAATCTGCGGCTTGACAATATTTTAAAGAACAATAATGAATTTTCATTGTATTGTCTGTGTAGGCTTATCTTTAGATGTGATATTCAATTTTTTAAAGTTTTTTTAAATTTTGCTTTCTCTACTCTAAACTTGAAATCAGAAATACACTTTTCTTATCATTTGCTATTCATTAACAAATAGATCAAAAAGTTATTTTTTAAAAATTGTGTTTTTCCATTGGGTTGGAACCAATGATTATATTTTACATATAATTATAGCTTAAAATAGTGCAAATTCAAATAATGCAACCATTTCCTGACATTCCTTATTCACATTAATTAGGACTTAGCTATATTTCGATTTGTACTGAGAAGGAGCAAAGGGTCTTAGAGATCACCTAATAACAGTGCTTCATTTTACAGATGAGGAATCCAAAGTCCAGAGAAGTTAAGAACTTACAAGTGGTCTCCTTGAGGGAAGAGATGCTTGTATTCTTTGTATTTATATAGCTCCAGTGCCTACCACAGAGCTTGGCGCATAGTGGGTACTTAGTAGATGTGTGTTGAATCAGGACTAGGTCTTTAGAACCCCGTTCTGATTCCTAAGCTAGTCCTCTTGGTTAATCATAATAACATTGTTATTTTGCATCTTGATGTAAAATTTGGTATGTTAAAGTCTTCTGGCTGACAATAGATTCTCATGATAGGATGCTCATAACTTTTGTTACATTGATTGACTGTAATGTTTTCACTCTGTGGGCAGACAGACACTTCTGTAGGAGCAAGTGAAAGGGTTCTCAGTTGAATTAATATTTTTAATAAGTGCGGCTTTCTGTTTCACTAATGCCCCCCTGGGCTCTGAGGTACTCTTGTTCTATCCACAGTGCAGAGTGAAGTAATGAAAGAAGAAAAATACTTTTGGCTTTCTTTAATCAAAATGTAGCTTCCCTGAGAGGAATTCTCCATTAAAGTCTGACAGTCTGCCCTCAGCTCACTTGATGCTGTAATTAGATATGTTTGGGGAAATCTTTCACAGACTCAAACTTCTGGAAAGAAATATGCTTTAACCCTTAATTTCTTTTTATTCAAAGCAACAAACAGCCTACCAACAATTATTTTATTTCCATGTAATTTGGGGTGTCTTTGCTTGTAGTCCATGTGAATTTAGAAGAATGGCATTGCCTATCTCTTGTGAAAATACCTTATTCATAATGGTGGAGTGCTACAAGTGGGCATTCATAACTAGTGGAAATCCCCCTTGGGACATGTTCAAGTGGCATCCTAATCAGAGCATAGGTACCGGTTCCATAATGTATGAAGGGACATACTCTCTCCTACCACACAACCTTGGGACTATGCCTAGATATCTTCTGACTGCTTTCTGTTGGCCATGGTGACTTGAGAATTTGTAGAGTGTGGTGACAAAAGAATCTTTTCTTTGGCTGCTGAACCAGCAGGCTGTGGCTATATTAAAGGGGATGATTCTCTTTTCTACTGGCTTAGAGTAGAAGGAAAATTCTCTGAGTTGTCTAGACAGTAAAAATCATTGCCATCTAATTCATGTTTTCCATCTTTTGCTAAAATAGATAAAATGGAGAATTTCTCAAGAGTACTTGTTTTGCATTCTTATTTTTGTGATCTTGAGGTAGGAAGGACATTTTGTGCATTAAAGTCACTGTTCCTTCCATTTTGGGAAGTAAATCCCCTAAAATTAGTTTGGTTATAACTGTTAAATTAAAAACCCTTGTGAACTGTTAAAACAGAAGAAACACCAGGTCTAAAAAGGGGAACCTGGAGTGAACCAAAGTCTGATCACAGTTAACAAAGATTAAAAATGCATTTATTGCTTGAGAAGGAACTTGCAAGCTATAACAGTGAGACAGGTTCCGCATTTGCTTGGAGAAGAGTTGGAAAGACTGAAGGAATTATACATTTTTAAACAAAGTAAGGCAGAGAATTGGGGAGAAAGGTGGGAATTGGGCTGATCCCAGATAGGAATGAGGTAGGGAGCCCCATTTCCAAGGGGAGGGGGAAATCTAGGAAACAAGAGGAGTAAGAAATTCCAAGTGTCAGAGCTGTGGCCCTTTGACACACAAATCAGAAGGCATTCTTTTTTTTTTAATATGTGAATATATATTTAATATGAATAAAGTGAATCTTTATTATATATAGCTTGCTTTTAAAAAAGTAATTTTATTTTTCATTTATGGAATAAAACAAGCCTTTCCATAATATATCATAGTAAAAAAGATAATTGAGCCTCAAATGGCAAATCTATTATGTACAACTTGCTATTCCTATTAAATAGATAATAAAGTCATCATGTAAATTTCTTTTTTCCCCTTTTTTCTTCCCTCTCCCCTTCCTCCCCCCTGCCCTAGACATAGGTATCATTAGCCACAAATATCTACCTCTAGATATAGATACATATATGTAAAACTATTATATATTTATCAGCTCTTTCTCTGAATGCAGATATCATCTCTCTTGATATGACCTTTATTTTGAATTTTTGAATTTGTAATAGTTAAAATGACTTAGTTGTTCCAAGTCATTCTTTTTTTACTTTTATTTTTTAAAATTAATTTATTAGTTTAGTTTCAGTTAACAAGGTTCAATTCCATAGTTCCTTGATTTTCAAATTTCCTTTACTTCCCTCCCCCCAACCCCCACGGCAGCATATAGTCTAGTATAGGATCTGCAAATACATTCATATTAGGCATTAGCTCAGTTACAAAGGCGTATTGTACTAGGTGGGATGAAAAATGGTAAAGAAGAAATAAAACCAAACAACGAAAGGAAAAAGAACAATTAGTTTGCTTCCATCAGGATTCAAGCTCAGTTCTTGCTAGTTATCTCTGGATGTTGCATTTCTCTCTTTGATGAGTCTTTCGGGATTGACTTATATCACTGCATTGCTGAGAAGAGTCTAGTCTGTCATAGTTGGTTGTCACACGTATGAAGTGTCTGTGATTGTATACAAATTTCTTCTGATTCTACTCTTCTCGCTCAGTATAAGTTTGTGTAAGCCTCTCCAGGTAAATATGAAATCCGTCTCCTCCTCGTTTCTCATAGCACAATAATATTCCATTACATTCATATACCGCAACTTGTTTAGCCATTCCCCAATTGGTGGGCACCCCTTCAGTTTCCAATTCTTTGCAACCATGAAAAGAGCTGCTATAAATATTTTGGTACATTTGGGTCTTCGTCCCATTTCTATGATCTCTTTGGGATATAACCCTAGAAGTGGTATTGCTGGGTCAAAGGGTATGAAATTATTTATAGCCCTTTGGGCATAATTCCAGATTGCTCTCCAGAATGGTTGGATAAGTTCACAACTCCACCAGCAGTGCATTAGTGTTCCAATTTGCCCACATCCTCTCCAGCATTTGTCACTTTCTTGTTTTGTCATCTTAGCCAATCTGACTGGAGAGATGTGGTATCTCAGAGTTGTTTTGATTTGCATTTCTGTAATCAATAGTGATTTAGAGCATTTCTTCATGTGCTTACAGATATCTTTAATTTCTTTCTCTGAGAACTGCCTGTTCATATCCTTTCACCATTTATCAATTGGGGAATGACTTGTATTCATATAGATTTGACTCAATTCTCTGTAAATTTTAGAAATGAGTCCTTTATCAGAGACATAAGTCGTAAAAATTCTTTCCCAATTTCCCACCTCCCTCTTGATAACATTGGCTTTGTTTGTACAGAAGCTTTTCAATTTAATGTAATCAAAATTATCCATTTTGCAGTTTATAATGCTCTCTAATTCTTGTTTGGTCCTAAAGTCTTCCCCTCTCCACAAATCTGTCAGGTAAACTATTCGTTGCTTTCCCAGATTGCTTACAGTATCATCCTTTATACTTAGATCATGCACCCATTTCGACTTGATTTTGGTATATGGTGTTAGATAATGATCTATGCCCAGTTTCTGCCATACTGTATTCCAGTTTTCCCAGCAATTTTTGTCAAATAGTGCATTCTTATCCCCCAAACTGGGGTCTTTGAGTTTATCGAACAATAGATTACTATATTCATTAACTGCTGGGTCTCCTGCGCCCAATCTATTCCATTGGTCCACTACTCTACACCTCTGCCAGTACCAAGCAGTTTTGATGACTGCTGCTGTATAATACAGATTAAAATCTGGCATAGCTAGTCCACCTTCCCTAGCATTTCTTTTCATTAATTTCCTTGATATTCTAGACCATTTGTTTTTCCAGACAAATTTTGTTATTATTTTGTCTAACTTTAAAAAGTAGTTTTTTGGTAAATTGATTGGTATGGCAATAAATATATAGTTTAGTTTGGGTAAAACTGTCATTCTTATTATGTGAATATTAGCTCGACCCAGCCACGAGCAATTGATATTTGCCCAATTATTTAGATCTGATTTTATTTGTGTGAGAAGTGTTTTGTAGTTGTGATCATATAGATTCTGGGTTTGTTTTGGTAAGTAGATTCCCAAATATTTTATAATGTCTACAGTGACTTTAAATGGGATTTCTCTTTCTATCTCTTGCTGTTGAGTTTCATTAGAGATGTACAGGAATGCTGAGGATTTATGTGGGTTTATTTTATATCCTGCAACTTTGCCAAATTTATTTATAGTCTCAAGTAGTTTTTTACTTGATTCTCTGGGATTCTCTAAGTATATCATCATATAATCTGCAAAGAGTGATAGCTTGGTCTCTTCTTTGCCTAATTTGATTCTTTTGATTTCTTTTTCTTCTCTAATTGCTACTGCTAATGTTTCTAGTACCAGATCGAATAAGAGGGGTGATAGTGGACACCCTTGTTTCACTCCTGATCTTATTGGAAAAAGCTTCTATTTTATCCCCATTGCATATAATACTTGCTGATGGTTTAAAATAGATGCTATCAACTATTTTAAGGAAGGCTCCTTTTATTCCTATACTTTCTAGTGTTTTTAATAGGAATGGATGTTGTACTTTGTCAAAGGCCTTTTCTGCATCTATTGATATAATCATGTGGTTTCTGCTAGTTTTATTGTTGATATGCTCAGTTATACTGATGGTTTTCCTAATATTAAACCATCCTTGCATTCCTGGAATGAATCCTACCTGATCAAAGTGTATTATTTTTGTGATAAGTTGTTGGAGTCATTTGGCTAATATTTTATTTAAAATTTTTGCATCTAAATTCATTAGGGAAATTGGTCTATAATTTTCTTTCTCTGTTTTATCTCTTCCTGATTTAGGAATCAGTACCATATTTGTGTAATAGAAATAATTTGGTAGGACTCCTTCTTCACTAATTTTCCCAAATAGTTTGTAGAGTATTGGAATCAATTGTTCTTTAAATGTTTGATGGAATTCACTAGTAAACCCATCTGGCCCTGGAGATTTTTTCCTAGGGAATTCATTGAAGGCTTGTTTGATTTCTTTTTCTGAGATGGGGTTATTTAGGTAATTCACTTCCTCTTCAGTTAATCTGGGCAACTTGTAATTTTGTAAATATTCATCCATTTCACTAAGATTGTCATATTTATGTGCATACAATTGGGAAAAATAATTCCTCATTGTTTTTTTTATTTCCTCTTCATTGGAGGTAGATTCACCCTTTTTATTTTTGATACTCATAATTTGGTTTTTTTCTTTCTTTTTTTTATCATATTGACTAAGGGTATATCAATTTTATTGATTTTTTTCATAAAACCAGCTCTTGTTTTATTTATTAATTCAATAGTTTTCTTAATTTCAATTTTATTAATCTCTCCTTTGTTTTTCAATATTTCTAATTTAGTACTGAATTGGGGATTTTCAATTTGTTCTTTTTCTAGCTTTTTCAATTGCATGTTCAATTCATTGACCTCTCTTCTCTCTGCTTTAATCAAGTATGCACTCAGGGATATAAAACTTCCCCTAAGGACTGCCTTTAGTGCATCCCACAAATTTTGGTATGTTGTTTCATTATTATCATTCTCTTGAATGAAATTATTGATTGTTTCTATAATTTCTTGTTTGACCCATCCATTCTTTAGGATTAAATTATTTAATTTCCAATTAGTTTTTAGTCTTTCTTTCCATGGCCCTTTATTGCATATAATTTTTATTGCATCATGATCTGAGAATGATGCATTTAATATTTCTGCCTTTATGCACTGGATTGTGAGGTTTTTATGCCCTAGTACATGGTCTATTTTTGAGTATGTACCAGTCACTGCTGAGAAGAAAGTAAATTCCTTTTTATCCCCATTCGGTTTTCTCCAGAGATCCATCATATCTAGTCTCTCTAAGATTCTATTCCCCTCCTTAACTTCTTTCTTGTTTATCTTGAGGTTAGATTTATCGAGTTCAGAGAGGGGGAGATTAAGGTCCCCCACTAGTATAGTTTTGCTATCTATTTCTTCCTCTAATTCCTTTAATTTCTCCTCTAGGAATTTGGATGCTATACCACTTGGTGCATATATATTAAGTAATGATATTGCTTCATTCTCGATGGTGCCTTTTAGCAGGATATAGTTTCCTTCCTTATCTCTTTTAATTAGATCTATTTTTGCTTTTGCTTTATCTGAGATAAGTTTTGCTACCCCTGCTTTTTTTCTTTAGCTGAAGCATAATAAATTCTACTCCAACCTTTTACCTTTACCCTGTAGGTATCCCTTTGTTTCAAATGTGTTTCTTGTAGACAGCATACTGTAGGATTATGGTTTTTAATCCATTCTGGTATCTGCCTCTGTTTTATGGGAGAGTTCATCCCATTCACATTCACAGTAATGATGACTATCTGTCTCTTCCCCTCCATCCTATTCCCTCCCCTGTTTATGTTTTTGTTTCTTCCTTCTCCCTTCCCCTCCTTAAAGTTTTCCCTTTTGACCACCCCCTCCCTCAGTGTTCCCACCCAATGACCCCCCTTCTTACCCTACCCTCTCCCCTTACTACTATTTCCCTCCCCTCTAATCCCCCCTTTAGTCTCCTCCTTTTCAACCCCCCCTTACTCTTCCACTACCTATAGGACACAATAAATTTTTATACTTATCAGAGTAAGTTACTCCCCATTTGACTCCAAACCAATGAGAGTAAATTTCAAACAGTGCTCCTCTCCCTCCCTCCTTTTCCTCTATTTAATGAATTTATGTGTCTATTCACATTAGAATCTTAAACTTCACTGATTAAGTTGATCTCTCTTTGAACGAGAACCATTGAGAATAGTGTTTAAATGATGTTCCTCTCCCTCTTTCTTTCCCCTCTTCTATAGTGTGTTTTGATGCCTCTTCAAATGGCATATTTTACCTTTTCCTATCTCATCCTTTCCTTTTTCCCATTACAGTCCCTTTGATCCCCTTAATAGTTTTTTTTAAGTCTTCAGGTTAGTGCATTCATACCCACACCCTCTATCTAAGTATAACCCTTTTGAAGGTCATGATAATCATAAAAATTTCGAATATTGACAGTTATCAGCTCCACATATAGGGATGTGAACATTTTGCTCTTGTTGCATCCCAAGTAATGAGCATGTGTGTATGAGTGTGGGTGTGTGCATGTATGTATGTGTGAGTCTGTGTTTTCCTTGTTTACCTTTTTATGTCTTTCTTGAGTCTTGTAATTGGAGATCAGATTTTCCATTGAGCTCTGGCTTTTTCATCAGGAAAGACTGGAAGTCCCTTATTTCATTAAATGACCATCTCCTTGCCTGAAAGATTATGCTCAGTTTTGCCGGGTAGTTAATCCTTGGTTGTAGTCCTAGCTCTCTTGCCCTATGATATATCAAATTCCAGTCCCTCCACTCTTTTAATGTAGAAGCTGCTAGGTCCTGTGTGATCCTAACTGTAGTTCCTCGATATTTGAATTGTTTCTTTTTGGCTGCTTGTAGGATTTTTTCTTTAATCTTGTAATTCTGGAATTTGGCTACTATATTTCTTGGAGTTTTCAATTTGGGATCTCTTTCAGGAGGAGTCTGGTGAATTCTATCAATAACTATTTTATCTTCTGATTCCTGGACCTCAGGACCATTTTCTTTGACAATCTTTTGGAGGATGTTGTTTAGGATGTTTTTTTTCATCATGGCTTTCTGGTAGACCAATAAATCTTAAGTTGTCTCTCCTGGATCTGTTCTCTAGGTCAGTTGTTTTTCCAGTGAGATATTTTATATTTTTTTCCAATTTTTCGATCATCTTGTTTTGTTTGATTGACTCTTGCTGCATCATAGAGTTCTGAGTTTCCATTTGATTGAATCTAATTTTTAGTGAATTCTGGTCTTCAGTTAGTTAGGGAGGTATTTTCTCCAATTACTTTATTAATTTTACTTTTTAAGGATTTGTTTTCTTCACTGAGACTTTTTTCCAAGTTGGTCACTGCCTCTGTGATTTAGTCTTTAAAATTTTTCTTAAGCTCCTCCAGGAATGCTATTTGGTCTCGAGACCAGTTCATGTTTCCTTCTGTGGTCTCAGGAGTGGGTAGAGAGTCTATATTGTCCTGTGTATTTGGTTGTTCTTGCCCTACATAGTAGGCTTGAATAGAACTTTCTTGCCCTCCCCTTCTCCTTCTCAGCTTCCTTCCTTCCCATTATGATTTCCTCTTTCTTAATTTCTCAGGCTGTGAGCTAAGGGCCTGATTTTGAGTGCTGTAGCCTCCTGGCTAAGGCAGGAATGTCAGAAAGGAGGGTAGATGCACTTGAGAAGACTGTGGAGGTGAATAGATTTTTGCCTCTATACCCCTGGGCTATAAGCAGGCTTTTGTTGGTGAGGTGAGATGGGGCTTGTTGGGACCCCTCCCTCTCTTCTCTTTAGACTCCTTGTTTTCTCAGTTATACCCCTTCTTGGAGACTCCCAAGCCTGGGGCTATTTCCATTAACTTGGGATTTCAATCTGGGTGGGAGACTTATCTTTGGGTTTTCTACTTTATGGGGGAGGGATGGGAGGATAGGAGTGACTAGAATTTACTTTGCCATTCTAGCCCCTGTATTGTACAGGCAGGCAGTTTCTAAACTTTCAGGCTGGGGGCTGATCCCTGTGGGAGAAGCTGCTATCTTAGCTGGGGGCCCAACTCTCCTACCTGGCTCCAATGATTGCTCCTGTCCTCTCATGAGATGAAGGTGAGATGACTGCAATTCCTCTTTGGTAAATCTGCTGGCTGGGGCTTCTTCTCTCTCTGGTGTAGTCTGCTTGTCTGCTCTTAAGTCTGAGCTGTGCAGACCCCCATGTGTTCTCTTACTTTGTCCTAGGCATGTCTGTGCCAACGACCCCGGAATCACCACAGCTGCTGGTGCTCTGGGGTCCCTCCAGTCAGCTGCTGGCCTGGCTGCCCTGGGGCCAAAACCAAGGCTCATGAGGACCTGGGCTCAGCTCTCCTCTCACTGGGCTGTCGGCTCCCAGCGTGTTGCGCTGGCCCTCCCTGCAGGGCTGTTGGGCTGTCTTCAGTGGGAGGTTAGCTTCTCTGTGTCGTTCTGTGGGTGCTGGGGCTCCAGAATTTGTTCAGAGTCCTCTTTTACATGGTTTGGAGGTGGTCTGGGTGGAGAGTACCTTGGATGTGCTGTTTCTACCCAGAAGGCATTCTTGGTGATAAGTAGGCCATAGTTTAGGGCTTGAGCACAGACAGTAAGATAAGGGGATGTCTCCAAAAACCACAAAGCAAAATGTGCCTGAGAGCCCCATAACCAGCATTTAGGGGGGGGGTCTCTGAAGATAAGGATGTCTCTTGAAGGTCCATAAACCCCCAAATGGCTCAGGGTCTGCTTAAAAACTATATGAGTTTAATTGGTTTCAGAGTGGCTACTTTTCTGCATGTCCAGCTGGGTATACTCTTGGTCAGTACAAAGAACTGTTGGTATGTCTAGCAGCCCTGGCCATCAGAAGTCCTCCTGACTGACTTGTGCTGTTCCATTGTCTGGTTCCCCTGTGAAAAAGGGAAACTCTAGCATATTAAATCAGGTAGCGCAAGCATTACAGAGCCCATATTCATATAACATATCATTAGGTTCAGTCATATCCATCTGTTCATGACATATCAAACCATAGCACACCAGGCCTTTCTGTTCTTTACTATCTACCAAAGTCTGTCCAAGCTCTATCTGTGACACTGTCTATCCATTATTATCTTTTGCTGTCCACTTTTCCTTTTGCCTTCAATCTTTTCCAACATCAGGGTCTTTTCCAATTATGATTAGATATGAGACATCTTCCATTAGATGATTTTTCTCATCAATTTCTATGATTTGAATGAAAATTATTGAATGTAGCTTTGAATGACTTTGTATGATCATTTAATGAGTCATTCAAAATGACATTGTTTATGTGTTAAAGTCATTGGTGAATAGATGGCTGGCCTTAGAGTTAAGAAGACCTTTGTGCAAATCCTGCTTCTGATACATGGACAAGTTTCTTAACTTCTCAGTGTCCAAGGTGATTTCTAAAAAAAAAAAAAAAAAAAAAAAAGAAATTACAGAAGAATTGCCCCAGCTGAGGAGGAACTCTCAGCTAGAAGTTTATTATACTGATGAAATTATATCTATATCTATCCTATTTCTGGAGTCTACTGTACTGCCTTTAAAACTGCCTTTCAACTTTCACCTTTACAAGATTGTGACTTTTAAATATTCTCCTCCTCCCCCCTCCACAAGACAGCATGCAATCTGATATAGGCCATACATGTACAATCATATTAAACACATGTCCACATTAGTTATGCTGTAAAGAAAAATGAGAACCGGGAGTAGAAATAGCATTTCCAATGTGCTCTGCCCCACACAAATTTCAAACAATGTGAAAGGGGGCTCCGAACAACTTCTGGAGCCACAGCACCCACAGAACGGCACAGAGAAGCTAACCTCCTGCTGAGGACAGCCCAGCAACCCTGCAGGGAGAGGCCAGCTCAGTGCTCTGAGAGCAGGCAGCACAGCACACTGGGAACCAAAAGCGCAGCCCTCAGAGCCGAGCCCAGGTCTGCGGTTTTAGCCCCAGGACGGCCAGACCTTCAGGCGCCTGGATGAACCCCGGAACACCAGCAGTTGCGGCGATTCCAGATTTATCAGCACAGATATGCCTAGGACAGAGTGAGAGGTTAGTGCCCTATGGACTTTGGGACCAGTATTTGGGGAACACATGGCTTCTTCCCCTGGGGGTGAAGAGCTGCTGAAGAAACAGCTGCACAGAAGCCATTTTGCAGCATCAGTAGTGGCTCTTGCTCCTGGTCTACGAACTGTAGGAAGATCCAGCAATCAGTCTGGGGGTTAATCGCTTTTGCTTTAAACTGCCTGGATCTGGATTGTGGTCTGGGGGGGGAAGTTTGGGGTGGGTATCCAACTTGCCAGAGTGGGTGGAGGCTTTACAGAGGCCACCCAACTGGCTGAAGTTGTGAAGACCCCACGTTTGGGCGGAAGCTCCCCTGTCTGGTGGCAGAGTCCTACTGTGGCAACAAGCCCAAAAATCAAGTAATTAAGTGGCAACATGCCTAGGCAAATGAAACAAAATAAACAGAAAAGTTCAACATTGGACTCCTATTTAGGGGCAAAGAGGCTCAAAGCATGGAGGAGGACTGTGAGATCAGAACTCCTGCACCAAAAGCCCCAAATGAAAATACAAGCTGGCTACAGGCCATAGAGGACCTTAAGAAGCAGATAAGAGAAGTGGGGGAAAATTTGGGAAGAAAAATGAAAAAGATGCAAGAAAAATATGAAATGACAGTCAACAGCCTGACTGAGGAAAATAACACCTTAAAAAATAGACTAACTCAAATGGCAAAAGAGGCTCAGAAAGGCAATGAGGAGAAGAATGCCTTAAAAAGTCAAATTTGCCAGATGGAAAAAGAATCTCAGAAGCTCACTGAGGAGATTCATTCCTTCAGAGTTAGACTGGAGCAAATGGAAGCTAGTGACTTTATGAGAAATCAAGATGCTGTTAAACAGATCCAAACAGATGAAAGAATAGAAGGCAATGTGAAATATCTCATGGGAAAAACCACTGACCTGGAAAATAGATCCAGGAGAGATAATTTAAAAATTATTGGACTACCTGGAAGCCATGATCAAAGAAAGAACCTAGAAATCACCCTTCAAGAAATTCTCAAGGAAAACTGCCCTGATGTTTTAGATCCAGAGGGCAAAATAGAGGTTGAAAGAATCCACCGATCGCCTCCTGAAAAAGATCCCAAAAAGAAAACTCCCAGAAATATTATAGCCAGGTTCCAGAATCCCCAGATCAAGGAGAAAATACTACAAGCAGCCAGGAAGAGACAATTTCAATATTATGGAAACACAATCAGAATAGCCCAGGACCTGGCAGCTTCTACACTGAGGGATCGAAGGGCATGGAATATGATATTCCAGAGGGCAAAAGAACTGGGAATGAACCCAAGGGTCACCTACCCAGCAAAACTGAGTATTTTGTTTCAGGGGGAAATATGGTCATTCAGTGGAATAGAGGACTTTCAAGCATTCTTGATGAAAAAACCAGAGTTGAATAGAAAATTTGACATTCAGACGCAAGAAGCAAGAGATGCTTGAGAAAGTAATCAAGGAAAAGAAATCAAAAGGAACTTATCAAAGTTGGACTATTTACATTCCTACATGGAAAAACAATAACTGTGTTTGATGAAACCTTTCTCATTATGAAAATAATTGAAGAAGGGTACATGGCATATGTTCACAGGTATACATGGATAGAGAGCACAGGTTAAATTTGATGGGAAGGGATGATTCTTCTTTTTTTTTTTTTGGAGGGCAGTTGGGGTTGGGTGACTTGCCCGGGGTCGAGAGGCTGGGTTTTTGTTTGTGTGTTGGGTGTCTGGGGCCGGATTCGAGCTCGGGTCCTTCTGGCTCCGGGGTCTGCTTGCTGCACCACCTAGCCGCCCCAATAAAGGGATGATTCTTAAAGGGTGAAGTCAAGAGGTGAGAGAGGAAAGTGGCAAGAGGAGATGGAGAGAGACAGGGTAGGGTAAACTATCTCATGTAGAAGAGGCACAGGGAAGTAGTTGCAGGGGAGGGGAAGAACAGGAAGCCAAAAAGGCAAAAGCATATTCTCATTGAAGTTGGCTCAAGTAGAGAATCACATATATACTAAATGGGATATCTCACCCTGTAGGAGAGTAGGGGAAAGGGGGATGGGAGGGGGGATGATGGAGGGGAGGGCATTCTGGGGGGAGGGGAGGTTGGAAGTACCCACTATCAAAGAGGGACAGGATCAAAGTAGGGAATGGCCCAGGTGGGAGGAGAGATGGGTGGGAGGGAAATAATAAGTAGTCTTTTACAATATATCTACTATGGTAATGTTTTGCATAGCTATACATGTACAACACATACTGAATTGCTTATCTTCTCAGAGGGAGTGGGTGACAAGGGAGAAAGGGAATGGATCTGAAAATCGAAGTTTTAAAATTAAATATTTCATAAGATGTCCAGGCAGTGGGGCTCAGAGATTCACCTTGCCCTAATGGCAAAGTCGAAGGGGGTATGGGAGAAGATATGGGAGAGAGCAGATTGGATGAGGGGATATCTAGTGGGACTGCTATTCTGGGGTGGTGGGTAGGGAAAAATGGGGGAAAATGTAACTCAAAATCTGACTGAAATGAATGATGTAAACCAGAAGTTAATAAAGCATTTGTTTAATCAAAAAGTAAAAAAAAAGAAAAAGAAAAATGAGAACCAAAGGGAAAATCCATGAGAAAGAAAAAAAAATCAAAAATTTTTTTAAAAAGGAAAAATACTATTCTTTCATCTACATTCAGACTCCCTAGTTCTTTCTCTGGATGTGAATAGCATTTTCCATAATGAGTCTTTTGGAATTGTCTTAGATCCTTGTATTGCTAAGAAGAGCTAAGTCTATCAAAGTCAGTCATCTCACAGTGTTGCTGTTGCTATGTACAGTGTTTGCCTGGTTCTGGTCTACTGTACTCTTATTGAAGAGTCTATTATTGTGCCATAAAACTCCACTATGAAAAATCCAGGGAAGCATGAGAAGACATATAAATTGATTCAATGTGAAGAAAGAAGAACCAGGAAAAGAATTTGCATAATGATTAGAAAAAATGTAAATGGAAACAACAGCAACAAAAGAATTTGAATATAATTGATCCTTGTTATTTGCAGATTCTGTATTTGTAAATTCACCTACTTCCTAAAATTTATTTCAAAATCAATACTTGTAGTGTTTTGGCAGTCATTTGTGGACATGTGTAAAGCAGTGAAAAATTTGAGTCACCCAATGTGCTAGTGTTTCAGCTCTCATATTATAAACAACTGTCCTTTTCACAGACAATTTAGTGCCATGTTTTTTCACATTTTTGTGCTTTTTGTTGGTGATTTCACATTTTAAGATGGCCCCCAAGGATAGTGAAGTGCTGCCTCATGTTCCTTTTTGTAGGAAGGTTTTACAGAGAAAATACATTTGTTGGATAAGCTTCATTCAGACGTGAGGTATAGCACAGTTGGCTGAAAGTTCAATGTTAACGAATCAACATTGTGGTACATTCATAAAAAAAGAAAGAGACATTTACCTATCTGCACATGAAGTTGCTCCAGAAAGTAAATATTATGACCAGAGGCTTGCAGGATCCTAACCTTACATTTCCCCCAAAAGTAATGATTTAGTATTCGCTAATTCAGCGTCCACTTTATATAACAGTGACTTTATATAACATAACTACTGCGAATGATGAGAATTGACTGTCCTTATTATAATTGCCAAGAATATCCCTGGAGAAGAGTTGAGAAATTACACCTCACTTCTTTGTGATGGAAGGAAACTATGGCTGTGTAACAGTGATGTCAGTCAGTTTTTCTGAACTAATTACAAATTATGGATTGATACCAATAATGATTTATATTTTTGCAAAAGCTGACCTGTTTCCTTCCCCTGTTTTCATTGAGAAGTCACTTTAATGTGCATGTAGGTCATTCTCATAAAGATTTTATAAAGAGAAAGTAAACAGCTAACAAGGGCTGTCCCTCACTTGTAGCATGGGAATATCATTATGTGACTTGCAGAGAGGCAGGATCCCTAGCTTCTTCTCCCCCTCCCCTCCAACCTTTCTCTAAGGAAGACTTTATTTCCTGCCAAGAGGGAAAGTAGGATGTTGGCACCAGATAAGTGAGGAGGAAAAAGAACAATGACTAGCTCTATTCTGCTCCTCATGCAGGTTTGGGGCACCAATCTCCATAAATGAGAAGAGTCCCATATTAATGGGCTGCAGGATTTGGGTTACATATGTACACTCACATACACACATTATTAATTCTTTAATCTCTCACTTGCCCTTTTTGGGTATCAATCATATCCCTGATTTACCCCCATTTTGCATGTCTTCTGCTATTTTATAAAGTGGTTCTTTAAATGCTTGAAAAATTGTGTTGGCTTAATCATGTCACAGAATCTAAAATTGTCTCCTCTTGGAGAGCTTATGATGGGATAAGCAGAAAGACCACCATGGCAGTTTATGCACCAGCATCTGCTGAACAGGATGAGAAAATAAAGAAATTCTATGAACAACTTGACAAAACCTTCCAAATCGTGTCACCGTATGCTTTAGTGACTCTGGATGCAAGGGATCCCATCCCAAAAGATGTGCTGAGAAACAAATGAAACTTACAATAATAACAACATTTATTTTATTGCTTTAAAATTTGAAAAGAGATTTGCATATATTATTTTACCTGATACAACAGCCCTGTGAGGAAATTGCTATAGTATTATTCCCTTTTAGCAGACAAGAAAACTAAGACTGAGAAAGATCAAGTGACTTGTCCGAGGTAACTGAGCTAGTGTCTGAAGTGGCATTAAATCCCAGATCTTTCTCACTCCAAGTCCAGTACTCAGTTCACTGTGCCATCCTGTCTCTTACTTCTCAAGTGTTCCAAAATATCTAGTCTTAGGTATTTTTTTTTCTAGCAGATAACCAAAATTTGCTGGACATAGTGAAACTAACCATCACTCCCACAATAAAATTTCTAATATGTGAGTCATATAATATGCTGTATGTAGTCAGACCATCAAATAGTAGGAAAAACGGTCAAAATGAACATCAAATTAGAAGATTAAAATGAGTGCATCAGCTCTCACTTGACCCGTTAAAAAGAGTCCCTGATTAAAAAAAAGTGGAAAATGAAAAAAAAAATAGACACTGATCTTGAGTCTCACCATTTTCTGCAAAAACTGAACTAATGTTAAACAGACACTACAATTAAGAGGCCAAATGAGCCCAGAAACAGCCTTGATCTATATTTGGAAGATTATGAGAAATATCACATTTTAAAACAGCAAAAACTAGAGGGAATGAAATCAAGTCAAAAGAAAGCTTGACAATAAACTCAAGAGAAACAGTATACATTCCAATAGTGTTTTTGCATCAAGCTATTAGGACAATAACAAATAGATGTAAAGTAGTACAAATAGGACAATGTTTCTATAATCATGCTATTAATGGGCAACAGAAACAACCACATTTGGACCTTAATACCCCAATCACTGCTGTGCTAATAACCACTTAGGAAGAAGATGACGTTGGGAAGAATTTCTGGGCCAACTACACTGTGGAAATATGAACTACCTGGGTACCTTTGGATAGATTAACAGAATCAGAGGAAGACTGTGAGTGGTTTTAGAGGCAGCTAGGTGGCATAGTCAATAGAGTAGTGAGCCTGGAGTCAGGAAGATCTGAGTTCAAATTTACTGTGTAAAAGCAATCAAGTCACTTAATCACTTTCTGCCTCAGTTTACTTCACTGTAAAATGGGGATGATAATAGCACCTACCTCACAGGGTTGTTGTGAGAATCAAATGAGATATTTACAAAGTGTCTAGCACAGTGTTTGGCTCGTAGTTAGCATTAATAATTATTCCTCTTCCTGCCTTCCCCTTTTGGTGGCTCTCCTATGCATGCTTTATACAAGACACAAAAATTATATGATAGTGAGATAGAAAATGAGATTTTAGTGTGTGTGTGTGTGTGTGTGTGTGTGTGTGTGTGTGTGTGTGTGTTGAAAGCAGGGTGTTAGATAATCTCTGATGCTCCTTCCAGTTCTAAATATATGACCCTATGATTTCTGAGATTCCATATTTCCATCATTGTGAATTCCATCATTAGGAGGAGTAGCCACACAGATGAAATCACAGATGATGACTATAAAAATATAAATGGAAAGAACAAAACAATCTGAACGTGGTGTAATTATAATGACCAAGCTCACCACTGGAGAAGAGTTGAGAAAATATTCCTTGCTTCCTTCTTTGGAATGAAATGAAACTGTGGCTATGGAAGAGGGGATATATTATCTGAATCTATTGATGTGCTGTTAAACTAGTTAGGTTAGGTTTTGCTAAACTAGATAAACATAGCTTGCTGCCCATAATAACTTGTATTTTTGCAAAAACCTGCCTAGTTCGTTCTCTTACTTTCACTGGGGAGTTGTTCATGTAGGTCATTCTCATATTTTATAAAGAGGAGAAAGTCATTTTTATATATTTTATATTTACATATAATAATTTATAATATATAAAATAGATTTTATGAAGAGGAGAAAGTAAGTTTACAATCATTAGTCATTAATGTTCTCTTTTGGTTGTCTTTTTTTGGACATTAATATCATCCATGATTTTTCCCATTCTGTGAGTGTCTTTTGCTACTTAATATGTCTTATAAAGTGATTTCTTAATGCTTCAAAGGCTGTTTTTCCTCCATCTTGTCATAGCATGCTTGATTATCTCCTCTTGTAGGGCTCATGATGAGAAGAGTAGAAAGAACACCATGAAGGTCCAACATAGATGATCAGAGATGTCCCTTCCAATTCTCAATATAGGACCATATGATCTGTGATCCTTGACAGTGAAGGGAGCATCCACATGGGCAAAATCACAAATCCATCAAAGGGTGATCTGTGTTCAGAAGTGTAGTATAGTTGAAAGAACATTGGATATGTAATCAGCGGGCCTAATTTGAATCACAGCTCTCAAAATGATTATCTGAGTGATCATGGACAAATCCACTTTCTTCATTTATAAAATGAAGAGATTGGATCATGTGACCTTGAAAGTTCCTTCCAGTTCTAAATCTATGCTCTTATGTTTGTCTGTATTTAAACAGTTGGATAAGACTTCTAAGATCCCATTATATGGTAAACACCAGGAGCAACAGAATTGGATCCAAGCACAGTGATTTTTGAGCTGAAATGGGTCTTCACCTTCATTTAGTCAGATCCCTGCATTTTACAAGTAGGGATTGGACTTAGAGTAAGGAAGGACTGGGTTCGCATCCTAGCTGTGTGACATTGGGCAAATCACTTAAAATCTTTGTGCCTTAGTTTCCCTCTCTGTAAAAATGAGGGAGTTAGATTTAGCAAGCCTCCCGGGTTCTTTTTTTTTTTTTTGGAGGGGGAAAGGCAAGAAATTGGTGTTAAGTGACTTGCCCAGATCACATAACTATGTCAAGTGTCTGAGGCTGGATTTGAAACTCATGTCCTTTTGAGTCCAGGACCAGTACTATATTCACTGAGCCACCGAGCTGCCCCACCAAGTTCTTTCCTGCTCTGGTTCTATGTATCTCTTTTCCCAAAGAGGTAAAATAAGTCTTCAAAGCTCAAACAAGGACTCATTCAAAGCCATGCCTCCATGCTTCCCCAGAGGTGTCAAATATACTGCAATTGGGAAATATTTAAGAAAATAAATAAAAATACAAGAAAATAGAGATAACCTTATCAAAACTGTCATTATACTGCCAGCAGGCATTCTTATGTACAGATTAGTGACACCATTTGCTATGTACTACATTCTCTTCTCTCAGTATACATAGGGTTTAATGAAGCCTGAAGTACACATAGGTGTTTAATAAATGCTTTGGATTATATTGATGATGAAGAATAATAGGACAATAGGAAAATCAATATGACTTTGCTATGAATAGAGTACTAAATAGTCCCTAAAATGGTTTCATGATGAAAACAACACAAAGTTGCTCCCTCTATTCCTTTTCAGGTGTTTGCAAAAAAAAAAAAAAAAAAAAAAAGATGGTTAAAATATGTAGTGAAATCAGTTCTAATCACAGATACATGTTTAAATTTTACTCTCTTCAGTTGGTCAACTTTTTTATTAGACAAACCTTGATTTTTGTGGGGTTTTTGGTACTTCATCATTTAAAAAATAATCCAAGCCTCTTGAGGGCCGTTTGCAAATTGTCGCTCTCTTAAGTTTAGCAGCAGCCAGATAAGTTCTTCCAGCCAGATAATTTTTGATGTCACCAACCTGTCAAGGTCTCTGTCACTCCTTGCTTTTTTTAAAAGGCTATCTATTACTGGTTTGCATGTAATGGCTTTAGATGGGTCCTGACATGCTAATATGTCACATCAAATATCTGAACAAATTCCTGTCCTAACTTTCTCACTTTCCATTTCTCCCCTGAATGAGGAATGTTGTTTTGTTGGCACATGTTCCATATGGGGAAAGTCTAGCACCTGAAAGGAAACCTTTGTTTGCCTTCCTTTCTGTAGGTGAGAGATCGAATTGTCCATCTCATTGTGACGAAATGCCCTAATCTGGACTGCTTGGTCCTTAGTTCCTGCTCCTGGGTTACAGATGTAAGCTTGCTGGAAATTAGTACCTACCTTCGAACAATCAGGTACCACTTGTTGTGTGAGCAGCCGAACTAGGCAGAATTAGAATGTTCCGGGTAAAAACTGCTCTCACTCCCAAGATAACACACCAAATTCTACCAAAAGAATAAATTCAAGGGTTGGTTTTGCTTGTGAACTCTCTTTGAGGGGAGAGATTTATAGTTCTGTATTTGTAACCTTAGTGCCTAGCTTAGCTCCTTTCATTATTTCCTAATATTTGATGAATTGAATTAAGCTGGGAGAGTGAGTTTTTACAGGACCCCCAAAGAGGTTCTTTTGTGGGAGTATTTATAATGTAATTTCATAATTGCTTGTGTGGTGTTCAGAAAAATCGTACTACCTTGAATGAATAATACTTAAAGGTTTTGTTGTTTGGTCAATCTCAGTATGGGAACTTGTTCCACCAATAGCAGATCCCTACCTTCTCTAACTGAGGAACATAGAGATTAAGAGACTTGCCTAGCATCATCCAGCAGGGAAGTGTCAGGGCTGGGAACTGGACCCGGGTGTTCTTGACCAAAAGCTTAGCACTTAATCCTCTACTTTACACTGCTTTGAAAGCAAAATAGACATTCAAGTAACATACACTGCAAGATCATTCATTTAGGCACCAAAGGGACTGTAAAGGACCAACACACTCAAAAATACCCTCAAGTTTATGGATCCTCAAGTTAAGAATGCATAATATAATAACAATATAATATAATAATAATTCTTACATTTATGAGCATTTGCTATATGCCAGAGACCTTGTAAGCACTTTACAATTATTAACTCATTTAATCCTTACTCACAACAACCCTGGGGATGTAGGTGCAATTATTATTCCCATTTTACAAATGAGGAAACTGAAGCAAACGGGTTAAGTGACTTACCTAGGGTCACACAGCTAGGAAGTGTCTGAGGATGGATATGAACTTGAGTCCAGGCCCAGCAAGCACTCTATCCACTATGCCACCTAGCTACCCCTAATATTTGATTGACCGTTTGATTGGCATCCTCCCAAAGCATAGCTTTTCAAAAGCTTTTCAAGTTTTTCACCCAATCTGAAGAATAGCAAAGAGTTCATAAACTGACTTCAGTGGGAAATCAGGCCAAATACTGAAAAGGGACTGTCCAAGAGGGGATGGTCTGTATGCATGTGTGTGTGTCTACCTTTGTGTGTGCTTGGAAATGAATCCTTCAGCATCTATCTATTGAAGAGATGGCAGAAATTAGTGTTATTTCTTTACTTCTATAAACGTATGCTATGATTTTTCATGTAGATTTTGCTTCAGAAACTCTTTAGGCATTTCCCATATGTTTTTTATGAACCACATATCAATGGTTCAAAGGAAGTCACAGTAGAACAATTTGGCCTTCTTTTATGCTCCACTCACTGAACTCATGTTTATTTATGGTTTTTCTTAATGCCTTCCTTTTTTTAACTCCAACTCCCACACACTAACCTCTCATGACCAGAAAATTGAGTGCAAAGCCAGGAAGGGACAAGCTTTCTTAGAATCTTAGCAGTTACAAAATTTTGCATAGATTCTCGACTTAGCCAAATGAACACAAGTGTGAGCAAAGGACATTCATTATCATCTAAGGAGAGGATATTTTGAATTATTAAAAAAATTCTTTTAATTGCTTTGGTATGCTTTATATTTCCATCACTGCATTCCACATTAGTGGAATTGGTTGGAGAGGCAGCCTAGCATAGTGCAAAGAGCACAGGGCATTGAATCCGGAGACACCAGTGTTTGAATCTTGTCTCCTGCTTGTGAGAATGGACAAATTTACTTCACCTTTTCCCCACTTGCAAGATGGGAATAATAATAGTCTTTACCTCAACAGTGTTATTGTGAGAATTCAGCAAGATAGCATTTGCACATTGCTTTTCAAACCTTGAAGTGCCTTGTAAATGGCAGTTATTATTATTGATTAGCATAGCCTGTAGACGCCCGTTTTTTTTTTTTTTCTTTTTTTAAAGATCCCATCTCTTGTGCTAAGTGCTGGGAAAATGAGTATAACTGTGGTTGAGATTCTGCAGAATAAATCTATGCATCTTAAATTTGCAGATATCTTGATGTGAGTGGATGCAAAAAGGTCACTGACATTGGGGTCCAAGCTTTGGCAAGAGGCTGCCACCAACTTCATTATCTTGACCTGAGTTCGACAGCAATAAGCAAAAGAGGGTAGGAGATTTTTAATCTTGTTGTTTTCCATTTCAAGACTTGTGCTTGTTTGACTTTTTTGTTTCTTTTCTCCACTTTAATTAATCTCTTAATAGATTGAGTTGTCTGAAAATTATTTATTTTTTATGATAATTTTATCATCATACCTTAAAAAATTATGAGTCTGCTATCTGTGCAAAAGATACTTAAGACATAAATGGAGACATCTAACCCTGTGCTTGTGTTTTAAGTTTTCAATTCTGTTTGATGATGAACAGGAAAACTTCCTTTCCTCAATGGCCAGTTTTTTAAATCAAAAGTCCCCAATAGATTGAATCTTGGACCCTGACCAGACTGGTCCAGTAGCTGTAGCCTCAGGCCCTATCATACTACTTGAGGACAAAGGATATATGAAATGCTAGTGAGTCACAGGAAGGCATGTAATTTAGGCTGTCTTCTCTAATGTTTGCCTCTCCTTATCTTGTTTGTCCATCTCACAAGACCTGGAGATGGAGTCAACATATTCCTTGCTCCTCTCTGATACTTCTGTACTCTTACCTGGCCATCAACATTTAATAGTCTCTCCTTTGAAATTCACATGGACTATTGCACTCACCAGGAATGCCTGGCTTGATGACACCTAGGGATAGTTCGGCATTTCACATGTACTCCAGTTAAGTAGAGGAGACATATCCAGCAGCTGCTGACTTCACATCAAACTCCCTTCCTACTTTGCAGCAGGCATCTTTAAATGGGTAGAGCTGAAAGTTGCTTAGCTTGAAATTCAGTGTCTACTGACATGTCCTTTGCTTTCTATAACCCTTGAGGGTTCCTGCCATGACCCATACTAGACTTAAACTTCCCCTCCAAGTAACTTCCACCCCCATCTTGAAATTTTAAGTCGCTCCTAACTTCAAAAAAACAGGATTCTCTTTTTCAGACAAATTCAGAATTCACTTTTTCTTGACAAAACTTTTGTATCTAAATTGAATAGCACACATATATCCTTGAAATTAAAACCTCAATCATGATTTCTTTATCCTAGATCTGGTGTGATAAGAGATGCTGAGAGTCACTGCAGGCTATTGAAAATAAGAGTGACTCCATTAAAATGACATACAACATAAAACTAAAGATTTGTGATTTCTTCAGCATCAGGAATGCCCTGTGTGGGAATTCCCTCCCCCGCCCCCCCCATGGATGATAACCTTTCTATGACTTAGGAGAAAAGTCCTGGAAGTTAGCTTGATATTTGTTTTTTTGTTTTGTTTTGTTTTGTTTTTGGAGGGCAATTGGGGTTAAGTAACTTGCCCAAGGCCACACGGCCAGGTTTTTGTTTGTGTGTGTGTTAAGTATCTAAGGCCAGATATTTGACGTATTTGAAAATAGAATTTGAGAAACTGATTCCAAGCAACTATATGTAGAGTGTTGGGAAGGCAACATCATTGTATGAGATAAAAATATATATGGCTTAGTGTGAGTCAATATGTGACCAGAAGAAACCATTTCTAACTAAGTGTCATTGACGGTGAGAAGCCATCTTGATGAGGCAGCAAGATTCTTCTATTCATAAACTTGACGATCCTGTTTTGTGGTTAATATTTCCAGCAGCAGTGCATGGATTCACATTAGCAAGGCAGATCATCCTTGTAGGTGTGCCCTTGTCAAATTCTGTTATAAGAGGGTTTTAGTGACAATTAAGAAATACCTCGTTAACCAGGAGGACATCTTGATCATTAGTGAAGCTCACTGATTCAGAGAGCATAAACCCAGCTTTTAAACAGGGTGGGTGGGTGGGGGGATTTGCTTTTCACACTCCTGACTTTAAAAATCACCAGTAGGTATCTGTTATATTTTTGGCTCTATTTGCTTTTCATCTTAATGATGGCAAGGGTTGTTCCGCACTCCATATTGTTCACATACCATTCACTTTCATTTTATCAGTCTGATTTTGCAAGGTGAATACTCTAAATGCCTCTTTTATTTTCTGTACCAAAAGCAAGAGACTAAGAAATTGCTGTCACACTAATATTCTAAGTGGAACTCTGGGGCTAATTAACTGTATAACCTTTTCTACTTACTATCTCTTCCTAATCAGTCCCTTTCTTTCCCTTGTAGCTAACATGTCCTTCTACCTGACTTCACTGCATCTTTGTCACCAAATCCCTTTCCTCCCTCAGTACTATGCTATGTCCCACTCTGCTGCTTTCTTTCCCTATATTCTCTTTCCCATTCTTTCAGCCTCCCTTCCCAGCATTCCATATTTTCTCTTGTCCAGGCCTTCCACTGTACACCTTGGAAGTTCCATTTCCACTTTTTTTTTAACAAACATCCCTTCATTCTGAACCTCTTTTTACTATACTCAATTCTTTTCTTTGCAATAGCTGAAGCTTGGTGTTCTGCTGAGGACCCTATGCCTCCAGCTGCCTTCTCTAATGTTTGCCTCTGCTTACCTTGCTTGCCCATCTCACAAGACCTGGAGATGGAGTCAATGCATTCCTTGCTCCTCTCTGATACTTCCATACCCTTACTTAGCCATCATCATTTAATAGTCTCTCCTTTGAAATTCACATTGACTATTGCACTCTCTTTGAAACCTTATTCTCATCACCAATCACACTCCTGATCATTTCCACCTTTTATTTTATAAATATGGCACTTAGCTCGCAGGCTTCTTTATAATTTCCTTCCTCAACATTATTTCAACCTCATTTTCCTCTATATTTAATCTGGATCCTACTTCCAGTCATTTCAATAATGTTCTCTCCTTAGCCCTTGAAACCCTTGTCACATTGAATTTCTGCTAACCTTTTTATTCTGTAACTATGGTACTGGCTACCATTTTATTCCTCCACTTCAATCTTCAAGTTGCAGAACATTTCTAGGGGAATCATGAATTCATTTTGATTGGATCCACTACAGATTCTTTTTTTTTAAAGCAATTGTGGTTAAGTAACTTGCTCAAGGTTACATGGCCAGTCATTATTTGTGTGTGGGTGCTCATTTTCTGAGGCCGGATCCAATCTCAGGTCATCCCAACTCCAAGGCTGGTGCTCTTACTCACTGCACCACCTAGCCACCCCCATTACAAATTCTACTGTTGAATCTGCTTACCCTCTGTCCCTCCCACCCCTATAAAGTTACTCCTGGTTCAAAGCACTCTGTGGATCTGTACTGAAGTCAGACACGTAGCTCACAAGCCTCTAACAATGTATGTGCTTTTACTAGGCTAGAAGATATTTCAAAGCAAAAAGATTACTCTCCCCTTGTACAGATAGGGCACAATTTAAGTAGATTGCACACCACTAATGGGGAAGGTACACAAACAGAACATGCTTGACTAGGAAACATGGCTAGAGGTTATATAGGTGGCCAGATAATATGTGTGATGGGGCACTCATGTCAATAACCAGCATGATTTTGGATAAGGATTACTTGCCTTTCCCAACACTTGGCTTATCCTTTCCACCTGTGCCTTAACTCCTTCAACTCCCTCATCTTGGCACAATCTATACAAGAAGAGTAAAGGATAAATGAATATACTATCTGAATATTGTTTGGAGCCACTAAACAGTGACAGGCAGGATGGACTCAGACTTTCAAAAATGGCTTGTCTGGGATGGCTTTGTCTCTTTCCCCAACTCAAACTTTGAGTAAAACCAAATCTGCCAATTCATTTATGAGATAGTATGCTTGTATAATGTAGATCAGGAAGGGAAGGAAAAAGGAAGGCATTCAAGTAAGAATTCGGAATGCTATCTAGTTGTCGCTGTA
Organism: Gymnobelideus leadbeateri; assembly: GCA_011680675.1. NCBI lineage: Eukaryota > Metazoa > Chordata > Mammalia > Diprotodontia > Petauridae > Gymnobelideus > Gymnobelideus leadbeateri. Next base: position 650,465 of record WOXC01006854.1, read on the forward strand.
GATTCTGTAGTTATTCCATTAGTAAAAACAAAACAAGAATAATGAGATATATTCAATCCAAAGTATATACTAAACAGTAGAAAATGACATAATTGAAAATGACATAGTTCTCTGAAAATGAATTAAATTAATATTTTACACATAAGAAGAAATCTCTGAGAAATTGTATTTTATATTTCTAGACTATAGCACTTAATTGCTCCCTAATTAACTTGTACATGTTAATTTTTGTCATAAAGGGCTTCAGAAAGCCAAACAGAGAGGTCTAGTTTGTTACTCTGAGCAGGAATAACAGAAGGACATGACTTCTGGTCTTGGCTTTGCCTTTTACTTGCTAGATAATGCTGGTCAAGCCACTTAATTTTGTGATGCCTGAGATTTCCTAACTGTAAGATGTGATAATAGTCCTGAGCTACCAGCTTAACAGTGGAATCAACTTTCTTATGATTGCAAGATATTAATGGGCAACTGCAATTCTAGTTATTATTACAAATGATTGTTATTATTAAAGTAAAGTGGATAGGTGGGTAGAAGCTTTTTGTGCTTATGAGACATGATGATATTTTTCCTGGAAATGAATTAATATGTTCTTCCTGCTTCTTCTTCATGTTATTTATTTTTTAATTTTAGAGAAAAAGGTTATTGTGGTCAACTGTTTGTTCTATAGATTTATCAAGTTGAGGATTTCCAGAATAGAAATATTTTGAAGGCTCTCCCAGCAGCCAAATTTAATTCACAGAGACTTCATTGAACCCCTTCTGTGCTCAGTACTTATGCTAGGCTCAGTAGGGAAGTATCAACAGCTGTACAAGAAACAAAAGAAACAGAAGACATGGCCCCTGCCTTGTGGTGCTTACCATGAAGTCGAGGAAATGGAAGTTATTGTACACATAGACATGTGTGGATGCCTAGGCAGCTACAGAGCTCAGATGTGATAAAACATAAGACAGTCATCCAGCATGGTTTAACTTTGGAGACTTAGAATAAAGGCTCATTACAGAAGACACTTCCTCTTTTGGGTTTTATCATAAAAGATGTTCCACTTAGTGTTCTATTGGCTATTGCAAATGAAACATTCAATTCAGTCCAAACATGCTAAGTAAACACTGTGTTCAGGGCCCCATGATGGGCAATGGAGATGCTAAAACAAAAATGAGAAAGATATCCCTGCCCATGACGAGCTTAAAAGAGATGTACAAAATGCATACGTGCATATATGTATACATATACATATATGTGTCTATATATCTGGTATTCCAAAAGTATTCATGCAGTTTTAAACTATTAAAACATATATGTGTGTATATGTGTATGCATATATACATAGCTGTCTGTATGTATATTTTTCAGTCTTTTACAACAACCAAATTTAATTCACAGATAATTCACTGAACCCATTCTGTGGAAGGAGAAGAAAACATTTGTGAATCCTAGCAGCCAGGCCTTCTAGTCAGGACAAAAGACCTAGGCATGGAATTAGGCAGACTTTGGTAGCCTCAGATTTTGTGTACACACATACAATATATATGTATATATATTTTACATTATAACACATATAATTTAGATTCTATATACACACCTGCATATATACATACATATATATGTTTATCTACAAAGTTATATATGTATATGTATAACAGTGTCTGCTTTTCTATATCTCATCTCTCTCATTTCTATCTCCTTCTCTTTCTATCTTTCCATCTCCATTTCCATCATCTCCACCACCCTCGGTCACTATATCTACATCTGTGATTTCACTGATTGTGGTGTTGTTGAATCATTCATTCATGTCCAACTCTTCATGACTACATGGACCATCCTGTCCATAGGGTTTTCTTGACAAAGATACTGAAGTGGTTTGCCATTTCCTTCTCCAGTGCGTTAAGGCAAACAGATGTTAGATGACTTGCCCAGGGTAACACAGTAAGTATCAGAGGCTGAATTTTAACTCAGGGCATTCTGACTCCAGGCCCAGTATTCTATCCACTGAGTCACCTAGCTCTCTCTTTCATGGGTGTAGGGAGCTCCCAATGAGAAACTTTTTTTCCAGTATAGATCAGCGGTTTCTCTAGTTGACAAACCATTTCTGTTGCCTTTCTTATTAGTGAATTGCTGAGGGCACCAAGAGGTTAAATGAGTTGACCAGACCACACACCTAATATGTGTCAAGAGTTGTGACTTGAACCAGGTCTTACACAATCTTAGGCCAACTCTCTATTCACCAAGCCGTACTGGCCCTCACCCCTAAGTAGCATTATTAGATAGTATACAATTTAATGATAACTTTTTAGTGGTGCAGAAAATTACTTTGGGAGTTCAGAGAAGGGAAGAGATTGTCAGGTCATTCCCCTCACTTTATAGATAAAGAAATTCATGTCTAGCGAGGTCAAATCATTGTCCAAAGTTATACTTGTGAGTAAGAGGTAATACTATAATAAAAATAATAGTAATGTTAATCATAACTGTCATTTATATAGCACCCTAAAATTTGCAGAACACTTTACATGTGTCATCTCATTTGATCCTGAATTTGGCCTCAGGTCCTCAGACTCCAAATCCAGCATTCAATGTGTTATGTATGATGTATCACTGCCTCTGATAGAGCAATATGGGTTGTCATAGTTGGGGAAGATTTTATGGAAGAGTTAAGAATTTCATTCATTCATTAGATAAGCATTTGCTACTGTGTTGGGTGCTAAGTGTAAGAAGGCATCCCTAGACTTTCAAGGATATGGATTTGACTAAGCAGAGAGGAAGGGGAAGAAATGCCAGTTGAAAGAAATGGCTGGTCTCTTGGCAAGTCATGGCAGTGTTTAGCTATAATTTTAGGATAACAGAGCCTGCCACATGGAGGAGTTGTGTGTTTTTTAACACTAGTTTGATAGAGGTAAAATCTTTCTTCATGATTGTATGCAATATTTTATTGACATAAAATTCAGTGTTGAAAAAACTAAGATTTTGTAGTATAAAAACAGACGATATAAAAGTTGATTCATCATTGTTATAACAAATTTTCATTTACGTCTATCATGATGCTAAATAGCTGCTGAAAAGGTGAGCAGTATTCCCAGACATGTTTGGAGCAAGTGTTTTTCTCTATCTGAGGAGATTAAGTTCATTACCTAACCTCCACAGAATTTTGAGCAAGGGGAGAAATTATTAAAAAGTCAACATTTGGGCTTGGCTTTGGATGGGCTTAAGAAGCTGAAGGTGGGGGCAGGCCGTGTTAATAGGCCACAAATTCCATTAAGGTCTGTAATTATCTTTGTTCACAAAAGGACCATCACTTCAGTGTACGTTTTAGCTGAAATAGAAATGGGTTATCAAAATGTAAACTTCCCCAAGCAATTTTGGGATCATTATCGTCTAATGTAATTCACGAGTAGATCTTGAAAAGCAGATGGAATATATAAATATATGTTCACATTTTACTTTTTCTTCTCTCCTTGAGCCCTGAATTCTTTTGTTTCCTTCTATAGTTTGAGCAGATGTTCTGACCTACTTTTAAAATTAGGAGGCTCATACTCTATGAACTCCTTGAACTCCTACAGTGGTATGGGAATTACTTAAGATAAGCAATTGTTTAGAAATGGTTTTATTTTGTTACAACAGTTTTTGGATATGTATAAGTACTTCTACTGACATGAGACTGACTCACCTTGACCAGATGAAATTGAAATGAGCTACTCTATCCAGTTAAAGTTAGTTCTTTGTATTCGATTCCATGCCATACACTTGTTTCATTGTTCTCTTTTGTTGTATTTTTAATTCCAAGGCTTTAAAGAATAGATGTGACTTCGAGAAAATATGCAAAAGTAGTAACTCTTAAGGAGCACACCTTGGTGACTATTTGAGATATTGCAGTAGCTTTTGGTATGGGGAAAACAAATATTTCAAGTATCATTCAGGCCCACCATGAAATGGGATCAGTAGTGCTCAGGTACAGAGGCAAGTGCAGTTGGAAGTGAAAAAAATATATAAACAGTTGATAAATTAGTGCTATAAAATTCCATAAATAATGTCCCCCAAATGAGCAAAGATCTCAGGCATCTTGCAGTTGGAGGGGTAATTATTGACTCCATTATAGTATGATGTAGATTTCTTGAATTGGGAAGAATAGCAAGAAAACCATTAAAAAAAGAAAAAGAAGCAATCCTATTTTTTAGTTTAATTTAGGATTTAGGTATATTTGCTTGTGTTTATTTTTCTCTCCATAGATTATAGAACTTATAACTGAAAGGGAACTTAGGAATCACAGAGTACAACTCCTTCATTTTACAAATGAAGACACTGAAGCCCAAAGATATGAAATCACTTGTCCAAGTTGGCACAGGGAACAAGTAGAAAAAAGTCAGTATTTGAACCCAGTTTCTACAGTCTCCAAAATCTAATAATCTCACTCTCATTCCCAGTAAAACATATCTTTCAATATAAGAACATGAATTCTGTTTATTATATTTAATTTCAGATTAATTTACACATTTAGAAATAACATTTATCAGATGAAATTCTAATAAAAACAAAATTACTAAAAAAACTAGGCATCAGGAAAGTCAGATACTTTTGTTTATGTTAGATGATTAAAATATGTCCCAGTTCCAAACCCATGATTTACCAGATAATTTGTAGTGAACAAGGGAGTTTCATATTAACTTCAATGTAAGGGCTTCAATGCAAGGCCAAGTCAGTTTTATTTTTTAAATTAAAGAATTATCTCCATTTTTATAAAAAGAGACCATATCTCTGATGTAGCTGATATATATTAGAAGCCCCAAAGCGCCATGATGATGGATTTGCCAGTAGGCTCAGTGAGGGCACTTACTTCATTGGGCTTTTTTTTTTCAGAGGCTAAGAGCCCTCTAATTAAAACACAGAGAAGAGAATGACCTGAGACTTAAGAGCTTATTTTGCTACATTTTCAATTTCTAGTTCAGAATGGGAGTGCATTAAGATTCCAGGTTGCATTTTTATGGTAACCATAGCAACATCCCTATTTGGTTGGCTTTGTTGCTTCTCTTACATAGGATTATCAGGTTAGTGTCTCTTCGATGTTTTCTATTTATGTTTACCCCTCATGTCTTAAGTAAAATGCCCAATTGATTTGAAATGTATATGTATGTAATATATACATAATAAATATTTGTTATCATGCAATACATATGCATGCATGTATGTAGAAACATATACATGTGTATGTAGAACTATGCATACACATATATGTGCCAAAATTAGATTCCTTGTTTATTCTGCTGAATGTATGCAACTCATCAAATTTTCAAGATAAAGTATATATAGATTGTTATGGTCTAGACGTTTTAAGATACATTTATTTGCCTCTTCATTTGAATAAAACACTTTTAACAATGGTAAACACAATGCTTATTGATTAACTGCATTCATCCTTTGATTTTGATTGGAGGACAAAAAGATAAGGAGGCAACATGGTGACTGAAGAGAACACTGACTTTGTGGTCAGAGGGCCTAGGTTCAAATTCTACCCATGATAGTTATTAATTATGGGACTGTAGGCAAGTCTCATTCTCTCAGGGCCCTAGTTTCCTCATTCGTAAAAGGAAGGGGTTGAACCACAATTGTCTCTAAGGTCCTTTCCACCTCCTGGGATTCCAAGATACTATCCTCAATGGCATAATGCTGGTAAATCATGGCCTCTCTTTTCTTGTCACATATTTCTTATATTTTCTTTTTCTTGGTTGACACTGGAATGCTAAGCCAATGCTACCATCCCTATACTCCTGGCCATTCTTCACGTTTGTGCTCTCTTCACATGAAACACTTGTTATGAAAATAGATTCCGAAGATACCCAGTGAAAACCTATGAATGTATCCTGGAAGCTTTTCTCTTGACCTTCGTATTATCATTCATGGTTGAGTTGAAATTAAAGCTAATTAAAGAACAAACATTAGTAGAATATCATAGATAAGAGAGGACAGATAAATAACCAAGCTTTTAAGAATGAGAGTCAAATTATCTTCCCATTAAACTCTGTGGGAGATTTCCCACCAAGATATGAAGAGATTTACTTAAACTCTAATTGAGATCTATTCGTTCAATGTGAAGGGAGTTGTGTCTTTCTGAAGTATATGATCCTGATCTGAATTGCCTGTTCTGGTGTGGGCCATTGGAGGACATCAAAGGGACTGCAAAGGTCAACCAGCTCATCCCATACACAAAACATCTCAGACCTACAAATAAGGGACATCTTGGTCCTCGATACACTCGCAGTTGTAGCCCTGGTTGTGGTCTACCTCCTTATTCTATGACTGATGGAACCTGTTCTCTCCCAAGAAATCCATATTTGTTCTTCCTGGCTGCCCAAGAATCCCTTAGAAGACATACCATGTATGTATTTGTTCATATTTCCATCTACTTTTTGCTCTCCATTTCCCACAAAAAGAGAGTGAGTCCCGGGTAAAGTTTGTACTTTCCTTTTATGATGTGTCTGTCATCTTCTCCATGTTGCCAGTAGTAGACACCAGGAGGGAATGTAGATGTGTAATTAGATAGTCGTGTTTTACTTTTAGAATTTAATCTGTTATACTCTAATAATCATGAAGTGAGCCTTTGCTAATTATTAATAGGTTCTCATGCTAGCTTGTGAATTTCATACTATAAATTCTGCTGATTCTAGTCATTTTGTTGGCCTCTTTGGCTCTTTCCTCCCTTCATCTGCTGAGCCAGTGATTCCTGTATCTTCTTCCCAATTTCTTTTCTCTACCCCAAGGTCAGTATAATAATAATCACAATAATAATAGCTCACATTCATATGAATAAAAAGCAGCTATTAAGCATTTAATATGTGTCAGGCACTATGTTAAATGTAAGAGAAATGAACATAAACAATGAAGTAAAAAACAATAAACCTAACCTGCCTCCCTGAAAGGACTGGAATTCTAACAGAAGATAACACATAAGGGAATGCTGTCCAAGGAAGGAGGGTCGGGGCTTGGGGAGTCACGGGGGCTGGTGATATTGATCTACAAGGCCACTGATTGACATGTCTTTCCCAAAGCATTTGTAATATTAATTTGATTACTGTTTCCAAAGGAGGAGATGGAAAGTTGGGGAACTGGGGAGAGAGGTGTGGTGACATCCCATAAGGGGGTAAGGCATAACTTTGGAGTCAGAAAGCTAGTTATTGGCAGAACCGGGACTAAAATAATCCAGGTAGCCTGACTCCCGTATCAGTGTTCTTTCTAGATGAGTATGCCAAGTACTTCTTCATATAGGCAAAGTCTTATAATTCTCTAAGGAATTTTCCATCTGGAGTGGACTGACTCTTCTGCTTCTTTACAAAAGATGACTGACATTCTACCAGGGTATTTTTTCACAGGAACATATATGCCTGATTTATATGAAAGAAATCAATAGAAAAAAATTGAATTCACTATTAAGATATTCATTTTAGAGCCAATTTTCCTGGAGTGCATCTAATTCCATAAAGCAGAAGATACTTCAGTCGACTGACTTAGATTGATTCTCTTATTTAATGTCACTCAAAATTCCTACTTTTTAAATTTACTTGGCCAGAAGTTTTCCATCCTTCTTTGATTTTCTGTCTTGAACATACATGAAAAAACATAATTGCAGTTAAAATGATTACTTTCTTTAAGTCTTTATGATAAACCATAATTTTAGGGCTTTTTTTTCAAACCTGCTTACCATAACTCATTCTTGGAATGTTAGATTTCCAGAGCAGGCAGTGCTTATGAATGAAAGAAAAAACATGCTTACTATGTGCCAAGAACTGTACTAAACACTAAGGGTATAAAAAACCAGCAAACAAGGCAATTCCTATATGCTTATATCTTAGTGGGGAAGGACAGTATATAAAGGAGAGATGAAAATGGTGAGAGGTACCAGCATGGCATGAGAGTATAGAAATATTACAGAAGTGGCATGGGACCTGGTTCTGAGGCAAATACTGCCCAGAGTGCCAGAGTCCATGAAAAGTACAGCCAGAGGGCAAGGCAGCATGGTTTGTATAATGGCCAGGAAGTAGAAGTAATCATTTCGTCCCTACCTTCATGATACAGATGAGGAAACTGAGGGCAAGGAAAATTGAAAAATTTGCCTAAGATGACATGGTAAGCTAGTGTTAGAACTAGGACTAAAACCTGTCGCTATCAGGGAAAAGAACAACACTAGCGTCAGGGGTATCTGGAAAGGCCTCCTGCAAAAGGAAGAGCAGTGGGCTGTCCATTCAACTCCCTATTACAGGTGTAAAAAGGCATCTTTCATTCACTTGATTATTTCAGTGTGAATCATTAGAACTTTTTCAAATGGTTGTGAATCTCATCTAGGAGGTTTCACAGAATTCTGAAACTTGATTAATTCATCATGTAATCCACAGAGACTCTGGGGGATCTCATCATCAGTAGGGAATCCTTCGATTTGTATTTTATGGAGGATATCCCCTATGTCTGTGACAAATGCCCTTGGTAAGCAAACCATTTTCCCAATGTATATATCACCTCATACGAGCAACCAGAGACCACAAAAGCTATCTCCATCTGAACAAAGATATCGCTGATATGGAGTTTTCAGGAAATTCTGTATGATCATCCTATATGCTGAAGAGTACCTTGCTGGGGGAAAGTCTTTAAGGATTTTTGTTCTTCAGGATCTTTAAAGATCATTTTGTTCCACTGAATCAAATGCCTTTTTATAGTCAACAAACAGTAAACATAGTGGGTTCTTGTGTTCTTTACCCTTTCATTCATTTATGTGACTCTGAAGACATGCTGTGCTCTAGAGCAGAGGTGTCATATTCACTGTCTGCAAAACTCCCCAATACAAACCATATTCAAATGTAATTGGGAAATGTCTAACAAAGTAACTGAAAATGCAATAAGACATAAGTAATGGTGATTTCCTATGTTTTAAGTCAATATGTCACCTACAGGGACCTGCTTCTATTTAAGTGTGAAACTGCTGCTTTAGAATATAATTTACAAAAGCCTTCCAGTTCCTTTCTCATGTTTTCATTAATGATGTAGGTGCCATGTGCACAGATCATCCCCATAAAGATATCATAAGGTTAAAAATGGAGGGATATGAGTTGGTCATTATTGATGCTTTCTTGATCGTTGTTTTTGTTTGATCATTCACAATGCTGTCTATGATTTTTCAAATTCATTTTGAACTCTCCCTTTTCATATATTCCTAGAGTATTCAGTATACTCTATGTCTGCTACTTTCACAGGTATCATCCCATTCCTCCTTGGATTCATTTTCTTTAGCTCTGTTCCTGTTTCCTAATTCAGCACGTCAGGGATTGAAATGTTAGAGTACATACATAAGTGTTCCCACTGTCAGTAATGAAAAAGATAAAGAAATTCTTAGAGATCTTTTCTGTTTTTGTTTTTCATGTGTATTAAGCCTTCCAACTGCATCTTGAAATGCTCTTGAGGTCATCTAGAGAAATTGGGTCTCAGACCAAGCTTTCTTAAAATTTTTGTCCCCTCTCCTCGTTGTTTATGCATCAATATCATCAATTTTCTAGAATCCTCTTCCATTAAAAAAAAAAAAAACATTTCTGTGATTTCCTTGGTTCAGGGAACTCACAGCAAGAAACTCCCTTTCTCAATGCTGATTGGCAATTGTCTTGTATCTTATATTGTTTTTTTTAAGCAATTGGGGTTAAGTAACTTGCTCAAGGTTACATGGCTAGTCATTATTTGTGTGTGGGTGCTCATTTTCTGAGGCCAGATCCAATCTCGTGTCATCCCAACTCCGAGGCTGATGCTCTTACTCACTGTGCCACCTAGCCACCCTGTATCTTATATTGTTAACAAAGTTAAGTGATTTGTCCAATGTCACATAGCCAGTTATGTGTAGCCAGTGAGTGTCAGAAGACAGACTTGAACACTTGTCTTCCTGACTTGAAAGTTGGCTCTCTATCCACAGTCTCATATGGTCTCTCACATTCTTTTCCATAAATTTCTGAAAATGAGTTTACATTCTAAACCCAGTGTTCACTTGACTGTCTATCTGTGCTTGGCAAGATCAAGAGTTTTCTGGCTGATGAGATTTATACATTTTTTAACTACTTTATTGAGGCAGTTGCCTTCATATGATGTGGTATTAGTGAATGTCACTGTCCGTTCCTTTACCATTTTTCAGCATCAGCAATTTGTTTCAATAGCACAAATTGGAACTTAGTAATTGCATCACATATTTCCTTCTTACCTTCATCCTTTCTTCAAATTTGATGACTACTGTGATATGTAGTCTAAGAAATTAAAAGTCTGTCTGTATGCTAATAGGTGAATTGGAATAACTCTTCTATTAGTAACTAATTAATTCCTGTTCATTGAAATACTCAGTTGAATTTTCTTGCAATCTTTAGTGCTCACTAGCATCTAGCATCTCTCAGCTTTCTTCTTGAAGACATTATATATGTATGTATATATACACACATTTACACACACATGTATATTATACATATACATGCATATATACATGTAATATGTGAATGTGTATAATAGACATTCAAATATACACACACATATACATATATATATATATATACTCATATTTACATGTAGATATGTAGACATACCTACCTATATATAGCTGTAGGTAGCTATATCTACAATCTAAAGCCATCTCTCTATCCTTTCCATATATATGCATTTATGTGTATGTGTGTGTATATATGTATATGCACATATGTGTATGTGGCAAATCTATTTTTATATTTGCCAACCTTTCCCAGGCTCACTTTTACATTGAGGTCACTAGATATTCACTTTGGTATTGATTTAATTTGGGGGGGGTTCTACAGTTTTTTTGGATAAAATCTCTACTTTCTCATCCTCTGCAATGGCTCTTTGCACATAAGCCAGTTATCTTCCTGGGGTTCAGTTTGCTTATGTGTATCAAGAGCACTGAAGTACAAGAGAACCAGGTGTCCCATGAAGTCATGATTTTGTTGCCTTTTGATGCATGATGAAACCGACTCAGATTCAACCTTTATTTTGTAGTCTCCAAAAAGAACCTATTAGCTCTCCTTCCATTTATCTTCATTCTCCTTATAGCTCCTGGCTTCATTTAGACTGAGAATACCAATATTTGTATGATTCATTTCCTCCATTAATATGTCAACTTTGTCACTCAATAAGGACCCCACATTTTAGAGTCCTAGTGGCTAAATGATTGTTAGTTTATTGTCCTCAAACTGTGATTCTTAGTGCATTTCATTAGCCTTTATCAGCACTCTACCACCATTAGTGAGTGAATGAAAAAAATTGTATTTACTATGTGACGGTACTTAATTCCTTGGGAAGAAATTTTAAAAATGTGATGAAAAGCGAGGTCTCTCAAGAACTTTACATGCTGATTGGGGAAGTCAACACATATAGGGTGGTAATGGTATCCTGGGAAGGGGGTCTTTTTCTCAAAAATCATAGGGATGGTTAATTGGCCAATAGAACAACCAGTTGACATACTCAAAGTGTTGAACACTGTGTTCAAAACAAGAGGTGAGAAACAATGGGGAATACTGTAGACAAGGAGCACATGGGAGCAAGACATGATAAATGGTCCACATGGCTATCTAGACAGGTTATAAAATATAGTCTGATCTGGATGTGGGCTGGTTAGATATAGCGGGGTGGTCAAAGCTGTACTCATTTAGTCACGAGTCAAGACAATTCAGCTTAAGGGCAAGAGTTCCAAAGCAGAATAAATTAACTTCCCTGGGAACTAATAGCATTGATTTGGTAAGTCTTCTGCATGGGATCCATCAGCAATATTTGGGCACATGGCAAGAAGACCTTTGTGGATGACTGGAGGGGATGCAGCAGGGGAATGCTGAAGCAAAGGAATGTATGGTCTAAGGTCATTTTGCATTTTTGCATTTTTCCTTTGTTTCATGACTTGCCATTGTTAAAAAAAAAATTGTGCCTGTGTTCAATCTAATAGCAATGAGTCCCTATTTAATTGGATTCGGTCTTCAGATAACACCCACATACTGTCCCAGGAAACATAATGGAAGCCTTTATAGCATGATAGAACCTGGGAGAACTTTATCTCCCTGGCACAGCCTTCAAGGACTCTTGGTCTGATCTTGTTCTTAGAGGATAAATGAGGAAACTTGGCTCCTTCCTTTCAGTAGAGCTGTGGGAAACTTTAAAATGCCACCAACACTCTAATGAATAGTCATTTTGGGGTGGGTTTGTTAAATTGTTTTTCTTTATTATAAAGGAAGAATCATGGGGATACATGATTTGGTAATGATGATGAAAATTGACAAGAAATCATTAATATTTAAAAAAAGAAACTACAGTCAATTCTGTGCCACAGTGAGATATCTCAGGACAGTTGTATAGGTACTTAATAAATGCTGAGAAAAAAATATATTAGTTCTATTAAGTTCAGAAAAAAACATTTACTGGTACATTTTTATTTATACTAATGAAATCACAGGTCCATTTCCTATCCCTAAATAATGGAAGTATATTTTTTGGTGCGTTTTTATACTCAAATTCAAACAGCTATTTCTATGAATAGGTAGTTATGAGCAAACATTCTGGGCAGTGTAGTCAATTTGAGTTTCATGTTTGCATTTAGAAATATATTAAGCAAGCAAAATAGATTTTATAATTAACGAGTTGTTCCTAAGTCTGGAAGAATTTCATGCTTTTAATACAGACCATCTGGAGTACTTTTTTCCCCTCTCCTTTGCCAAAGTCATGTATTTAAATTGAGGTCAGGAAGATACCCTCTCTAATTCAGCCTTCAGGGTTGAAGATGGGAATTGGGCTTTGAGTTTCAGCTTGTCAACTTCACTAAGGTTCATCGGGAACATGAAACACTATACATTTAGGAACTTTAAGAAATCCAGCCAGGAGGCGGCTATGTGGTAACTGGCCCTGGAGTCAGGAGGACCTGAGTTCAAATTTAGCCTCAGACACTTACTAGCCAGACTACTTAACACTTACTAGCCATATGACCTTGGGCAAGTCATTTAACCCCAATTACCCTGCCCTCTCACCTCCAAAAAAAAAAAAAAAAGCAAAAAGAAAAAAAATTAAAAAAAAAAGAAATCTAGCCAGTCATTATTTTGCCTAAAATACAGACTGAATCAAAAAGCTTCAGAATGCATTCTCATCTTAGAGATTTCTAGGGAAAAATCTATTATCATCACACATGCTCATTCTCTTACCTCTCCTCCTGGCCTTATACCTAGGATGATTTTCACTGTGGCTTACCTTAACGAATCACTGAATCCCCTACTTGGGAGGTACCTTAGAGGTCATCTGGTTCAATTCACAACCAAACAGGAACTTCTCTTCTTCACCCCCAGAAACTAACCATCTAGCTACTGCTTGAAGACTTTCAGTGATGGGGAACTCACTGCCTCAGAATACAGCCTGTTCCACTTTGGGATAGTTTTAATTATTAACTACAAAAATGAAATCTGCCTCTCTGCAGCTTTCACTAATTTCTACTTTTGACCTCTGGGACCAAAGGGAACAAATTTAGTCTCTCTTTTAAATGAGAGCCTTTCAAATACACAAAACTAGTTATAGTGTCCATCCTAAATATAAACCCCCAAGTTTCTCTAGACTACCCCATTGACAGGGTTTCCAGGCTTCTTGGCATTTATGATTATCCTTTCCTGAATGGATTATAGATTCCCCAGGTCTTTTCTAAAATGCACTATCTATAAGTGAGCGTGGTACTCTAAATGTTATCTAGTCAGGACAAAGTGTGCCAAAATTACTATCTCTCTCCACTTGGGAGAGTCTTTATCCTACTCTGCAGAGAAAGACTGTACCATTAGCCACTGCTAACCACCTTTCCATCTTGGATATTTGCTCCTCTCTGTGTTTTGGTGACACTTGTCTCTTGGCTGTCCTCACACCTATCTGACCACTTCTTCTTGGTCTCTTTTGCTTCACCTGCATCCATGTCATTCCTACCAATTGAGTATATGTCTAGGCTCTGTCCTCTCTACCCTCCATCCTCCTCTATGACCTTTTCCTTTTGGTGTCCTACCTAGCCAGCTGTCAGAAGGTTATTACTTCTGTGCAGACAGTTAAGGGATGTGTAAGTCCAGCCCAAGTCTCTCTATTCTGCTTTTATCCTGCATTAATAGCTACCTAATGGACATTTCCAACTTGAGGTTCCTTTCATATCTTAAACACAACATATCCAAAGTAGAACTCATTATATTTTCCCTGAAATATGTCCCTCTCCTTTCTTCCAAGTGGCTCTATTTATTTCAAGCACAACACCATTCTTTCAGTCTTCTTAGTATTTTTTCTCATCTTCTCACACTACCCCAGACATCTCATATCCCATCAATTGTCAAATATTACTGTTTCTACTTTACTGGCATCTTTTATCTGGATTCTTTCTACTCACACACTTACCATATTGGTTCAGGATGTCATGACCTCTTATCTTGACTTGACAGTGATCTTCTAAAGGGTTTTCCTTTCTTTAGGTCCCTCCTTACTCCAGTCTATCCCTCACATAGTATCTTTAATGATTTTCCTTAAAAAGAAATCAAAATATGTTTCTTCCCTGCTCAATAAACTCTAATGGCTCTCTATTACCTCTCAGTTAAAATATATGTGTATATAATAAAGATATATAAATATATTATGTATAAATATGTAACATATTAGAGTTCTTTCTGTTCATTTTATACGGCCCATAATTTCTCATCTCTGTCTTTGCACTATTCGTGCCCCATGCCTAGAATACATTTTCTCCTTACCTCTGTTTCACAGTATCCTTAACCTTCTTCAAGACACAGCTAAAGTACTACTTTCATGGTTCTCCTAACTGCTAATGTTCTCCCTTAATAATGACTTTATTATGAAGGTATTTAGTCAGCAAACTTCTACCTTGTATTTAACTACTTTCTATTTATTCTTCATATAATTGTATGTGTACCTATCATCTCCCCCAGGAGAATGTTAAGTGCTTGAAAGCATGAACTGTTTCAATTTTTTGTCTTCTCGTTTCCAGTGGTGGCACATTATAGACACTTAATAAATGCTTGCTGATTTCTTTATATCATGTGACACATGAAGCAGTGTTTGAAGGCTCCATTATCATAGAATCACAGAATCTTTGAGTTGGGAGGAATCTCAGAGGCATTCATTCTAACCCAAACAGGAACAAAAATCCTCTCAACAACATTTTTTTTTGCTTTTTTTGCGGGGGGCAATTGGGTTGAGTAACTTGCCCAAGGTCACACGGCTAGGTTTTTGTTTGTGTGTGCATTAAGTGTCTGAGGCCAGAACTGAACTCAGGTCCTTCTGACTCCAGGGCTGATGCTCTACTCACTACGCCACCTAGCCACCCCTCAACAACATTTTTTAAGTGGTCATTTCTCTTTTGCAAATAGATATCTAGTGAGAAGGAATAATATCACCAATAATAGTAGCTGACATTTACATATGTGCCCGGCACTGGGCTAAACACTTTGCAGTATTATGTCATTTCATTCTCATAACAACCCTGGAAGGTAGATGCTATTATTACCTCGGTTTAATGATGAGGAAACTGAGGCAAACGGGGGTAAGTAACTTGTCCAGGGTCAAACACCATATTTGAACTCTGGAAGATGAGTCTTCCTGACTTCAGGTCTGACACTCTATCCATTGTGCCATTCCCTGGTGTTCTCATTTATCCCTATTTAAAGATAAGGGAACTGAGGTAGACAGTTGGTTAGGTGACTTTCCCAGGGTCATCCAGCTAGGAAGTGTCTGAGGTTAGATTTGAAAACATAGATATTCCTGACTCCAGTCCCAGAGCTCTGTCTACTGCACTACCTAGATGTCACAAGGAACCCATATCCTTCTAAGTTAGTCCATTCCACTTTTGAACAACTCTAAGTTTTAGAAAGTTCCCCCCTCTTAAATCAAACCTGTGTTTCCCTCTTTTCAACATCCAAGTTCTTCTCTTTGAGGTCAACCAGACCAGTCCAAGTGCATTTTTGTGGCTTCTTCCAGTCTCTCAAATACTTAAAGATGGCTATTTTGTCTTCTCTAAAGTCTTTTTAGAATAATCATTCTTAGTTTCCTCATCTGATCCTCCTTTGGCATGAACTCAAGATGCTTTAGCTATCCTTCTGCCTTCCTCTGGACAGTCTCCAGATTGCCAATGTCCTCCCTAAAATGTGACTTCTGGAATAGAACAGCACTTTGGATGTGGTCTGACAAGGTCTGACAGATTGCTCTTTGCCTTTTGCTTTCCTTGTCCTGGATGCTTTCTTTCTTTTTTTTTTTAATAGGTATATCAGTACAATTTTTATTTCAAGTATTTTTTTTGGAGGGCAAATTGGGGTTAAGTAATTTGCCCAAGGTCACACGGCTAGGTTTTTGTTTGTGTGTGTTAAGTGTCTGAGGCCGGATCCGAACTCAGGTCCTTCTGACTCCAGGGCCAGTGCTCTACTCACTGCTCCACCTAGCCGCCCTGGATGCTTTCTTTCTTAATGCAATTTAACTTTTTTTGGCTGCTATACCCCATTATTGATTTGTATTAAGCTTGTGGCCTACTAAAAACACATTGTGTTTTCAAACTAACCATGCCTGGTCTGCTTTTCTGACCTTGTACTTGCGCAATTGACTCTTTTGAACCTACATATCAGTCATTAAATTTATTCCTGATATCATAGAATATCAGAGTTGGCAGAGACTTTAGAGTTCAGTAATTTCAACTCATACTTGGGCATAAATTTCCTCAATACATTTTGGAGAAGTGTTTGTCTAGCCTTTGCTTGAAGACCTTCAGGGATGGGGAGCCCACTACTTCCTGAGAATGCATTTGAATAGCTCTGATTATTAAGCAATTTTTCCTGACATCAAGCTTCAATATTCATTTCTGCAACTTCCTCCCAATATTCCTAATTCTTCCCTTTAGGGTGACACTTTGCCTCCTTTTGCATGAAAACCCTTGAAATATTTAAAGATAGCATTCCTTTTGCCCCTAAAAATATATACATATATATATATGTATATATATATATTTTTTTTTTTCTCTTTGGGGTTACATTCCATTCTTTTACCTGATCCCCGTACAGTGTAATTTTGATTCCTTACATCAACATGGTGGTCATCTTCTGGATACATTCTAGTTTGTTGACATCCTTCCAAAAACATGGCATCCACATCAAAACACAATTCTCCAGGTGTGTTCTCACCATGGCAGTATCCAGTGTAACCCTAACCTCACACAGTAGCAATGACATTAATCATAATTGTGAGCTCCTTGAAATCAGAGCCTGTTTTTTAGCCTTTCTTTGTATCTCTAGTGCTTAGCACAGTACCTGACACATAGTCAGGACTTAATAAATGCTTGCTGATTAACTGTCAAAGCACTTTTTCTCACAACCACCCCATGCAATAGTACGAGGATGATTGTTTCCATATTACAGATGAAGAAACTGAAGTTCTGGAATTCCAAATATCATATGCACGATCATATAGTGTGTATCAGAGCAACACATCATACTGTGTCTCCCTCTGAACAACTGATGCTTTTGAAGTAACCTATGCTTAAATTAATCCCCCCCCATCTCACATATATATCTAAACCATGACTGACACACTGTAGGTACATGACACCTAATTTAGTGATATAGAAAATAATCGTGATGAATTTAGAATTAAAACTCTATTGGGTTGTTTTATAAGTGCCAGTATTAGCATATTCATGTGGGGCTCTTGTACATTTTTCATTGCCTTATCCTTCCTTTGACACTATCAGGGTAGATAATCATACAACATTTGAATATTATATTATTTCCAGTTCTCGTATCTGATGATTCACATTCTACTTAGTCTGGCTCTAGTCTACATTTCCCTTCTCCTTTCTTACCCTGCCCCCATGTATATATTCAATCTGGCAACCTGATTAATATAGGATTTTGAAGTGAACTGAATAATTCATGATTGAAGTGAAATAAATAGTAATTAAAGGCATCATAGGTTTAATTTTACTTATTTGATTGCCTAAGAATATGAACAGTATGTTTATGAAAATGATCACCGTTAACACTTAGAATTATTAAGTTTCTCTTTCAGTCAGAAGTACAATAATAAAGATTTTACTAAACAGAAATTTTCAACTGTTTCCCTTCTGCAACCTCATATGTGTTTAATTAGGTTCTCAGAAATTTCATTCATTTATTCATTCAGCAAACCTACTATGTTCAGTGTACTAAGGAAACAAAGATACAACATAGTTTGTTTCCTCAAATTGCTTATAGTCTATTGGAGATGCAACACTTAAGCATATAAATAAATATAATTTGAGGATGACATGTAGATATCTCATACACCTTAAAATGCTTTTTACTGTAGTAGTGATGTCTTGAATTCATATATATCACTGCCTAATCAATAGATGCCTTCTACTCAATAAACTCCAGTGGCTCCCTGTTACCTCCAAGATCAAATATAAAATTCTCTTTTTGGTTGTTAAAGACCTTCATGACCTGACCTCTTCTATCTTTTTTTTTTAGTCTTTTTATACCTTTGTGCTCCTCCAAATTTCCCTCCACTCAGTGACACTGGTCTCCTTGCTGTTCTTTACACACGATACTATCTTCTGACTCACTGGCTGTTCCCCATGCCTGGACTCTCTTGCTCCTCATCACTGCCTTCTGGCTTCCTTCAGTTCTCAGCTAAAGCAAAAACTTCTGCAAGAGATCTTTCTCAGTTCTTTTAAAAAATTTTAACATTCATTTAATTTTTTTTATTTATAGAATAAAAAAGTATCTCCATGATATAGTGTAATAAAAAGATGATTGTACATGAAACTGCAAATATATTATATACAACTTGTTACTCCTTTTAAATATATAATAAAGTCATCATGTAAATTTGTTCCCCCCCCATTTTTTCCCTTCCTTCTCCCCTCCCTGCTCTAGAGATAGTTACCATTAGACATGAATATTTACATATGTGTGTATATGTATGTGTGTATATGTAAAATCATTCTATACATCTATTTATCCATTCTTTTTCTGGAAGAACAAGTCGTGCTATATGATTATGGTGGAATACTGTTGTACTATAAGAAATGATGAGCTTTGGTGATAGACTTGCATGAAATAATGAGGAATAAAATGAGCAGAACCAATAGAATGTTGTATACAGTATCAGTCAAAGAATGACTTTGAATGAATAAGTCATTTTGACTATTATAAATACCTAAATTAACTACAAAAGACATATGGAGGAAGATGCTATCTGCATCTCAGTTCTTCTTAGTCTTGGTGCCTTTCATCTGAGATGATCCCTTATCCATCCTGTATTTATCTTATTTATATATTGTCACTTGCATGTTGTCTCTTCCCATTAAACCATGAGTTTCATGAGATTAGGGACTGATTATTTTTGTTTTTGTTTTTGTTTTGTTTTTTTGCCTTTCTTTGTATCCCCAGGACTTAGCACATTGCCCAGAGCATAGTAGGCTTGTGGACTGACTATTCAGGAATTCAAAGTAACACTTTCCTTTTAGATTCTTTTCTCTTTCATTTTCATCTTAAGATAATTTTTGTTTAGGTAAGGGATCTAATTGTGCATATTGGATATAAAGAGAAGTTTCTGTTCCCTCAGCTTAGTAATGAGAAAAGCAGGAAAAGACAAAAATGATGAGTAGCTGAAAGAAAGGGGGAAGAGGGCATAAGAGGGCCATTAATTTAAGTAGGGGCCAATATGAAATTTTTGGCTTCAGTGATTTGAGATAACCTTTTATAAGAAGGCAGCTACAAATACCACATCTGGCTTGGTATGCTAACTAACTTGTATTCCTTTATCCCTTTGTGATCTCTCCTTTTCTAGGGTTAGTTTGCTGGCTAGTTATTGCCATGGCACATTGGAGTGTGTGAAACTGAGTTTCTGTAAGGACATCACCCTGGATGTTGTTAGAAAGCTTTGCAGGAATTGCAGACGGTAAGACCTTAACTTTTCTTTAAAAAAATAGAAACCCTAAAGTGAGGCATATATTTGTTGCTAATTGATTTACTTTCCTTTTTTTCTTTTCTATTTTGTGGTAGAGTTGCTCATGAGTATTGATTGTTCATGAGTACAACCAGATAACAACTGAAGAGTATATCACATAATGAATAATAGAGAACTTCCTTCTTATTTGTATTAGGAATTTTGTGTATCTTTTTAAATGTTCAGAAATTATTTCTTTTTCTTTCCCCCCGAAAAAAGCCTTTATAAGCATGTTAGTTTTTATTATGGAATCATAGGATTTAGAGGTGGAAGGGACCTTAGAGATTATTTAGCTCAGCTAACTTTATTTTAGAGATGAAACCTAGGCCTAGGAAGTTTATAACTTATCCAAGGTCACCTACATGCTAAGCAATAGAGCTCGGTTCTCACAAACAGGGCCCTGAAACTGAAAATACAATGCTCTTTCCACTTCAACATACCATTGGCCAAGTGAAATAAATTAAAAAGACATTTTGAATTACATTGATTATTTTTACTTACAAGGTATATGTTACTATGTATCCTTATTATTGTGTTTTATTTGTAGGTTCTGCTTCTCTGACAGCATTTTTTTCATGTTTCTAAAATTATATATCCTAAAGAGATGCTTAAAATTCACCTTATTTAACTCACCACTGATTTCCAAAAGTTGTATCAGGCAGATAGGCTCTTGACTTGAAGTTAGGAAGACCTGAGTTTTAATCCTGCCCCAGACACTTAGTAGTCATATGATCTTAGAGCAGTCACTTAGCTTCTGTAAGCTTCAGTTTCCTCATATGCAATATGGGGATAATAACGCCACTTACCTCATGGGTTCATTGGGATGATCAGATGAGATGACCTATGTAAAGCACTCTGTAAACTTTACAGTGTTACATAGATCCTAGTTATTTTTGATCATGACGTTGGTGTCAGGTATGCTATTAACATGTTCACATATTGTTGACTTGTTGGATTTGTTTGGACTAGTCCAATGTATACATTGTTTCATGGGACTGACTAAATCCCTTTTGGAAACATCAGATCTTTCAAGAAGTGAGAGTTCTGTTTAGTAAAGTTCATCTAAATGGGATAGTGGAATATATTAGCTCAAAATAAACAAGATAATTAACAGAATTTGAGAGTTAATTTAGGTTAGTTGTGATGACAAAAGCAACTAACTGAATATGTGGAATGAAGGAGAATGAAGAGTTGGGGATGGTGCCAAGGTTTCTAACCTGAGAGACTGCCAAAATGGCGGTGCCCTTGATAAAAAGGGAGGTTCAGATCATTAATTGAAAATTCTCTCTCTCTCTCTCTCTCTCTCTCTCTCTCTCTCTCTCTCTCTCTCTCCCCCTCTCTCTCTCCCCTTCTCTCTCTCTCTCTCTTTCTCTCTCTCTCTCTCTCTCTCCCTCCCTCCCTCCCTCCCTCCCCCCCCTCTCTGTGACTTGACCAAGGTCACACAGCTAAGTAAGTATGTCAAATGTCTGAGACTGGATTTCAACTCAGGTCCTCCTGACTCCAGGGTTGGTGCTCTATTCACTGCACCATCTAGCTGCCCCCTCTCTCTTTCTAAAAATAAAATAGGACGTGATTCTTTTAAAGGCTAACAGATGGTAAGATTTGGAATTAGAGAACCTAGGATCATTAGTAGTAACCCATGTGACAAGTCACTTCATTTCCCTAAGTCTCAGGGATTTGAATTAGATGATTTCTAATGTCCCGTCCTATCAATCAATCAATAAACAAGCATTTGTTGAGTACCTACTATGTGCCAGGCACTGGAGAAACCAAGACCTAGATTAAAAAAAATCCTTGCTCTCAAGGACTGAGCATTGTAGGGTGGGGAATGAGAATAGACAATATATTCACATAAAAACATATACAAAATAAATATATTCCAAAAAAATCACCAGGAAGGAAGCATCAAAAGCTAGGGAGATCAAGAAAGGCCTGATAAGGAGAAAGCAATGAAAGTAAGCTTTGCAGGTAGCCAAGGATTGTAAACAAGGGCAACAGAGGATTTCTCTCCAGGCCTGGGGGACAGCCTGAACAAAGGCACAGAGATGGTAGATGGAACTGTGCTTATCAGCAAGCAGCCAAGTGAGCCTGGAATGTAGAATATGTGAAGGGGGAGACAGGTCGTAAAGTTTAAAATGACAGAGTGCTTGTACTTGATCCTAGAGGTATTAGGAAATCCCTGGAGTCTAATGAGAAAGGGAATGACACGATCAGACCTTTGGTCTCACTTTGGCAACTGTATAGAAGGTGGATTGGAGTTAGGTGAGACTTGAGGCAAGGAGGCCAATTAGAAGCCTCTTGCTCCATGCAAGTCCATGCAAGTGGCAATTATGGTGTAGCAATTAAAAAAGTTAAAGTTTTGAGCATGAATAATTTATTAGTAAAGCTTGAATTTACCAATACATAGGACGATATCAGTTTCCCCAACAATACTTAGACCTAGTTCTTAGTTTAACATTTTTTATTGTTTGGGGGGGGGGGTACAGAAAACAGAAAGCTAGCATCATAGATGAAAGATAATGCTATTGGATGGAAATTGGGAATAAAGGCTATCAACAATTCCCTCCTTCCCTCCTGTGACTAAGAAATGTTCATTGCTTGAGTCTAGCTGCATCTTAAAGGTCAGGGATAGCAAACAAAACATTTTTTTGAATAACAAACTGGACATCCTTGAAGGATATCTTGGTGGTGTCAAGATACTAGACCAGAATCCCTGGTGTACGCTTGCAACCTTCAAAGGTAACAGATGCCCGTGACACAAGAACAGAATAGTGATTAACAGGAGAACTGGGTTTCTAAACTTCATTACAGGCCAGCTAAATTTCTGAATTAAGTTCAGAGACAAAGAATCATTACTTAGGAAAAAATACCAGTGAATTGTAAATAATATCAATAAAAAAGACAGAGAATCAATTTTATTATTTCAATTGCTTGAACTGGGATAGTGGTGGTGTGATCATAGAGAAGCAAATGGATTCAAGAGATATTGGGAAGGTAGAATTAACAAGATGTGGCAACTAATTGAATGTGTGGAATGAAGGAGAGTGAAAAGCTGAGGATGGTGCCAAGGTTTTCGATCTGAGAGACTGCCAAAATGGTGGTGCCCTTGACAAACACAGAGAGGTTCAGAAGAGGGAGGATTTTGTGGGAAACGTAATGATTTCTGTTTTGGATGAGGAGTTTGTGATGCCTATGGGATGTATAATCTGAATTTTCCCATAGGCATTTGGTGAAAGGAGTGAGACTAAAAGCTGGATATATTAATTTGGGAGTCATTTACAGACAAGTGATCATTGAACCTATGGGAGTAGATAATGAGAGTGTTTAGGGGACAAAAAGGACCCAAGACAGAGCCTGAGAGAAAAACCACAGCTAGAAGTTATGAGTAGTGATCCAGTGAAGGAGGCTGAAAAGCAGTGGTTAGGCAAATAGAAAAAAAATACAATCTTATTATGTAACTTATATTGTTCCTACTCTGCAAAACCACCTCCAAAAGTGTGGCACCTCTCACTCCCTCAAAAGCTCTTGGTGATTGAATGCTGTGGATTTGATCTTTAGCATTTCTGTGCAATCTGATGTTCATTAGAACATTTTCCCACATCACCTTAATCTCATACTTTAGCATCAAACACATGCAAATTAAAGAACAGGGTGAGGGGTGGGGGTAAGGGGGTTATGATAGAAAGAACACCATACTGGACTGCAGGAGACCTCAGTTCAAGACTCAGTTCTGCAACTTACTATCTGATTGATTTTGGGAAAGTCACTACACCTGTGTAAGCCTAAAATTCCTTCTTTATAGAATGCATTTATTTAATAATAATTATAATACTTCTCTCAACAGATTAAGGTCACAATTCTTTAAGATAAAAGAGTAGAACTAGATGACCTTTGAGATTATTCTGGTTTAAGAATTAAGGTCCTAAATTATTGTTCAGCTGTGACTCTAGGGGAGTGGCAAAATCGACCTTTATTTGACTATTCCATCCTGCTATTTGCAGAGAATATTGAACCTCATAATACACTCCAGAGGACAGAGTGTAGTTTTTTTAGTGTTCTGGTCATCTCCCCAACTTGTGTGGTTTGCTTTACTTTTCACTTCTGAATCATGTGAGTTTGACTCTGTAGTCTAAACAAAAGGAAGGGATCCCTTAATATCTCCTCAAAATGTCAATTTTTGGGAGCTGCCTTAGTTGCATCTCTCCCTTTCTGCTTTTAAAGCCAAGAAGATGAGTAAATTTATTGTGAGTTGCTGTTTTGGAAAGAACCAAGAGATAGTATGGTATAATGGGTATAGTAGTAGGTCTCAAAACCATAAAGACCTGGTTTAAGTCCAGCTCTGACACATACTGGCTGTGTGACTGGGCAAGTCATTTAACTGAGTCACTGAGCAAATCACTGAGCAGCCTCAGTCATTCAGTTGTTTCAGTCATGTCCAGTTCTTCATGTCCCTGTTTGGGTTTTCTTGGCAAAGATACTGCAATCTCCTTCTCCAGCTAATTTTATAGATAAGGAAACTGAGGCAAACAGGATTAAGTGACTTGCCCAGGCTCACTGTTTGAGGTCAGATTTGAATTTAGGTCTTCCTGACTCTAGGCCCAGCATGCTATCCACTGAGCCATCTAGTTGCAGAGAAGGTATCAGTCTTCATTAGTAGAAGGAATTTCCTACATTAATGAAATCACAAGTCCAGTCCCTATTCCTATACTTTGGAAAGAAGTATAATATGCATTTTGAGATATGATTTCCCTTATTACTACCACTGGGGCTAAAAGTCATGCTAGAGAAGTTTGGGGATGGGGTTCAATAGTAGTATTAGAAAGCTATAATTTTGCCATATATTCAGTGTTCAAGTATCAATCTTAGATTATTTTATTTTGTTTTTTTGAAATGAGAAGATTGTGTTCAGGAACAATGTTTGTATAGTTTCCAAATGAATTTGAAAGTAATTCAAAAGGAAAGGATGCTGTGGTATAGTGAAGAGTGTGATGGGCTTGGATTCAGAAAGACTTGGGTTCAGATCCCAACTTTCATACGTACTGTGTGACTCTGGGCAAGTCATATGCTCTTTCTAAGCCTCAATTTCCTTTTTTTTTTGTAAAATGGGAACACATATAATACTCGTTTTACAAGATTTTTGTGAGGGTCAAATGAGATATTTTATGTATGGCATTTAGAAAAACTTTAAGTGCCAATGTCAGTTATTGTATAGGATGTCCCAAAAGTCTTAGTGAAGTTTTAAACTTAAAAGTTTAAACAGTAAACATTAAAATAGTAAACCTTTAATAAGTGTATATTGACTGACTATAACCATCTATCTTTGCCAAATTTAAAGAATCCGTCCCTAGAATGCTTGTTTTAGATGAACCCTGAATATTTTGTAACGACTCAGTGTAGATCAGTCATCCCTTTTTATGTATCACAAACACCTTTAGAAGTCTGAAGCAGAATCACGTTAGAAGTAAATCCTAGGGACTCCTCAGAATAATGCTTTTAAATATTTGAAGGAAATACTAAATCTTAGAGTTCAGTGAAGATAAAGATGTTATTTTTTCCCATCCATATCCACAGACCTACTGAAATCTATCTCCAGACCCCGGGTTAAGAGCCCCTGCTCTAAAGCCTACTTAGGATCTTTAAAAATTGCTAAAGAAAAATGGGCTCCAGATCACCACTGCCTATTTGTCTGTACTTTCTCCAGTTCTCTTGACCTCACCTCACTTTCACAGCATCAAGGGGAGGGTCTGAATTTGGTGTGTATGGGCTTTGGGCTGCAGGGGGAGTTTGGGAATGGAGCATTTCTAATACTGCATCGTGTCACTCTGTGCTTCTGCTTCTATTCTCCCTCCTTTCACATCCATCTTTCTGTCCCATTTATGCTTAAGGGTCATATTACCTTTCTCTTCTCCTTGCTTGTGTGGAGAGTAATGCTAGATTCCATAGCTAAGTCATTCCCTGTTCTTCCCCACCTCAGCATATACCAAAGGGGTCAGTTCTGTGCCTGTCCTTTACAAGGTTGGTATTATCTCTCTCCTTTGAGAAACATAAACCAATAATCTGGTTTGCTTTAAGTACTTTTCATGCTTCAAGAACATACTTGTGTTTTATATCTAGGCTTAATTCCCCCATTTCACATAAGCCATGGTTTTCCTTTAGATTGAAGATGCTACATCTCTACGGCTGCCATATCACTCCAGACCTGAGCCAAGTAAAAGACATGTATAAAACAGTGGAAATATTTCACGATGGTTCTGCCTCCACATGCTAATGTTTCATGAGAAAGTGGAATTCCAGCAATGATGGATTTTATTTTTCATCAGCCTTCAGTCAAGATGTAAGGTCTAATATTTATATATTAGAAGCTAATAATATTTAGCTTCATGTAGTTGGAGAGACCCAGTTATAGGATCTTAGAACTGATTCCTTCAGCCATAAATGATCTTCCCTACTTGGAATCTCTCATAGCATTTTGTTTAACTTAACTTTTGCACTTGTTATATATAATTGTTTTGCCTACTTATGTATCTCTTATCTAACCTACTGGAGTGTAACCTCCTTGAGGGTAGGGTTTGGGTTTTTTATTTCAGTTTTTATACCAAAACTTATGATAATTTGCATATAGGATGTACTTAATCAATGTTGCTGAATTACATTTTTGAGTGAAGATTTACATATAGAAGAAAATGCATTGAAGAATGTTTATATATTCAATTATGTACTAATGTGTATTTTCCGTAATAAATACAAATTGTAACACAACAATAAAGTATATATATATATATAT
The DNA here is from genome assembly GCA_011680675.1 of Gymnobelideus leadbeateri. NCBI lineage: Eukaryota > Metazoa > Chordata > Mammalia > Diprotodontia > Petauridae > Gymnobelideus > Gymnobelideus leadbeateri. Next base: position 677,241 of record WOXC01006854.1, read on the forward strand.
ATAACATCCCAATATCTATTTTTTTTCAAAAGCAATTATTTGGTATTAAAAACTTTAGCTACTGCCATTTGTTTTGCTTTACCCAATCAATCTATCAGTAAACAAGTATTTGTTAGGTACCAAGTATGTGTGCTCTGGTCAATCCGTAAACATTTTATAAGCACCTACTATGTGCCGGGCATGCTAAGTTCTCAGGATACAAAAAAAGCCAAAAGACAAGCCTTGCCCTTAAGGAACTCACAATCTAATAGGAGAGACAATATACAAATGACTGTGTACAAACAAGCTATTGACAGGACAAATTGGAACTAATCAATGGAAAGAAGGCACTAGAATTAAGAGGGACTGGGAAAGGCTTCCTGTAGAACCTAGTCATATTGGTACCTGCCTTTTATTTCTTGTTTCCTGACCACGTGTATGCCTTTGGGTATATACCTGCCCTAACTGGTGATATGTTAGCTCATGTGCTCATGGTGGGAACCTTCCCATCACTTTATGTACTAGTTCTTTATATTGCTGGGGGAACCACCCATGGATTGGATTAGCAGTTTCAGGCTGCGTTGCACATAGTAGGCACACACTAAATGTTTGTTGAATTATCAAATTGAATTCCAAAGCTTCAGCTTCATAAGTATATTTTTAAAGATTAAAAGGAGTTACTTCACGTTAAACTACATCATAAATTATGTGGAAAAATATAACAACTTTATGTAATGACCAGACAAATGTATGCAAAATAATGTTTAACCAGGGCTGAATCTAAGATTTTAAAATTGTATTAATGGAGAAATTAATTTTCAATGTATTATTTATACAGTTTTATACTGCTATTTGTACATAGTAATTAAGAAAATGAATGGGTCAGGATGCTAAGTCTGGTCACCTGATGAAATCCTTCTGAAGATCTATTTCTCAATTTGATTTATGAATAGAAGTTATCAGTAAGTTATTTCTTGCACAGTGTCAGTGGTGTGGGCCATCATATTTATTGTACCTTCTGAGAAAATATATACACATTTTTACAGATATTTTGCAGACACCTTTTATTTTTGGAAAGACTAATAATACAAGGAGAATTTACCACTTAAATATTGTACTTAATTTTTATCATTAAAAAAAAGAAATCAAAGTAGAAATAAAGAGTCCTGGGAATGAGATAAAAGAGAAAATCCTAGGAATAACTGATAGAAATGCTGGGGAGAAAAGATAGAGAAATGCTAAATAAGAATAGGGAATAGATAATATGGATGAAGTATAAGTCAAAATAGTCTAAATACATTTTTCAAAAAATAATATCATGTAAGGAAAGATAAGGATGAGCCCATAGGATTGACTCAGCTCTTTCACTCACTGAGGGGAACAAATCACCACCTTAAATTATTCCAGAAAGAAACATTTGACATATTTACTGAGGAGCATTTGTGACCCATGACTTATGTGACTAATATCCTTTTTCACATAGAGGAACACTTTTCAATCACCCTGTTCTTTCCATGTTCACCAAAAAGTGATTATACTTGCAAGCCTATTTAAAATAAGTCCTCTTTTCCCCCAATTGATAAATGGTCAAAGGATATGAACAGGCAGTTTTCAGAGAAAGAAATTAAAGATATCTATAAGCATATGAAGAAATGCTATAAATCACTATTGATTAGAGAAATGCAAATCAAAACAACTCTGAGATACCACATCCCTCCAGTCAGATTGGCTAAGATGACAAAACAAGAAAGTGGCAAATGCTGGAGAGGATGTGGACAAATTGGAACACTAATACATTGCTGGTGGAGTTGTGAACTTATCCAACCATTCTGGAGAGCAATCTGGAATTATGCCCAAAGGATTACAAATAATTTCATACCCTTTGACCCAACAATACCATTTCTAGGGTTATATCCCAAAGAGATCATAGAAATGGGAGAAAGACCCATATGTACAAAAACATTTATAGCAGCCCTTTTTGTGGTTGCAAAGAATTGGAAACTAAAGGGGTGCCCATCAATTGGGGAATGGCTAAACAAGTTGTGGTATATGAATGTAATGGAATATTATTGTGCTGTAAGAAACGATGAGGTGACGGATTTCATAATTACCTGGAGAAACTTATACAAACTGATGCTGAGCGAGAAGAGTAGAATCAGAAGAAATTTGTATACAATCACAGACATACTATATCTGTGATGACCAGTTATGACAGACTGGACTCTTTTCAGCAATGCAGTGATATAAGTCAATCCCGAAAGACTCATCAAAGAGAAAAATGCGCCATCCAGAGATATAACTTGAAAGAACTGAGCCTGAATCCTTATGGAAGCAAACTTAATGATCTTTTTATTTTCATTGTTTGGTTTTATTTCTTCTTTACCATCTTTCATCCCACCTAGTACAATACGCCTTTGTAATTGGAATAATGTCTAATATGAATGTATTTGCAGATCCTATACTGAACTATATGCTGTCGTGGGGGGAGGGGGGAGGGAAGTAAAGGAAATTTGAAAATTAAAAAAAAGCCCTCTTTAATATTTGAAAATGTCCAGGTTTGTCCTCTTACTCTAATGATATCTCTTTGGTTTTTAGCAGTAGCTGGACATAAAGCCAATTAGTAAGGGTAGTTACTGCCCAAATTGATTCTACAAGAGTTAGGATTCCCCAGACTGAAGGGGTCAGAAGGGGCCATCCATTAAATTACAGAGGAAATACAGTTCAAGAAAAGAGGCTTTGCAAATTCAACAAGAGACATTTACAGAACTGATGTCTTAGAACCAGGGGGCAAAATAAGAATTAAAAGAATCTACCAATCACCTCCTCAAAAAGTTCCCCAAAATCAAAACTCCCAGAAATATTTTAGCCAAATTTCAGGGCTCCCAGGTTAAGGAAAGAATACTGCAAGTTGCCAGAAAGAGAGTGTGCAAATACAGTTGGATCACATGAGATTTAGCAGCCACCATGTTAAAAGGGTGGAGTGCTTGTAATATGATATTCTGGAAGTCAAAGGAGCTCGGTTTATAACCAAGAATTACCTACCCAGCAAAGCTGAGAATGATCTTTGGGTGGAAAATGAATATTTAATGAAATAGAGGACATTTAATCATTCTTGATGAAAAGACCAGAACCAAATAGAAACTTTGATATTTAAAGACAAGACTCAAGAGGAGGATAAAAAGGTAAACATCAAAGAGAAATTATAAGTTAAACAGTTTACATTCTTATATGGGATGATACATGTAACCCTTGAGAACTTTATCATTATTAAGGCAGTTAGAAGGAGTCTATACAGATAGAGAACAGGGGTTTGATTCAGTTATATTAGAATTATGTAAAAAATTGGAGGGCTGAAAAAGAGGGATACAATGGGAGAGGGGGGAAAGGAGAGGGAGAATAGGAAATATCATCTAACATAAAAGAGGTGTGCAAGGAACAACTTTTAGAGTGGTAGGAAAAATGGTGGGAGTGGGGGTTGGGCAATGCTTGAATCTCATTCTCCTATAACCTGGTTCAAAGAGGACAGAATATATATGTGTGTGTGTATATCTATGTGCATATATATGTGTATACACGCACATGCTTAGTGGGATGTAGAAATCTATCTCACTCAACAGGGAAGTAGGAATGGAAGGGACTAGGAGAGCAAGATTTTTGTGATAAAAGGGAAGGCAGATTAAGGGAGGCTGTGTTCAGAAGCAAAACAGACTTTTGAGGAGAAACAAGGCAAGAAAGAGAGCAAATGATAAATAGTAGAAAATAAGGAGGGAAAACATAGTAATCATCCCACTGTGAATGTGAATGGGATGAACACCCATAAAATGGAAGTATATAGCAGAATGGATTAGAAACAACAATCTAGCAATATATTATTTACAAGGAACACACTTGAAAGAGGGAGACACACATAGAGATAAAATAAGGGACTGGAACAGAATCTATTGGGCTTCAGTCAAAGTAAAAAAAAAAAAAGCAGGGATAGCAATAATGATCTCAGACAAAACCAAAGTAAAAACCGAACTAATTTAAACAGGATAAGCAGAGAAGCTACATTTTGCTAAAAGGCACCAAAGACAATGAGGTAATATCAATACTAAACATACAAATGGCATAGCATGCAAATTCTTAAAGGAAAAGTTAAATGAGTTACAATAGGAAATAGTAAAATATACTAGTAGGAGACCTCAACTTTCTTCTAACAAAACTAGATAAATCTAACCATAAAATAAATAAGAAATCAAGGAGATGAATAGATTTTTTATTTTTTTTGGTCTTTATTAATTTGTTTATTTACTTTTAGTTTACAAGATTCAATTCCATAATTCCTTGAATTTCAAATTTTCTCTCCCTTCCCCCCCCCTCCATGGCAGCATACAATCCAATATAGGATCTGCAAATACTTTCACATTGGACATTTGTCAGGTTACAAAGGCATATTGTACTAGATGGAATGAAAAATGGTAAAGAGGAAATAAAACCAAACAATAAAAAGAAAAAGATCAAGTACTTTTCTTCAATCAGGATTCAAACTCAGTTCTTTCTAGTTCTTTCTCTGGATGTAGACATCTCTCTCCATCATGAGTCTTTTGGGATTGACTTATTATCACTGCATTGCTGAGAAGAGTCCAGTCTACCATAGTTGTTCATCACACATATGTTGGTTGTGTCTGTGATTGTATACAAATTTCTCCTGGTTCTACTCTTCTCACTCAGCATCAGTTTGTGTAAGCCTCTCCAGGTAAATATGAAGTCCATCTGCTCCTGGTTTCTTATAGCACAATAGTATTCCATTACATGCATATACCACAACTTGTTCAGCCATTCCCCAATTGATGGGCACCCCCTTAATTTCCAAATGAATAGACTTTTTAAAAAGATATGCTAGACCTCTGAAGAAAACTGGATGGGAATAGAAAGGAATATACCTTTTCCTCAGTGGTATGTGGCACCTTCACAAAAATTGGCTATATTAGGGATATATGAACTTCACAAAAAATGCAGAAAAACAGAAATATTAAATGCATTCTTTCTAGCACATGATGACAAAAAATTCATTCAAGAAAGTGCCTTAGAAGTATAGATTAAAAATTAATTGGAAACTAAATAATCTGTTCCTAAGGAATGAGTGAGACAAGGAATAAATCTTAGAAACAATCAATAATTTCACTGAGGGGTAGCTAGGTGGCACAGTGAATAGAGCACTGGCCCTGGATTCAGGAGAACCTGAGTTCAAATCAGGTCTCAGACACTTAACACTTACTAGCCGTGTGACCTTAGGCAAGTCACTTAACCCCAATTTCCCTGCATTCCCTCCTCCAAAAAGCAATAATAATAAAGATAATTATATTGAAGAAAAATATCAATGATGCACTATCCCATGATTTGTGGGATTCAGCGAAAGCAGTACTTAGGGAAAAATTTATATCTCTAAATGCTTACATCAATAAAAAAGAGAAAGAGTAGATCAATGAACTGGGTATACAACTAAAAAGGAAAAAAAAAACTAGAAGAAGAACAAGTTAAAAATATCTCCAATTCAACACCAAAACAGAAATCCTGAAAATCAAAGGAGAGATTAATAAAATTGAAAATTCAAAAACAAACATTGAGGTAATAAATAAAACTTGGACCTGGTTTTTATGGAAAAAAAAACAACCCAATAAAACAAACCATTGGTTAATTTGATTATTTAAAAAATTCCCCAAATTACTAGCATCAAAAATGAAAAGAATGAAAATAAAATTGCAATTATTAGAAGTTATTTTGCCCAATTATATGTCAGTAAAACTGACAATTTAAGTGAAAAGATGAATATTTGCAAAAATATAAATTGCCCAGATTAACAGAAGAGGAACTAGAATACTTAAATAATCCTATCTCAGAAGGAAAAAAAAAAAACTAAAAACAAGCCATAAATGAACTCTCTCAGGAAAAAATCCCCAAGACCACACAGATTTACAAGTGAATTCTACCAAACATTGAAAGAACAATTAATTCCAGTACTATGTAAGCTATTTGGAAAGCCAAGTAAAGAAGGAGTCCTAGCAAATTCCTTCTATGACTCAAATTTCCTTAATGAATATTTTTGTGCAAATTTTAAATAAAATATTAGCAAGGAGATTGCAGCAATATATAACAAAGATTATATAGAAGGACTAGGTGGGATTTATAGGAGGGATGGGGGCTGGTTCAATAACAGAAAAACTATAAGTATAATTAACCATATCAATAAAAAACAACAAAAATCATATTATTATATCAATACATGAAGTAAAAGTGTTTGTCAAAATTCCTATTAACTTACTAGCAAGCATAGGAATAAATGGAGCCCTTCTTAAAATGATAAATAGAATCTATCTAAAACCAAGGACAAGCTTTAACTATAATGAGGTTAAGTTAGACATCTTCCCAATGAGATTAAAGGTGAAACAAGGAAATTCATTATCACCACTATTATTCAATATTGCATTAGAAATGCTAGAGGAACTCAAATTTTTTTAATGAATTTTAAAATTACACACACACACACACATATATATTTAAAAGATGAATTTATTTCACAGAGAAATGTTAGGTCATTGAAATAGCTGTGCTGCATGATTTGCCAAATGTCATCTAACCTTCTGTCTTCCTACTGTTTAATTTTCAAAACAAATAAATATTTCACCTTTAATGTTTGTCCAAGATATTTATATTGACCAATCCATTCAACAGGCTGCACATCCCACTGATGGATAGAGCACTGGCCTTGGAGCCAAAAGAACCTGAGCTCAGATCCTGCCAAAGATACTAGTTGTTTGGTCTTGGGCAAATGATGACCTCTCAACTCAGTTTTCTCATCTGTAAAATGGGGATAACACCATTGACAAATAAGACAGTATTTATAAATTGCTTTATAATTGCTATCTATTATTATTATTATTATTATTATCTGGAACTAGGTATTTTTCATTTTGGTTTTTCCCATGTAGATTGCTATGTGAATTCAGCATAGCAAAATTCTTTTGAGTGGTTCTGAATCTCATTTAAGAAGCTCTATAATATTGTGGGGCTTGAAATCACCACAATGCCATCTGTAAAAAAGAATGTGTTGAGGACTTCATCTATATGTAATGCCTCTTTTATTTGGACTTTATTTGAACTGATTAGCTTTCATGACTGTGGAAGATATATTTGGTTAGTATTTATCTTTTAATAAGAAGATGATCAAAGAAATTTTGCGTCTATTAAGAACATTGACAGGTGCATAGCTGACACCTTATTGAAGGGGAACCTTTGTGTCTATGTTTTCCTCTGCTAAATCAAGTGATTTTTAGAGTTAACCAATTATAGATAGTGGGACCTTATATTTGCTGTGCCTTTCTGTCACTTAAAGGAAGATGTTTTATGCTGTAGAATGTCATTTGCAAAAATCAACCTATTGTCTTTTCAAATTTTAGTAAGAATGTTCTCCATGTATAATGATAATTTTCATAACTCTTTTCTTTTTTACAGAGCTAAGAAACTAGGTATATAGGATGATATATATTGATATCCTTTTAATCAACTTATTAGGTGGTAATACCAACCTGTGATGTTTTTCTAAATGTTTGACATCTTTGTCTCTTTTTTTTTTTTTTAAAGCAATTGGGGTTAAGTAACTTGCTCAAGGTTACATGGCTAGTCATTATTTATGCGTGGGTGCTCATTTTCTGAGGCCGGATCTGATCTCGGGTCATCCCAACTCCGAGGCCGGCACTCTTACTCACTGCGCCACCTAGCCGCCCCTTTAGGGCAATTGGGGTTAAGTAACTTGCCCAAGGTTACACGGTTAGGTTTTTGTTTGTGTGGATTAAGTGTCGGAGGCCTGCTCGGAACTCAGGTCCTTCTGATTCCAGGGCCTGCGCTCTATTCACTGCGCCACCTAGCCGCCCCTGACATCTTTGTCTCTTAAAGATATTGTGAATTGAACTGATTCCTCAATACTCTCAAAATATGTCACTTCCATTAGAGAACTCTCCTGTGTTTGTCAGAGTCACAGAATTTGAGAGCCAGATAGAACCTCAGCTGCCCTTCCTGTCTTCATTTTCTATAAAGCTATTACTGCTTTCTCATCTGGCACATTATAGGGTTAATGGAAGATAAGATCTTTCCTGTCCATTAATAGGCCTATGTGATCACCTGTTCCCCTTTCCCCTTGGAACAGGGACCGTGTTACCAGGTCTAAAGATACATAGGTATTTCAATCAGGATGTCTTGTTGCTTTGAGCTCCCACCTAGTTCACAGTTGTGACACATCCTGAGTCACATAGAGCCCATATTCAGGGAGATTTATATTGCCTTGGGGGAGGTGCAGGAGGCTTTCTTACAAGAAGGTTTTCACACCTTTTGGTACTGAGCCAATTAGGCATTGAGGCACTGAGTCGAAATTAGGTTGTGATGCCTTCTAGTTCTGAACCTATTAGTTGAAAACTATATGTACTGGGAGATTGATATTTTACTTTGGGGGCTCATTCATGGGAAGAATGTTCACCTGAGGTCTTTGTGATTTGGCCAGATGAGACTCTGGGTAGCCATTGTTAAGGAGCCCCTTGGCTTTGTGAACCCAGATGTTGTACTTCCTGGTCTGGTCATTATGCATCTATTACTCTGTTTAGACAGTAGGAACCCTGTCTATTGGATTCTTTCTTGGATACTCACTTATTTCTACTTATCTGTCTACATAGTTTAATTAAAGTAATATTGTTAAACCTTTTTGAAGCTGTCTTTTCTTTAGAGAAGCAGATCAAGGAACCTGTGTTAGCAGCTTTGCTGTGTGCTGCTGTTAATTGGTCTTACACCTCCACAACAGCTGCAAGTATCATTAAGGATACACATACGGGGATCTGAAATGACACAGTATAAATATAGTAGCTCCAATAAAATTGATAAAGAAAACAGTTTGTTACAGTGATATTGACAGAGATTTCCCATTTTTTCTCCCCCCCCCCACTTACTTTTGGGTTCACCTTTAGATAATCTTGGTTTGATCTGCCTTAAATGGATTTCTGCCTTAAATGCATGACAAGGTGTCTCTAAATATATATTTTTCCCTCCATTGCTTCTCAATGTTTTATGAGACCACACTGCTCATAATCTTCAGACATCATACTAGTTGAGGTTTCATAAATTAGTTTATATTTGAAACTTGGCTTTCCCATCTCAGTATATTGACTGAGAAGGTTTCAAGGCTCATTTGGCATCATATTGATTGCTTCATATCAGTTAAACTTTGGTAAGAAAGTTTCATAATATTACTTGATGTTCTAAATTCCTTTATTCTAATTCAGTATTATTAGTTTAACAGGTTAGATTATGTACAATTATTTTCATCTATTCTGTTTTTTAATTTGATTTTGGTCTTTAGTTTAACAAGTTGTGTTGTTCTAATTGTATCCATATAGCTGGGTACAATTTGTATCAATTCAAAACATATGTTGTGTCCTCCCCATTGAGTTTTTATGTCTTTGTTTTTGATGCTGTTGGATGTTCACCATTGTCTGACTCTTCTTGAAGGAAGCATTCATTTTCTTTTAAACACATGCTTTATTAACTTCTGTTTTACATCATTCATTTCCGCCAGATTTTGAGTTGCAATCATTTCCCCCACCCTGATTTTGCCCTACCCACGCTCCCAGAATAGCAGTCCCACAAGATATCGCTTCCTCCAATCTGCTCTCTCCCATACCTTCTCCCATACCCCCTTCGACTTTTCCATTAGAGGAAGGTGAATCTTTGTGTCCCAATGCCTGCACATCTTATCTCCCAATTACAAGCAAAAGAGTATTAATAATAGTATTTATATATATCTGAAACATTTAATGTTAAGACCTCGAATTTCAGATCCATTTCCTTCTTCCCTTGTCACCCATTCCCTCTGGGGAGACAAGTTACTCAGTATATGTTGTACATGTCTAGCTATGCAAAACATTATCATAGTAGATATATTGTACAAGGCTGCTTATAATTCCCTCCCACTCATCCCACCCCCCACCTGGTCCATTCCCTATATGATCCTGTCCCTCTTCTATAGTGGGTACTTCCAACCTCCCCTCCCCCCAAGGATGCCCTCCCATCCATCATCCCTCCTCTCATCCCCCTTCCCCCTATTCTGCTGCAGGTTGAGATATTCCATTTAGTATGTATGTCATTCTCTCCCTGAACCAAATTCAATGAGAATGTGGTTTTGCCTTTTTTGCCTTCCTATTCTCCCCCTCCCTTGCAACCACTTCCCCTTGCTTCTTCTACATGAGATAGTCTACCCTACCCTGTCTCTCCCCATCTCCTCTTGCCACTTTCCTCTCTCACCTCATAATTTCATCCCTTGAGTATTCTCCCTTCCCAACAAATTCAACCTATGCCCTCTATCCATATATAACTGTAACCATCTACACACACATTCACATATGTATTCGTATGACCACACACCCTTCTTTCATTATTTTCATAGTGAGAAAGATATCATCAGTCACAGTTGTTGCTTTTCCATATAGGGATGTAAATAGTTCAACTTTGATAAGTTCCTTTTGGTTTCTTTTCCCTGATTACCTTCTCAGGCATCTCTTCCTTCTTGTGTCTGGATGTCAGATTTTCTATTCAATTCTGGTTTTTTCCTCAAGAATGCTTGAAAGTCCTCTATTCCACTGAATGACCATATTTTCCCCTGAAACAAAATACTCAGTTTTGCTGGGTAGGTGACCCTTGGGTTCATTCCCAGTTCTTTTGCCCTCTGGAATATCATATCCCATGCCCTTCAATCCCTCAGTGTAGAAGCTTCCAGGTCCTGGGCTATTCTGATTGTGTTTCCACAATATTGGAATTGTTTCTTCCTGGCTACTTGTAGTATTTTCTCCTTGATCTGGGGATTCTGGAACCTGGCTATTATATTCCTGGGAGTTTTCTTTTTGGGATGTTTTTCAGGATGTGATCAGTGGATTCTTTCAACCTCTATTTTGCCCTCTGGATCTAAAACATCAGGGCAGTTTTCCTTGAGAATTTCTTGAAGGGTGATTTCTAGGTTCTTTCTTTGATCATGGCTTTCAGGTAGTCCAATAATTTTTAAATTGTCTCTCCTGGATCTATTTTCCAGGTCAGTGGTTTTTCCCATGAGATATTTCACATTGCCTTCTAATCTTTCATTTGTTTGGATCTGCTTAACAGCATCTTGATTTCTCATAAAGTCATTAGCTTCCATTTGCTCCAGTCTAACTCTGAAGGAATGAATCTCCTCAGTGAACTTTTGAGATTCTTTTTCCATCTGGCAAATTCGACTTTTTAAGGCATTCTTCTCCTCATTGCCCTTTTGGGCCTCCTTTGCCATTTGAGTTAGTCTATTTTTTAAGGTGTTGTTTTCCTCAGTCAGGCTGTTGACCCTCATTTCATACTTTTCCTGTATCCTTCTCATTTCTCTTTCCAATTTTTCCTCCACTTCTCTTATTTGATTTTTAAAGTCCTTCTTAAGGTCCTCTATGGCCTGCAACCCGCTCATGTTTTCCCCTGGGGCTTTTGGAGCAGGACTTCTGACCTCACAGTCCTTTTCCCGCTCTATGTCCCCAAAATAGGAGTCTAGGGTTGCATTTTTCTGTTTCCTTTGCCTTGGCATGTTGCCACTTAATTACTTGACTTTTGGGCTTGTTGCCACAGTATGGCTTTAAGGCCAGATAGAGGAATTTCCATCCTGAATGTGTGGGGGGCAACTTCCGTTTCTGGCAAGCTGTAAAACCACCCACGACTTCTACCCTAGATCACAATCCAGATCCAGGGAGGTTAAAGCAAGAGCGATTACCCCCCAAGACTGATCGCTGGATCTCCCTACAGTTCACAGGCCAGGAGCTAGAGCTGCCTCTGAAAACTACAAAATGGCGTGTCTCCTCAGTGGCTTCTAGCCCCCAGGGGAGGGAGCCGACGCATTCCCCAAATATTGGTCCCAAAGTCCATAGGACACTAACCTCTTACTTTGTCCTAGCCATGTCTATGTTGATAATTCTGGAATCGCCACAGCTTCTGGTGTTCTGGGGTCTCTCCAGCCGGCTGCTGGCCCTGCCGCCCTGGGGCTAAAACCTCGGCTCATGGGGACCTGGGCTCCACTCTCGGATCGGGTCCCTGAGCTCTGGGCGCTGCGCGCTGCTGGCTCCCAGACCACTGCACTGGTCCTTCCTGCAGGGCTGCTGGGTTGTCCTCAGCGGGAGTTTAGCTTCTCTGTGTCATTCTGTGGGTGCTGGGGCTCCAGAAGTTGTTCAGAGTCCCCTTTTACATAGTTTGGGGGGAATCTGGGGGCAGAGTGGCTTGGATGAGCTGTTTCTCCTCCGCCATCTTGGCTCTGCCTCCCATGGAAGCATTCTTTATACAACAAAAATATGTGAAGCTATACTTTGTCTATCATTCTTTGGCTATTTTGTTTCTTGATCTCGAGCCATATTTTAATATTTTTTTTCCTGCCTTCCTCTATACCCACTTCTGGATTTAAGTCACCAAATAGAGAATGCTGTCATTTGCAAGACTTTAACAAGTTCTTTGTAGAATTTCTCTTCCTCCTCATCCTATTCTTTTCAACAAATATTGGTGCAAAAACTATACTTAACTTCATGGTGATCTCTTATGTTCCCTGCACGTATAAGATTTCCAAGTATGTCCCTTTATTTGTCTCTCCAACGAACCTGTGAGATAGCCTCCAATTTATCTGTACCTTCCTTATCTCCTCTGGGTTTTTTTGGTAGTGCAGAGTAACTACATAATGAAACCATAAATCTAATGCCTGCCATAAGTATTTCAATTAGAAAAGGCAGCTTGACAGAATTCTGAGCCTTGAATCAGAAAGACCTAAGTTCAAATATTCCTTCAGATATTTATTAGATATATGACCCTGGGCAAATCGTTTAGCTTTCCTCAGTCCCAGTTTCCTCACTGTGAAATGGGGGATTTAGCCTAGATCTCTAGGATTGTGCTAGCCCGAAATCTATGATCCTGTGATGATCTCACATTCAGAGTATCAACATTTAAGTCTCTGTTTTCTCATGGTCTTAAAACTATCTTTATCATAACACCCCCATCTGCTTTATTTTAACTTTCCCACTATTCCTGCAGAAGTGAAAGAGGGGGCTGCTCAAGAGTGAAAGTCATTTTGTATTTCTCATTTCAAGACTTGCCATGAATATCTTTGTCCTTAGCAAGGGTGGCCTTTAGATAGCAGACACTGCCCAGGAACCATACAAGACATCTTTCCCCATGATAGACCCTGCTGGCATTTCACTCTGTTGGCATTCTCTTCAAGTACCCATGGTCACCTTTGGGCCACAAGGAAGAATCAGAAAATAACCACTAAAATTCCAGAAACCCAATCAGGCTATAAGCAGCAAGAGTTTCCTCTGTTTTTCTGCCTTTTAGACTTGGAAAGTTAATTTTATAATGTATAGTATCTCTTATTCTATCATCATCATGATATAAGCTTCTTGAGGACAGCAATCCATATTTCCTTTCCTCCCTCCTTCCCTTCCTCCTCCCTCCATCCTTCTGTTCCTTCCTTCCTTCCTTTTTTCCTTTTTCTTCATTCCCTTTGTCCCTGGTCTATAATAAATACTTGTCAAATTAAATTATTGGACCTCCAGGGCTGATACTACAGAATCGTAATTATTTTTGTTCAGATACTATAATTTGGCAACATCTCATGCACTTACAAATTGCCTGATATTAGACAGGCAACATCTTGCTTTGGTTTTCCCGGGAGGCAGAGCAATAAAGAATCTGTAGCAGCAACACTGGCATAGTAGCATCACGGGATTTGGGACAGAGAAAGTTGAGTGTCACCAGGCAGACGAAATTGCTGATAACAATGTAATTTTTGTCCCCCTTCCTTTTCTTTTCTGGCTCAGTACCTCTCCTCGCTCTTGCCAATAGAGCGAGTTGGCACGCGGAGCACTTGGCTCGGTTGGGTAACAATGTGCGCACTGACCTGAAGACCAACAGCCAGGTGAGAGATGGGGCGAGAGGAAACTGAGGCTCTCCCAGGGAGAAGCTGCTGCCTCCCCAACCTTCTACACCTGCCGCCTCCCCGCTACAATTTCCTCCTCCCTCCCCTCCACTCCCAGTTCTTAGCAGTAGGCGCGAAGAAAGAATTCCCTTCTTCCCTCTTCTCCTCCTCCCCCAAAGAGAACTCCAAGGAGGCAAGGGGACTTGAGACTCCACACTCCACTCCGCCCTAGTCATTGGGGAAGTCCCGAGCGGGGGGAGGAGCTGCAGAGCAGTTCCTGGGAAAGTTGGCCTGGGAGCAGCTGCGCTCTCAGTTGGGCTGGTCCTACTACTGGGTCCCGGACCTGGGAGGATTCCTTCCAATCAGCTTGGGAGTCTGCTGAGTTTGAAAAGAGTAGTTCCCCTCCGTTCTGCGGAATACCATTCCAGGTGGGTAAGCGGATTGGAGGAGCTTCTCTTTAGAAGCTGAGCCACAGGAGCGCTTTTGTCCTGACAGGAGCTTTTCTCAAGTGACGGAACTAGTCAGGCCAGCCAAACTCGAAGGAAGTCCCAGCAGGTGTCCGCAGATCTTCCCCAAGACTCTCTGCCCAGGAGTGGGGGGAGGGGACGGGATTGGCATCGAGCCCCAGTGGGTGGCGGCCACCTGCGGGGGCTGCTGAACCGTCTGGGACGGAACGGGACCGAACCAAGGCGGGATGGAGACAGATAGCCAACAAGAGGAGATCGCCCGGCTCCGATCCCTCTTCTTAGCTTGTGATGCAAATCGCTCTGGGCGCATAGAACGCGAAGAATTCAGTTCCTTGTGTGCAGAGCTGAAGGTCCGGCCCGAAGAGGCAGAAGCGATTTTCCAGCGGTTGGACGCCGACTGCGACGGGGCGATCACCTTCCAGGAGTTCGCCCGGGGATTCCAAGGGGCCAGTCGGCGGCGGCGGCGGCGGAGGAGCTGGGGCGAGCGGCCGCCGCACGGGGAGTTGGCACAGGTTGCAGTTGCGGTGGAGACGGATAAGGAAGAAGAGGAGGGAGAGGCAGAGACTTTGGCTGCTCGGTGGGGCATGGAGGGCCAAGCGTGGCAAGACTTTCAAGTCCGGCTCGGGGAGGAAGCCAAGTTCATCCCTAGGTAAGAAACAGGGGCAGGGAAGGCTTAAACTGCTTTTTTTTCCCCCTTCTGGGTTCCCTTCTTTCAATCTTTTCTTCTCCCCAGAGGTCTCTGGTGGAACTCTACCTTTTTCTTCTAAAAGCTTCCTCACTCTCCCTTGTCCCTTTTCTGCCTTTCAAAGTCAGAAAGAGTTGTGTATGAGAATGTCTGACCTTTTGATTAGGCTGCATTGTTAATTACACTGATGGGAGAAATGAACTTTGATAACGCATCTCCACATTGGCCTTTAAGGTTACGCTGCAAGTTCTCACTTTGCGAGGTAGTTAGTGGAAGGATTTCCTCCAATTTATTGAGAAGGGGACTATGGTTCAGGGAGATTGTAAACGTACCTAGTCATACAGCTAAGAGAGTGTGGAAACTGAGCCTGGAAGTCAGGTGTTCCAATTTCAAGATCAGTGATTTTTACAGCTCCTTTAAACTCAATGAAATCAGTAATCCCCCACCCCCTCCTCCTCGCTCCTTTTCCATGCTCTCTGAGGTGTTTTTCTTTGAGTATGACATGGGATAGTTATAGTTATTTTGTTCCTTTACTCTTCGTTTTTATCGATTTATTTATTTTGGTCAACCCCTTCCCTAATAAGTGTTCTCTAACTACATAGTATTGCCCCTTTGGCTTCCATTTTCAGAATTTAATTTCTCTTCCAAGGTTTTGTGGGATGGGATGTCTCCATTAATGCTTAATTTCTGAAATCCAAACTTTTCTGCCCCCTTGTTTGGTGAGATGGAGTTAAGCCCTTTCTCTCCTTTAGAGTGGAATGGAAAAGCTAGCATTTTGGTTGGTTAAATGCTCATCTCCCTCCCTAAATATGTAACACATGACGCAACATGTGGTCTGAAGAAGACTGAAAAGAAACTACACCTGGGAGGAAACAAGGCAAAGAATGAATGAGTGGTCTCTCTCTGGTGTGCCAAGTTCCAGGGCTCACATTTGCCTTTAGGTAAAACCCCATTTCCTTCTTCCTCTTCCTTCCTCTGCTAGATCCAGTGTGGCTGTCACTGTAACCTCTTCAGGAATGATTTACTGCGGGATCAGAGGAATCAGGAAGAGAGAGTGTAGGGGAAGAAACTTCTGTTAACTTAAATAAAATTAAATCCTTTTCCGAAAAGCAGAACTGGATATCTGAGGTCTTTTCCAGCTTAAAGTCCTGGTGAACTTGCAAAGCAAAGAGACACATTTGGGATTGACGTTAAAATCCCAAGCCCTGGGGGGCAGCTAGGTGGTGCAGTGACTAGAGCACCGGACCTGGAGTCAGGAGGACCTGAGTTCAAATGTGACCTCAGACACAACACAAAAACTAGCCGTGTGACCTTGGGCAAGTCACTTAACCCCATTTGCCCTCCAAAAAAGCAAACAAACAAACAAACAAAAAATCCCAAGCCCTGAAACACTCAACTTGCCTAAATTGATAGGTGATGTATGTCAAGGTGCTTTATCTTGCTGTTAAAAATCATAGCAGGGTTGACCTCTCTTTCCTTTGGATTGTTTCATCTCTTTCTTAGCTTGACCCTGGTT
Source organism: Gymnobelideus leadbeateri (assembly GCA_011680675.1). Classification (NCBI taxonomy): domain Eukaryota; kingdom Metazoa; phylum Chordata; class Mammalia; order Diprotodontia; family Petauridae; genus Gymnobelideus; species Gymnobelideus leadbeateri. The sequence continues at coordinate 693,872 of WOXC01006854.1, forward strand.
ATATGAGAAAAGCAATAGTTAAAAAGAACAGACCCTAACTTTGGCAGAGGAAACTCTTATCACAGCTGTAAATCATTTAAGAAAATCAATGTGTGAAAATTACTAAAAGGTTACAAGCTTCTAAATGAGAGTCTTTTATTCAATTTTGTCAGTTCCTTTAAAAATTAATAAATGATGAACACTAAAGTGTCTATATAAGAAAATATATAATTCTATGGTTTCAAAGTACAGACTAGCAATCCTTAATACTGGTGATTATTGTACCACAGAAATTGTGCCTTTCCTCAAACTTCTAACTTTATTAACTTTAATGGGCTCCAATGTCACCTGCTTGAGTTTGTCTTCTAAGCACCACCCCTTTCAGACCTGAGATTAACAAGTACAATATTTGCCTTCCTGTACTTGTTCAAGTGGAAAAGAACTGAATTGAGTTGTTTCACCTGATTGTAACCATGGCAGCCACCCGCTGTATTTGGTAAATTGGAAACCTAATTCACTTCCTGATGCTTTCTGTCTTCTTACCAAACCTGAAGATGAAGCTGCACTTCCTGATAAAACCCTTTTTACTTCTTGGTAATAAGCTAAATTAGGTGTCAGAGAAATTGGTTTCTGTAGTAGTCAGCCAGCCAATAAATACTTACTAAGTGCCTAGAATGTGCCAAGTGTTGGCAGAGGTGTCTTAAGGAATTAAGAAATGGAGATTTCTATTCCTACTGAACTGGGTACTGAGGTGCAAAATTTGATTCATTTTAATTAAATGAGCTTAATTCTGCTCATCATATTTTGATATAAATTTATATTACAAAATTTCAGAAGGATAAAAATAGACAAATACAGCTCTTATATTAGGACAAGTTTTAACCTACCTATCAATACCAAAATAATGACTCTGTGAATCTTTCTGTACTTAATTTTGTCAGGTTTTCTTTTTTATATATAAAATGGGAATAAAAATATAATATTAACCACTGATAGAGAAAAATTTAAAATACAGTGTTTTGCCTTGTGGAGATGCACATTAGAGAAAAATATAGTTATTCCAGAGTTGATGAAGTATTTAACATGACATGATGGTTCATGGATATTTGTAAAGTACCAATTTTATCAATAAAGTATCAATCACCTACATATGGTGCCTCAGATTTAAGGTAGCGCTTGAATAATACATGGTGGAAAGAAAGGTCGTAATTATGATGATGTTAATATAGTAAAATGACATGCAAATATTAGAAATCTTCCTGTATTATTCAATATAACACACTATAACATACTGGGGCACAAAGATTGATATTTGAGATTTGGCATCTTCCATCAAGGATCTTAACTCATTTCTATTGCTTTTTCTGATTTAAAAAGGACTTTCCTCAATTCAGTGAGGTAGGTTAATGTGAGCTTTATGTTTTCCATTTTATAATAGGAAAACTGAGGTCCCAAGGTTTAAATTGTTTGCCCTGAGTCTGACAGCTAAGTGGTAGTGCCATGATTATAAGCCTAGGACTTTTTCTATTACACCATGTTGGCTCTCATGCAATATAGTAATACTTTACATTTTCTGGCTATAAAATCTTTTAACATAGTGTCTCATTTGATTATCTCCACATAGGACAAGTGTATTGAATTGTAAACTCCTTATAGTCTAAATTTATCTTAGAGTTAAGCACTCAGTGGACACTAAAGAGCTGTTGAATGCTTGAAACCCCTCCCCCCTTTTTGACAGATGAGGAAACTGAGGATAGGAGGGGTTAAGTCAATATCCAAGGATCCATAGTTAGTAAGAGACACATCCATGACTTGGACCCAGATCTTCTCACTTCAGTCACAGTATGCATACGTCATCTTTCTTCCTACAATACCTGTTTTACGGATTGCCAAGTGAAAAAGAGATACTTTGCCAAAGGGAAGTGGCCAGGGTGAGTGGTGGTTTGGTTTACCCTAAGTGTCTATGTGAGAGTTTAGAATGAAATCCTGAAACACACTGTTTCTTTCCTTCTTTTGTGTCTATGTCTTAGACGTTCCATATAGCAATGGCTTTGTGAGAGACTTTATAAAAAGGGAATTTTCAGAGTTTTATTTTTTAATAGAAAAGGTTGTTTATGACTTGAGGGCTTAAACAAAACATGTCTGTCACTTCAGCATTGAATCTTCATTCAATAGCCTCTTCTTCCTCTCTCTGCCCTTCTTCCACCCACTGATTTTAAAAATTTTGTCCTCTCAAAATGGATTCATTCAGTATCATTTTTTTATTCATTTAAGTAGTGAAGTGGTTCAGTGATTAGAGTGGTGGATCTGGAGTAAGGAGGACCTGAGTTCAAATCCAGCCTCAGGTACTTACTAACTGTGTAATCCTGAGTAAGCCACCTACCTGCTCTATGCCTTAGTTCCCTCATCTGTAAAACGGAGATAATAAAGAGCATTTGCCTTCCAGGGTTGTTTAAAAGATAAAACGAGATAAGTTTTATAAAGCATTTTGCAAACCTGAAGGCACTTTAATACTATTATGACCATTATTACTATTCTTTTTATTAGTTATTCATACCTCCTACTGCTAAATGCCGTCAGATAAACATGGTCTGCATTCAAGGACCTCTCAGTACTATAAAAATGAGACATACAGACATAAGCCTATATAAAGTAGCATGTGATAATTGCATAATAGGTACAAAGTCTGTAGTGTGTTATGGCATCTCAGAGGAGGAAGCAATCAGTTTTGGATGGACCTTCAAGGACTTGTAAAATTTTATTAGGCAGAGATTGGGGATGAGGGAAGGGCTTTTTCCAGTAGCGGTAAAAGCCATGGAAAGACATAGAGAAGCAGAAGACATGGTCAGGCCCAATGAATAGTAAGTTTGTCTGGAATGTGGGTGCTGCAGGAGAGGAAATAGAATAAGATAGGGTAGTGTAAGATCTGGAGCGTTTTAAAGTCCACATCCCTTGATCTTAAATTGATCTAGTTAGCAGTGAGAAGCTTTTGAAGGTTATCCTGTGGGGAGTAGCATCAATGTGGCTGAGTATCTTGAAGGTTAATTTGATAATGGGTTATCAGCTCATCTGAAAGCCAGAAATAAGAAGTGGGAAAACCAATTAAACCTTTGTCTGGAAAAAGGAAAAATGGGGACCCGAAAAATGGTGATAGAGAGAAATGGGAGAAGAATGGAATTGAAAGAACTTTTGGAGGTAGAATCAATAAGACTTGGAATTTGACATAATAGGGAGGATGGGGGAGGAGGGAAGGTGAATGTGAAGGCAGAAGACCTGGGTTTGAATTCCAGAGCTGCCACTTAGCTATGAAACTACTCTGAGCCTTAGTTCCTTGAGGAAGGACTTTGTAAGCCTTAAAATACAATATAAATGTGAGCTACCATTATTATTTGTATCTGTAAAATGGGAGAAGTAAAGCTTTTATACTATTTATATTTGTTTAGAATTTATTTTAGAATTATATAGCATGCTTTAGAAATACTAAAACACTGTGTTGTTGATAATTGACCAGGTATGGTGGATGAAAAGGGTCATTAAAACTGACTCTAAGATTGGCTCTCACCAAGAGAATGGTGTTGTCACAAACAAAAATAGGGAAATTTAGGAGGAAGAGCTGGTTTGGGGATAGGTAGGAAAAGCACGATCAGATTAATGTTAGTGAGTAGAGGGGCATTGGACAAGACTCGTCTAAGAGCCAGGAAGACTTCCAGTCCTGTCCTTGACATATTAAATGTGTGACCCTGTGCTAGTCACTGAACTTTTCATTGCCAGTGGTAAACTCAAATAGAAGAGGGGAGGGGCACTAAATGGTACATAAAGTTGCTTGTGGTCCACATATCCACTTAGAAAACTATATATTAATATCACCTATGTTATGTTGCATTTTGATTTATTTTGTTAAATATTTCCCAATTACATTTTAAGCTAATTCTGGCTGCATTTGGAAGTGGGGAGTGATGCCCTTGTTTTGACACCTCTGCTCTAAGCAATTCTCTAAAACTATGAATGAAAGAGAAAACCTGGATTGATAGAAGGAATTTCTTCAGCTAGAAGCTTCCTACAATGATGAAATCACATTCCCTATAGAGAATTTATTTCTTCTTTAAAGTGTGATTTTATAAATGGAGATGAAGATCTTTAGAACTGAGGAGGTGAAACAACTGTGAGGTCAGGTTATTAGTAAGACGGGAGTACGGCTAAGATCTCTCATCTCATGTCCTAAGACCCTATCTCCAGGCCTCAAAATGACCTGCCTTTGCCCTTCCTCTCTTTGACTTAGTCTTCCCTTTGTCAAGGAATGTTTTCTCTTCCTGTGAACCTTAATTTAAACCCCTCATACCACAAAAAGAACACTGATTTTGGAGTTGAGCACCTGCTCAAAAACTGCCTTATTCACTTGCTACTGGTATCACATTGGACTACTTAACTAAAGTCCCAGAGCCCAAGTTTTCTTATCTGCAAAATGAGGAGGTTGGATTCCATGTCATACCTATGGCTTCTTTCAACTTTAAATTTTTGAATTAACTGAATAATTCTTCCTCTTTCTTCTGAGACTTGTTCCATCAAACATTACCTTCTCATTTTCTCCCATTAGTGGTTTCTTCCTCTGCTCCTATATGTTCATGTTTCTCCTATTCTTTTTTCCCTTTTCCCCAACTTTTTTCCTTTAAATAATTCTAAATTTTATGAACACCAAATTAAATGAACTTTCTCATTTTCAAAATAGAACAGAAAAAGAGGATGGTGCACATTTTTCTAATGTACTACTTACTTTTCCTTTTAAGTGCATTATAAAGTCAGCATGTAACTTTCAAAGCTGGCCTGCTTGCCCATTATTTCCTTTTGGCTTTATGTTCTCTTCTGTGCATTTGAAAAGTTCTCCAATGGTCTTTTTTCTTTTCTTTTCTGGCATCTTATTGCTAGATGCTCTTTCTTTTACATTTTCCTTTTCCCACCTCCCATTTTTTTAAAAAGAGAAATAATGTTCTTGTGAAAAAAATATTCATAAGCAAGAAAATCAAATTCCTTTCTTGACCATGTCCCAAAACATAAGCTTTGTTGTACTTCTTGAGTTCATCAACTCTCTGGTAGGAAGTGGGTAGCAGCATGCTTCATCATTGGCCCCATGGCATCATGGTTGGCTGTTGCATTGATCACATTTCTTAAGTCTTTCAAAGTTTAAAAACATTTTAATTTTTATTTATCATATTGTATTGTATTATTTTAACCTTATTGCTCTCCTTATTCCCTTTCGTTTACTCTGACCCATTTGATACAAGTTTGGTGTCACTCCAGCTCTTCCTCTTGCCATTTCTCATGGCACATTACTACTCTGTTACTTTCATATTCATACATCACCAAGTCAACAAGAGTTTAATAACTGCGTACTATGTTCCAGACACTGTGGTAGGCCCTAGGGATGCAGATAAAAAAATGAAGGGGAAGAGCAAAGCTCAAGAAGTACGACAAAGCTCATGAAGCCACTAAGGCTACGTGGCCAGATTGGAACTCAGTCTACCTTACTCTAGGCCCATTGCTCTATCCACTACAACACCAGCTACCTCAGTAGGAATGAAATAATCCCAACTTAAAAGTATCTACATTCTCTTTCTTCATCCTCATGAAGCTTCATGATAATAAGTAATAAGGCATTTCACAGGCCATCTTAGTGGTGATACATTGTGGTAAGAGAATATATGGTTCAGGCACTCCTTTAGTATCAGCTGAGGATACATGGGACAGATGTGAGGTCTAAATGACCCAACCACCTCCCATTCATTCTTTAAGAAATCATTATTGTTTCGAAGATCAGACATCTTTTTTTTCTAGGCAAATGAACTTGATGTTTTTAGGAAGTAGGACAATTTCAGAGATAATGACTTCAATATGAAATACCCCTTGCCTCACTTTTATTATTGTATGTGAAGTCTTATTACCTGGCATCTTCCTAAGGAGATGGCCTTTTGCTACTTGAATTCAAGAAATGTTTACTGAGTGGCCACTGTGTGTTCAGTAGATAGATGTGAACCATGAATACTGATAACATCCAAAGAGATTAACTAATGGTTCCTATAACAATTGCTAGACTTGTAACTGTGTCACTTCTCTATATTTTGATGACTCTTCCCTTAACTGAATTCAGCCTGCAATTATCTCCTCCAGGACTAAAGTATTCAGAAAAAAGGCAACAGAAGAAATGATGAACATCAAAATAATTTGTTCAACACTACTGTAATTGCTGGGTAGTTCCATGGTTTTCAGTTCTTTATTGTAATGAAAAGAGATGTTATAAATATTTTTATACATATGAGTCCTTTTCTTTCTTTCTTCCCTTAGGGTATGGCTGAGTGGCATGGCTGAGTCTAAAGGTTTAGTGAATTTGGGGATATTATTCCAAATTGTTTTTCAGAATGGAAATGAACAGTTCTACTGACAGTGCATCAATATTTCTGTTTTCTTGCAGTCTGTCCAATAATTGTAATTTCCCCCTTTTTGTGGTCTTTAATTATTAGAGAAATCAATTAAAGCAGTCTAAGACTTCACCTCATGTTCACCAAATTGGTAGCAATTTGGATAGTTATTATAATTATTAGTGATTCTAAGTGGTTTTCATTTTTTAAAAAGTCCTTTGTCAGTTTGGTTTTGGCATTGAACAAGCAAATCAAACAGTATTGTCATTTTTATTATATTTGTATAACAATATTTCTCCAATTATTTAGTTGTCTCGGTAAGGAGTGTTTTACAATTGCATTAATTTATTCTTGTGGGTGTCTTGTATTAAGGGCTATTAAAGGATTCTCTGAACTTGTCTTCTTGAGTTGCTACATTTTCTAAAATCATTGGACCCAGAGCATGCAGGTGGTGCGGAATATGTAAAGAATGAAGGCCCCTGCCATAGTGGATATAATTTGTTGTTTGCACCCCAAGCTGGATCCCCAGTGTGTCCTTGGTAGGCAAGACAGTTTGTGCCAGGCTGGGAAAATGCTTTTGCAGCTAGGGTCCTGTAATGGTAATGGGAATTTGAAGATCTTCCCTGCCATTTAATAAGACTAAGGGAATTTGAAGACCTTCCCTGCTTTGAAGATATACCCTGCCTCATAACAGGCTGAATGTAATCACATGGAGCCTGTGGTGGGAGGAGTTTGCTGAATGGTGGAGCAGAGCCCACAGGAAGCTGAGAGTCAGAGTAGCTCGATTTATGGGAGGAGAGGACCCATCTGATAGAGACAATTAGGCTTGTGAGTAATTGTTGGTTTGTGGGAAGGCTAAAGGGTGCTGTGGCTCTCTGTGCTGTTGTGGCTTATTAACTTCTTTGCTACTATGATGGAATTGGCTTACTGGTTTGGGGATTTGGTTTTCTGGTGTCTGAATCAATGTTTTGCTTCTGTCTTTTATATGGAGAGTCTGTTATATTTTGTGATTGAACACTATGCAGGTATATTTATAGTGGCCATTGGTGCTGTAAATATTGCATTGGTGCTACAGGTCCTTTGCAGATAAATGGACCCCTCTATCTTCATAGTTCAGCAGTTCCCAAGGGAGCTGCCATCACCTTGCTCCTCTCCTTTGGGAGTGATTTTGTCTTTTTCCCACCTTCGCTGCACCTTTCTCTTCCTGTACTATGGCCCTTCCTTTTTTCTCCTCCTCCTTTTGTTCTGTCATAAATATGCAAACTTTTGTAATGTCTGTGGACTCTTTGGATTCTGCATGCATGTTCATTTCTTTTGTAATAAATCTGGTTTTCACACAAGTCTTGTGACATGATTACCTATTGACACTGGATAATTAGATTCCTGAATATTTTATATGTTGTGTAGTCATTTTGAATAGTATCCTTCTATCTCTTCTTGTTAAATTTTGTTGGAAATATGCATTAAAATGCTGATAATTTATTAGGATTCATTGTATATCCTTCAATTTTGCTGAATTTATTGGTTGTTTCAATTTTATTTGACTTTTGGGTTTCTTTTATCATTTGCAAAAAGTGATAGTTTTGTTCCTATGCTTACTTTGTCAATATTTTTTTTTGGCTATAGCTAACATATTTAACTCTTCCTTCCTTTCTTCCTTCCTTCCTTCCTTCCTTCCTTCCTTCCTTCCTTCCTTCCTTCCTTCCTTCCTTCCTTCCTTCCTTCCTTCCTTTCTTTTTTTTGGAGGGCAATTGGGGTTAAGTTACTTGCCCAAAGTCACATGGTTAGTAAGTGTGTCATGTTCCTGAGGTCAGATTTGAACTCAGGTCCTCCTGACTCCAGGGCCAGTGTTCTATTTACTGCACCACCTAGCCACCCCTATTTAGCACTTTCATAAATAGCTATGATAATAATTGACATCCTTACTTTACCCCTATTTTATTATAAAGGCTTTTAACCTTTATCACATACAATAGCTCTTGGTTTTAGATAGATACTACTTTTCATATTTATAAAGGTTCTGTGCTTTTCAATATTAATTAAGAATGGGCATTAAATTTTGTCAAGAGCTTTTTCAGCATCTGATATCAACATGTGGTTTTTATTTTTGTTATTGAATATGGTTCTTATGTTCATAAATTTCCTTATGTTGAACCTATCCTGCATTCCTGGTATAAATCCAGTCTTGTCATTATGTATGATCTTTTTAAAATGCGATAACTTTTTTCACTTTTTATTTAATGTTTTTGCATCAATACCATTAGCGATATAGATGAACATTTTCTTTCTCTGCTTTGTCTCTCCTTGGGTTAGGTGTCAGTATCCTATTTCTATCATAGAGGAAGTTTGTTAGGATTCTTTTTCCTATTTTTGTAGGCAGTTAATTTTAATTAATTATTCTTTTAATATTTCATAGAATTCACTTATAATTCTATCTGGATCTGGTTTCTTTTTCTTTGGGAGATGGTTTATGGTTTGTTGTTTTCATTTTCTCAGATTGAGTTATTTAAATTCTCTGTTACTTGTTCTTTTAATTCTAAAATTTTGCATATTTTTAGACTTCATTACCTTCATTTAAATTGTTGGTTTTATTGTTTTATGACAATAAATTGGGTAAATTGGTTTCTATTTGTTTCCTAGTAATTAGCTAGGTATAGTACAACAGATACTACATTGATGTTGGAGTTATGAAGTTGTTGTTTCAGATGTGTCCAATTCTTTGTGACTGTATTTGGGGCTTTCTTGCTAAAGATATTAGAGTGGTTTCCTATTTCCTTCTCCAGCACATTTTACAGATGAGGAAACTGAGACAGTTAAGTGACTTACCCAGTGTCACACAGCTCTCTAAAGTTCAATTTGACCTTAGGTCTTCCTGACTCCAGGCCCAGAGCTCTATCCACTTTGCCACATAGGAAGACCTGAGTTCAAATCCAGCCTCAGACACTCACTGGTTATCTGACCTTGGGCAAGTCAACCTTTGTTTGCCTTAATTTCCTCGTTTGTTGAGGAATAGTTGTTGAGAGGATCAAATATGCCTGCGTGTAGTAAGTACTGCATTGTCTTATTTGTTATTTTATCTTCAAGTATTGTGAATTCTCCTTTTAATCTTTTGATAAGGGCACATTAATTTTCTTTTTAAAAATCAGACAAGCTGAATGTTTATCTAATTCACTAGTTCTTTGTAAAACCCAGCTATTGCCTTTATTTACGAAGTAAATGTTATTCCTTTCCATTTTCTGAATCTCTGATTTTTCAGAATCTGCTTTTTCACTTAATCCTGTGCAATACTTCTCCATGTTTTTTCACAAATCTGCTACATGAAACTGCCCACTATGTTAGGGACCCTTCTCTACATCTTCAGATATTGTTCAAATACCCAAGAATTTTATAGGCTGTCCTCTGCTCCTGCTCTGTGATCAGACCACCTTTTTCGCCCCCTCTCTAGTCATACATTTTTCTAGCATCTTTTGTACCATTTTTTTATTTGTCACATTTTTCTGACTTGTATGATCCTCAATCTCAGCTAAAAAGACACCACCACAGTTTTCCATGACTTGTAGACACATATAATCACCAGAAGAATATTGGTGATTAAAAAAATAGGCCTTTGTTTCAGTGAGATTTTGGAGAATCATTAAAAAATATGTGTAATATCCCAAAGAAAATCCAGGGCATGATCTTATTCTTTTTAAATTCTGGGCTTAACTCAATTGTCATTTATACTGGGGGTCTTTGAGTGTGTGTGTGTGTGTGTGTGTGTGTGTGTGTGTGTGTGTGTGTGTGTGATGGACCCCCTTTGACAGTCTGATGAAATTTATGGACCTCATCTCAGAATAATGTTTTTAAATACAATTACATAGGAATACAAAAGTTTATGAAAAGAAAGAAATATATTTTTTTAAAATTTCAGTTTCATTAACACTCCTGACATTTGTCCACAGACCCTCTGGGGTCCCACTCACCCCAGGTTAAATGCCCTTGATTTTCATTTTCAGTGTGTATATTATTCTCCTAGTTCTCCTTCCTTCACTCTGTATTAGTTTATACAAGTACCTTAAACTCTCTTTGGGCATCTAGTTGGTATGGTGGGTAGAGTGCCAGGCCTAGAGTTAGGAGAAGCTGAGTTCAAACCTGACCTCAGACACTTAGTAGTTCTGTGACTGTGGGCAAGTCACTTACTCCTGTTTGCCTCAGTTTCCTCATCTGTAAAATGAGCTAGAGAAGGAAATGGCAAACCACTCCAGTATCTGCCAAGAAAACCCCAAATGGGGTCACTAAGAATCAGACATTGAAAAAACTCAGCAATAACAAATAATCTCTCTCTGGGCTTTAGTGGTTTCACCTGTAAAATGGGATGAGAAAACTGCTCTGGTGGCTTACCATCAGGATGAGATGAAATAAGGGATGAGAAAGTGCTTTATAAATATTAAAGTGTAAGTAATATTAACAATATATGAATATGCTTAATTTATGAAGTCAGGTTTAAATATAAGGTCATGGTATTTTAAAATTTAGCCAGAACTTTATCTTCTGAAAAGTCTGAAGAGAACTTTGTCATGTATAGTTTGGTTCCTGATATTCACAGAATATTCAGTGAGCCCAGGAAATCCTTTAGCATGTTAACCACTCTTGTACAGATGATGGGGCCATGGTTTTGGAACTCAAAGATGCCAAAGAGATCAATATGTCCAGCCCTCTTATTTTATAAATGACAAAAGTGAGACCCAGAAAGACCAACTGACTTGTCCAGAGCTATACAGACAGTAAGTAAATAGCATAGCTGGAATTTGAACTAATTTTCCACGATTCCAAGCTCAGTGCTTGCTAGAGAATTTATGGGATGATGTGGGTAATAATTGTAAAGAGTGAGTAGGTATGGATAGCCTACAACTTGCACCAATGTGACTCTTAGCCCTTCTTCCCAAGTAATACTAAAATCAGAGTTAACTGTTGTTTAGAGTTGTTATTCATTCATTTCATTTGTGTCTGCCTCTCTGTGATCCCATTTGGAGTTTTCTTGGCAGAGATGCTGGAGTGGTTTGCCATTTCCTTCTCCTGCTCCTTTTACAGGTGAGGAAACTGAAGCAAACAGGGTTAAGGGAGGCAATGGGGTTAAGTGACTTTCTCAGGATCACACAACTAGTAAATATCTGAGATCTCATTTGAACTCAGGTCCCCCTGATTCCTGGATGGGTACTCTACTGTGCCACCTACCTGTCCCAGGCAGTGGATCTTGTTCTTGGGCTTTAGTGTACTATGGATCATCTGCTTTGTAGACACCATACATCTTTGGATAAATCTTTCTCATTTTGTTTTTCCAGGATGTGTAACTATCAAAGAAATGTATTCTCTAGTAACAGTAATACTGTTTTCAATGGAAAAAAGATAAATCAGCTATTGTGAATTTCTCTCTCATATATCCTTGTTTTCTTCTTCCTACAACACCCTCCAATAATTTTGATATGACAAGTAGGTGGGTGCCAAGGGAATAAAATTCTCTACAAACACTAAGTGGAATGGAATGATCTATATCAAAGATAAGGTGATTTACAACCAGACCATAATATTGGATCACTGTGTCTGACTGACTGTAGTGCTAAGGGTGGTTTTATAACTGTAGATCAGGTGGGGACAGTAGAGAGCATTTTGTCTGTACATTTAATTTTATAGATGAATAGATGAAGGCCCACAGAGAGTAAGTGATTTATTCAAGGTCATCCAGGTAGATAAGACCTGACACTTGAACCAAGAATCTCTGTTTCCAGATCCATTGCTCTTGGGTAGATTATATTGGTAGGTTTGTTCTAGGTTTGTAATCAAGCAAGATATTATTTTCAGGGAGAGGGTTCAGTAATTTTTTTCAGTTGTGTCTGATTCTTCATGGCCCCATTTGGGGTTTTCTTGGCAAAGATACTGGTGAGGTTTGCCATTTCCTTCTCCAGCTCATTTTACCCATGGGGTAAACTGAGGAAAATAGGGCTAAGTGACTTACCAAGGGTCACACAGCCAGTAAGTGTCTGAGGCCAGATTTGAACTCAGATTTTCTGACTTCAACCCCAGTGCTATATCTACTTAGCTGCACCTAGCTTGCCTCTAGCAAGGTACGTTCATAACAAAGGTCAGGGAAAAACTGAATTTTGGGTGAAGGTAAAAAAGGCAGAACACTGGAATTTGAGTCAGAAGACGTGGATTTGAATATTTGCATCAAACCTAAAGAAAAATATGAACCCTAAAGATAAGTTTAGTGGTTGGTTGCCTAACCTCTCTGTTATTATATCTATGAAATGGGGATAATAATTACTTGACTCACGGAAGTGTTGACAGGAAAAAAATTTGCAAATGGTAAAGTGCTAATTGTTTCTATATTTGCTGTTTAATGTATCCTTTGTGGAAGATTATGGAAAGAGACAGGAATTGTGCTATTAGTACCTCCCCTCCCCCTTTTCTCCCTTTTTTTCCTTACTTTTTTAAAAAGTAGCACCTAGTTTAACAGCCTGGAGATACAGTCAACTCTGGATTGCCCATAGATCTATTCTTGTATCTGCCTTCACTATTTCTCTACCTCAGAGTCAAAGTAGGATTGGAGTCAAACTGAATAAATAATTGAATAAACATCTGATCATTATAAAATTAAATGCATATTTCTGGAGGGCTTACTTGTTGGATTAGTATGTGAGTTCATTATAAGAAGGAATTGTTTCATTCTTTGTAAATATGGTGCAGTGTGGGACTTGGAAGACCTGAGTTCAAATTCTGTCTCAGATACTTACTAGGTTTGTGTGAGATAAAAAACCCCATTCAAAATTTAATCAAGAACATGGAGGTTTCTCAGGATAAAACCAGAAATTTTTATTCTTTTCCCTGAGGGAAGAGGGTGGTCTTCTCCATAACAGATCAGGGTGAGGAGGTGTATTATAGAAGATGGAACAAGAATTTATACCTTAAAGCAGTCAAGCCCTCTCCCACCATTGTCACTTCTCCCACTGACTGGGAGGTGGGCTTACAAAAACCAAGGAAATAGGGGATAACCAATCCAGATGTACCTATCCTTATTCGGCAAATACTAAAGTGAAGAAGTACATTCATTTAGTTAATCACAAAATCCTTACTTCAATCACAAAGTATTAAAGTCAAAGTTCTCCACCCCTAGGTCACAGTAAATCATAACCTTCTCAGTCAGTACATAGTATCCAAGTAAAGTCTTCTTTTGGCTTAAGGCTGGCTTTCAGCTTCCATGGTTCCTCTTCCGTGGTCCCAGCTCCAACTGTCACCTGGGTTGAAAGACAGTCAGCTTCTATTTCCTTATCCAGCTCCTTGTCCAGTTCTTCATCCACTTTGCATTCCATATTGAAATTCACAGTGTCCAGTCCACCTCAAGTCCTTCACAGTTCCTGTTTCTGGGAAGGCAAAGCTTGATAGAGCTACAATAATATTCATACACGTTGCTGGCACCCTCATCAATTCACCATCTGCCTGTGAAATCAACTCAGACCCACTAACAAGGTCTGAGAACTCAACACAAATTGTCAACACAGAAATCAACACAGACCCACACATAAGGTCCAAGAGGTCAGCACAAATCATCACTAAAGTCCCAGGACCTCCAAAACCCTCCTCCAGGACTTCTGTAAACATACAACCAGAAAGTCCTCTTTCAGGGCTTCTAGTAAGGTCCCAGGGCTTCTGTATAAAGTATCACAAACAAACATCAACACAGACAGAACAGACAAACAGAATGTTGGGATACCACAAGTTTTCTTCTTCTTAACTCTGCCACCACAAGGCTTCTTCTCAGTTCTGCTGTCCCTAGCCTGGAAATTCTCCTTATATATGGTCATTAGGCTCCTCCTCTTCCTGTTGTAGGAGTTCATGAGTTCCAGAGTTCACAAGTTGTGGGGTTCACACACATTCTGTCTCTTAACAGACTTGATACAAGGCTCAAAAGCAACTTGAACTGAAACAAGGTGTTAATTCAGTAGCTGAAACAAGTTGTGAACTACTTCTGTACTTTTACATTACAACCATTTGCCTTTTCCAGCTCATTTTACAGATGAGGAAACTGAGGCAAACAGGGTGAAGCAACTTTTCCAGGGTCACACAGCTAGTGTCTGAGGTCACATTTGAACTCAAGAAGATGTTTTCCTCCATGCCTTATATTCTATGCATCGTGCCACCTAGCTGCCCAAGGTATTGAGAAAGATTTATGAGAAATATTAGATTATTGATATCTATTCCAAAAAGTCACAGGCTTAGGGAACCTATCAAACTGGAAAACCTTCAAGTATGTACAAGCTCAATGATGGGAATGAATGTCCAACATCCTAGGACCACCTAGCAGAATCAGAGAGATTCATCAACATAAGGTTGCCCATCAGATGATGAATGGGCTAGAGTCTAGTAACTGATCAAGACCATCTCCTGAGGTGCTGGTACCTCATTAGGGGTAGAACTGAAATCACAGATCCTTGAAGTATTGAACTAAGTGGAACTGATAGCAGTTGCTGGTTGGTGTGAGTGACATTGTCGATAAAATAAATTTTTCTTTTCATCAGCTGCCATTTTTCTTCCAGGTTATGCTGACATAGTTCTGCCCTAGAAAGGAGGAACATGGCTGTGCTCTAAATAAAGTGCCATGATTTAGAACTTATATGTTCTCATTCTTTCCTTTCAGAGTTTTTCCAAACTGAGAAAACATATAGGGTGTCTGAAGACTAAAAAATGTTGAATAGTGTTTGTAGTAGGTTGTGCTTACAGTTGGTTGTTGAAAGTGGGCCAAATATTTGTCAAAAGGGCAGATATTCAAATGTATTACTTTTTTTTTTAAAGCAATTGGGGTTAAGTAACTTGCTTAAGGTTACATGGCCAGTCATTATTTGTGTGTGGGTGCTCATTTCTGAGGCCGGATCCGATTTCGGGTCATCCCAACTCTGAGGCCGGCACTCTTACTCACTTCGCCACCTAGCCGCCTCTTTTGGAGGGCAATTGCGGTTAAGTAACTTGCCCAGGGTCACACGGCTAGGTTTTTGTTTGTGTGTGCGTTGTTAAGTGTCTGAGGCCGGATCCAAACTCAGGTCCTTCTGACTCCAGGGCCACTCACTACGCCACCTAGCCGCCCCACAAATGTATTACTAATAGAAAAAAAAACAAAAACAAAAACAAAACCCAAACTCCACATAAATAGTTTAACACCTCTTCAAAGAATCTTAGCTTTAAAAAGAGAAATAGGTAATACAGAAGTAACTTTTCCAGGTTCCTACTTTTGCTTAGTAAAGCAATAAGCCAGTGTAAAAAAGGCTAAGGCTTGTTTTATTAACAATGGGAAATCTGAATAAGGACAGACACTTTTTTTTATCAGGTTATCTGAGCTCTTCACCTAACTGCTAATTGTTACCTCAAGTCTGACTTTCAGAGTAGATTGTTGCCTTTGAGTTTTGATTTAAAAGATATGAAAGGCCTCCATTCAAAAGTATCATCCCCTAGGGAGAGGCCCATGTTTAGTTGTTTCCAGTCATTTTCTGACACTTTGTGACCCCATTTGGGGTTTTCTTGGCAAAGGTACTGGAGTGGCTTGCCATTTCCTTCTCCAGCTCATTTTATAGATGAGGAAATTGAGGCAAACAGGGTTAAGTGACTTGCCTAGAGTGACAGCTAGAGAAGTGTCTGAAGTCATATTTGAACTCAGGAATAGTTTTCCTGACTCCTGGCTGGGTACCTATTCAGGCATTCTATACACTGTACCACCTAGCTAACCAACCAAGAGGACCAATAGTTTCAAGCATTAAGGATTTCCATGTTCAGCTGATTTAAACCTTTCAAAAATCTTTTTCTGGGCCTCATTTAAAATAATAATACATTAAAAAGCAGTTTACCTAAATTAGTTCATTTGATCCTTGGAATACTGGGTAGTAGGTGATATTATGTTCATTTTACACCAGTGAGGAAACAGACAGAAAGAAGTCAAATGACCCTGATTGGGTTCACTGAGCTAGTAAGTATCTGAGGCTGGATTTGAATTTGGTCTTCCTAACACCAGGTTGGGACACTGGTTTAGTCCTGACCCTCCCCAACCCCCCTTTCACTATTTCATCTAGTTGCCTCTGGGAAGAATAAAGCATAAGGATTTTGCACCTGTGTTAAGTTAAATTATGAGTACTCTTTGACAGAAAGGAGTGTTGGAGCCTGAGGGGAATTAGAGTCCTTCAATGAGTGGAGAAGAGTCCTGGAGGGGGTAATAGAGATAGAGTTCAACCTTTTCACAATTTTGCTTCAAGCTGGTTCCGGATTGTCTATTCTGAATTTTGATGTATTGATTTTATCATATAAAATAAACATTTCATATTTAACCAAATTATTCTTTGCATCCAGCAAATGTAAAAAGGACAAAATATTAGATCTTTAAATCTCTATGTTCTTTACACATTCTCATACAGGATATCCCTAAGTACTTTGAGAATTATTTTGCATGTTTTTTTTCTGACTGCTTATGGAAAGTGTTTTAATGTATAGGACTTGGGGAAATATCAATGAAGAGAAATTAGTAAATTTTGTATATTGCGTTTTTGCTTTATTGTTGATGGCACTTTGGATAGCATTTTAATAAAAGCTGTTTTGTAAACCCCCAAGTAAGATGGCCTTGAAAGTTTCTCCTCCTACCAGAAGAACAGTTTTGTTCCCCCCTAAGGCACAGATATTAAAGCTTTCTCCTACTTATCTTGGGCATAAGCCCAAGAGGCATCTGGGAAGGTCTTAAGCCCTTATTTATGCCTTGTAGAGTGCTTTTCAGGACCAATTTCATAGCAAACAATGGTGCTATTTAACAAGCCTTTGTGAGAAATGAGTGTACATTTAGGGAAATGCAAATTACAGGAACCAGAGCACTGACTAGGTAGGAAATATAAAAGATATGGGGAAAGGGCATCAATTGTGGGAAAATGTAAATTGAGATAAATGCAAATAAAGGGTTTCACTGAAATTGCTTTTACTTGGGATGAAGGGGAGCCCTGTGAATGGGATTGATGGCTCTTTTCAAAAAGGAAGGATTTTCCTTTTAACCCTTCTCCCAGGGGTCTGGTTCAGGTTGCTTTGGGAGACATTGTTTGCCAGTCAGAGGATTGTTTGCTGTTTTTGCTTTTACTACGCTCAATGTGCTTTTGTATAGTGAACCTGCAGATCTAGTGATCCCTGAATAATGCACAAAATCAGATTTTAATGGGATTCTTTTTTTGCCTTCTTACCTTATTTTAATCAAAGCCAATCACCCTTTGATGCTATAGCCAAATAAAAAAAAAGTAATTCACTTCAGGTCATTGGATACTGTAAAGATAGGTAAGATACTCTATGTTTCAACCTAAAACCTTAAGAATATTTCAGCTTTAAGTAGAGTACTCCTATTATCTGTAGGAGATGTGGAGCATGATGAATGGTCTCATATATGTGCTGTATTACATAGTTTTGGGGGGGACAATTCTCAAATCAACAATGTTTTCCTTCAAGATGAGAATGATTAAAATGAAAACTTTAAGAAGAGATGATGAACTCAAGGTGCAGGAGGAGATATATTTTTGGACATGACCAATGCAGAAATTTATTTTGCTCAACTATGTATATTTGTTACAAGAGATTTGTTTTTACTTTTTTTTTTTTTCCAATGGGGGAAGGAGTACATGAGAGTGAGAAAAAATTCATTTCTGTTCATTGAAAAAGGTTCAGATCTTGACTTTGACACATTTGTGATTTTGGGCAGTCCATTTAATCTGAGTGGCCTCAGTTTCTGTGACAGATTTGGACCAAATGGCATCTGAGGCCCCTTCTACACTTAGTTCTATGATTTTATGACATATATAAAGGACCTTAATTTCAGACGTGGAAAAACTCAAATGTCAGAATTTTGGACTGGGACTTTCAGCTTGTAACAACATGACATTTGATATGATGTACCCTTCATATTTTTGGAAGACTTACATAGGTTACAATAGATTGTCACTATTTCTAGATGATTTTCTTGTTAATTTCTCTAGTATTCAACATCAAGGCCAATATTTAGGCAATTAAAAAAAACATAGTGTTACATAAACATCTAGTTGCCATCCCTGAATAATACCAACTCTAAAATATGTCATATTTTAGCATGGATCACATTACCTAGCACATATTAGCCATTTAATAAATGACTAAAGTTTTAAAGTCTATCACACATTCAAAATCTATCTATGAATTGGTAAAAAAAAAAAAAAGCACTTAATCACATGACTTAGCTACCTCTGCCTGTGCAGGAAAAAAAAAAAATATATATATATATATATATATATATATATATATATATATTTTTTTTTTTTTTTCATTTAGACTCATAAATTATATTATTTAGTTTAAGAAATCCTTTGGGGGGGGGCGGAGCCAAGATGGCAGAGTAGAAACAGCTCGTCCAAGCCTCTCTGCCCCCAGATTCCCCACAAACTATGTAAAAAAGACTCTGAACAACTTCTGGAGCCCCAGCACCCACAGAACAACGCAGAGAAGCTAACCTCCCGCTGAGGACAGCCCAGCAGCCCTGCAGGAAGGACCAGCACAGCGGTCTGGGAGCCAGCAACTCACAGAGCGCAGAGCTCAGGAGCCCAGCCGAGCCGAGCCCAGGTCCGCCTGAGCTGAGGTTTTAGCCCCAGGGCGGCAGGGCCAGCAGCCAGCTGGAGGAACCCCAGAACACCAGGAGCTGTGGCAACTCCAGAATTATCAACATAGACATGCCTAGGACAAAGTAAGAGGTTAGTGTCCTATGGACTTTGGGACCTGTATTTGGGGAATGCGTCAGCTCCCTCCCCTGGGGGCTAGAAGCCACTGAGGAGACACGCCATTTTGTAGTTTTCAGAGGCATTTCCGGCTCCCAGCCTACAAATCGTGGGGAGATCCAGCGATCAGTCTTGGGGGTAATCGCTCTTGCTTTAACCTCCCTGGATCTGGATTGTGATCTAGGGTGGAAGTTGTGGGTGGGTTTACAGCTTGCCAGAAACGGAAGTTGCCCCCCACACGTTCGGGACGAAAATTCCTCTAGCTGGCCTTAAAGCCATAGTGTGGCAACAAGCCCAAAAGTCAAGCAATTAAGTGGCAACATGCCAAGGCAAAGGAAACAGAAAAATACAACCCTAGACTCCTATTTTGGGGGCATAGAGCGGGAAAAGGACTGTGAGGTCAGAAGTCCTGCTCCAAAAGCCCCAGGGGAAAACATGAGCGGGTTGCAGGCCATAGAGGACCTTAAGAAGGACTTTAAAAATCAAATAAGAGAAGTGGAGGAAAAACTGGAAAGAAAAATGAGAAGGATGCAGGAAAAGTATGAAATGAGGGTCAACAGCCTGACTGAGGAAAACAACACCCTAAAAAATAGACTAGCTCAAATGGCAAAGGAGGCCCAAAAGGGCAATGAGGAGAAGAATGCCTTAAAAATTCGAATTTGCCAGATGGAAAAAGAATCTCAAAAGTTCACTGAGGAGATTCATTCCTTCAGAGTTAGACTGGAGCAAATGGAAGCTAGTGACTTTATGAGAAATCAAGATGCTGTTAAGCAGATCCAAACAAATGAAAGATTAGAAGGCAATGTGAAATATCTCATGGGAAAAACCACTGACCTGGAAAATAGATCCAGGAGAGACAATTTAAAAATTATTGGACTACCTGAAAGCCATGATCAAAGAAAGAACCTAGAAATCACCCTTCAAGAAATTCTCAAGGAAAATTGCCCTGATGTTTTAGATCCAGAGGGCAAAATAGAGGTTGAAAGAATCCACAGATCACCTCCTGAAAAAGATCCCAAAAAGAAAACTCCCAGGAATATTATAGCCAGGTTCCAGAATCCCCAGATCAAGGAGAAAATACTACAAGCAGCCAGGAAGAAACAATTTCAATATTGTGGAAACACAATCAGAATAGCCCAGGACCTGGCAGCTTCTACACTGAGGGATCGAAGGGCATGGAATATGATATTCCAGAGGGCAAAAGAAGTGGGAATGAACCCAAGGGTCACCTACCCAGCAAAACTGGGTATTTTGTTTCAGGGGAAAATATGGTCATTCAGTGGAATAGAGGACTTTCAAGCATTCTTGAGGAAAAAACCAGAGTTGAATAGAAAATTTGACATACAGACTCAAGAAGTAAGAGATGCCTGAGAAGGTAATCAGGGAAAAGAAATCAAAAGGAACTTATCAAAGTTGAACTATTTACATTCCTATATGGAAAAGCAGTATCTGTGACTGATGATATCTTTCTCACTATGAAAATAATGGAAGAAAGGGGTGTGGTCATATGAATACATATGTGAATGTGTGTGTATATGGTTACAGTTATATATGGATAGAGGGCATAGGTTGAATTTGTTGGGAAGGGAGAATACTCAAGGGATGAAATTATGAGGTGAGAGAGGAAAGTGGCAAGAGGAGATGGGGAGAGACATGGTAGGGTAGACTATCTCATGTAGGGGAAGTGGTTGCAAAGGAGGGGGAGAATAAGGAAGGCTAAAAAGGCAAAACCACATTCACATTGAATTTGGTTCAGGGAGAAAATGACATACATACTAAATGGGATATCTCAACCTGCAGCAGGATAGGAGGCAGGGGGATGAGAGGAGGGATGATGGAAGGGAGGGCATCCTTGAGGGGAGGGGAGGTTGGAAGTACCCACTATAGAAGAGGGACAGGATCATATAGGGAATGGACCAGGTGGGGGGTGGGATGAGTGGGAGGGAATTATAAGCAGCCTTGTACAATATATCTACCATGATAATGTTTTGCATAGCTAGACATGTACAACATATATTGAATTACTTATCTCCCAAGAAGGAATGGGTGACAAGGGAGGAAGGAAATGGATCTGAAATTCGAGGTCGTAACATTAAATGTTTCAAATATATATATAAATACTATTATTAATACTCTTTTGCCTATAATTGGGAGATAAGATGTGCAGGCATTGGGACACAAAGATTCATCTTCCTCTAATGGAAAAGTCGATGGGGGTATGGGAGAAGGTATGGGAGAGAGCAGATTGGAGGAAGCGATATCTTGTGGGACTGCTATTCAGGGAGGTTGGGTAGGGGAATAATGGGGGGAAAATGATTGTAACTCAAAATCTGGCGGAAATGAATGATGTAAAACAGAAGTTAATAAAGCATTTGTTTTAAAAAAGAAAAAAAAAGAAATCCTTTGGGAATTGGGGGAAAAATGTGAAAGTTCTTTTTAATACTATAAATTAAATGTAAAGGGAGCGATGTCTTATGGTAACCTGGTAAAAATATTTAATTTTTGTTTGGGAAATCAAAATGATTTTATGACTAAAAGTCAACCAAAAATTTCTATTAAGTGAAATATATGATATGGTAATTAAAAGTACCCAAGGATTGTTTTCCTCTTAAGTTGAAAGTTTGCTTTCCAGATCAAGGGGCTTCTTGACAACTACAGTCTTCTTGAAAATAACCTTGAACTTGGAATGAAAATATCCCTCTTAAAAATACCCAGTAATGGGCTGCTAGGTGGTGCAGTGAGTAGAGCACCAGCCCTGGAATCAAAAGGACCCGAGTTTGGATCTGGCCTCAGACACTTAACACACACAAACAAAATCCTAGCTGTGTGACCTTGGGCAAGTTACTTAACCCCAATTGCCCCCCAAAAAGCAAAAAATAAAAAACAAAACAGAACAAAAAACAAAGGGTAAAATATTTCTTAGGGGTGGCTAGGTGGCGCAGTGAATAAGAGCGCCGGCCTCGGAGTTGGGATGACCCGAGATCAAATCTGGACTCAGAAAATGAGCACCCACACAGAAATAATGACTAGCCGTGTAACCTTGAGCAAGTTACTTAACCCCAATTGCTTAAAAAAACAAAACAAAACCCAGTAATAATATTGGGGCCTTTGAATCCCTACTCAGGGATTTTTTTTTTAGCCCATCATCCTTAAAAAGCTTGGTTATCTCATTTCTCATTCCCTAGAAGACTACACATAGGTTGAAGGAACTGCTAGAGACAAGACCATTAATGGTCAGATTTCGAAGAAGAGAAAGGAAAATTTTAATAGATGTCTGTGTTCTATAAAAGCATAATATGAAGAAAACCCTGAGTTTCTCAGAAATGGTTATATTGTCTTCACTCTGCTGCTGAAGAAGGCAAGGAATCATTTTAATTTCATTTTTTCCTTAATAATCAAAAATTTTACAAGGTAAATTTAATTTTATACTTAAGTTATTAGTGATCCAGTGATCGACATGGTGTTTGCCACAGAGTAGGTACTTAATAGATGTTTGTTGATCTGACTTGTCAAAAAAGACTTTTCCTTAAAGATACTCAATTTTTAAAAATCATTCTTGTATATTCATTTAAAAATGTATTTTTGTTGATGGTGGCTGTCATTGTAAAAGTGTGGACAAAAGCATTCCTCAGATATCTATGTTTAACCTCCCAATGACTTTACCAGCATCTGTTTCTATTAACTTTGGCAAATAAATGATTGAATCATAATTCATGTTTCTGAGGGAGCTGTGAAATGAGAAAAGAATTAAAGTAATCCTTGCTTTCAAGTGGGGTGTGTGTGTGTGTTTCTGTCCTATGAGCCTGTATCTACCTCTGAGCTGTGAAGGCTTTCTATAAAGGTCAATCAAACAGCATGTACATTTTCTAGGTGTATTGGGATTGTGACCTTGGAGGCATAAAGGTTGGGATAAAGGTATGATATTTGCCAGGATGGAAGTCAGTGTGAGGGATAAAACTAGAGGTTAAGTTGTTCTCGTTTTGTTCTTTGTGGCCTGAGGTAACTTGGGAAACCAAAAAGTCCAGGGTTCTGGTAGGGCCTTCACTTGCACCTCATAGCCTTAAGATTTTTTTCTTTGGACCTAATGCCTGAACACTGGGACCTGGGGAAAGGTACATACCTTCCAATTGCATGTTGTTACTATGAGTGATGGTTACAGGAGGAAGCGATCCACAAAAATGACCCAAGGTGGGGGGTGGGCAGAGACACTGAGGCTGGCGCTGTGGGGACCTCATGTAGAAAGTATTGAGATGGCTGCATTGGGAGGATCTATGGCTGCCCCTTCCTGAAGCCCTTGAGTGGGAGGAGATGAAGGTAGGGCTGTGAATTTAGAGGGAATGTTTCCAGACCTAAGAGGGAGGATAACTGATGGTAAACTATTTCTGTTTTCCTTTTTTAAAAAAAATTCTCATCCGTTAACAAACATTTTTTCTTGTGGAATGAAATGTTTTTGAGCTTCACAGGCCATAGAGAGCTCTTAGAAACATGGACCAAAATTTCTGATGTTCCCAAGAGCCTGGTCAGGGCTTAGTCATTATTGAGAGACTACCAATATCCAACCCAGAGACAGATGAGATCTTCAGCCACAGGCTACACAGGAGAAAGCCACATCTATAGCTACATGGTTATAACCCCACTGGCAATCAAAATAAAAGCTTCCCAATTAGCTAACTTCCCAAATATTGATAGTCAGCATTTATAAAAGCTTTAGTTTTGCAAAGCCCTTCACCTATTACCCCATTTGATCCTCTCAAGGACCCTGTGAAGTCAATGCTATTATTATCCCCATTTTACAGATGAGGAAACCGAGACAGAGAGATTAAAGGACTTTCCTTGGGGTTATACAACTAGTGTTTGAAGTAGGATTTGAACACAGGTCTTTCTCACTCCAAGTCTAGCTCTCCATTTACCTACCTGCCTATTTCCAAACTTAAATTTCTAATCTTTTTGATAATAATAATGGATTCTCTTAGTCTTATGTTTTCCAGGCTAAACTTCCCCAGTTTCTGGAGTCCATTTTCTACTGATACTTGTTTTGTGTCTCCAAGTTATCTAGCTTACTAAACAAACAAAACAAAGGAGGCTAGCGTTAAATCAATGAACTGAGAAGTCCTGGCAATGAAACATAATTATTCTTTTTTTTATTTATTTATAAATCTATTTATTTATTTATTTTTAGTCTTCAACATTCATTTCCACAAGATTTTGAGTTCAATTTTTACTCCCCATTTCTCCCCTACCCCCACCCCAAAATAGCGAGCCTACTGAATACCCCTTCCCCTGATCTGTTCTCTCTTATATCCTCCTCCATCTCCCCTCCTAACTTTCTAGTGGGCCAAGATATATTTTTATACCCCAGGGCCTGTATACCTTATTTTTCAGTTGCATGTATTTTTTTAAACATTTGTTTTTAAAACTTTGAGTTCCAGATTTTTTCCCTTCTTCCCTCCTCACCTGCCCCCATTGGGAAGATAAGTAATTCAATATAGATTGTATATGTGTAGATACCCAAATCATTTCCATAGTAGTTATATTGTGAAAGACTAACTATATTTCCCTCCATCCTATTCCACCCCCACTCATTCTATTTTCTGCTTTGATCCTGTCGCTTTTCACAAATGTTTGCTTCTAACTACCCTCTCCCCCAATCTGCCCTCCCTTCTATCATCCCCCCTTTTATCCCCTCCCCCCCATTTTTCTGTAGGGTAAGATACCCAGTTGAGTATATATGTTATTATATCCTTAAGCCAAATTCAATGAGAATAAGGTTGTCCCATTCCCTTTCACCTTCCTGCTCTTCCCCTCCATTTTAACAGTTTTCTCTTGCCTCTTTTGTATGAGATAATTTGCCCTAGTCTATCTTTCCTTTTCTTCTTCTCCCAATAAATTCCTCTCTCAGCTCTTAATTTTATTTTTTAGATATCATCCCTTCATATTCAACTCATCCTATACCCTCCATGTATACATGAACATACATATGTCCACACTCACATATATATTTATATATACATACAACCTCCTATACATACATATATATTCCCTTCAATTATCCTCATACTGAGAAAAGTCTAATGAATTATAATTATCTTTTTTCCATGTAGGAATGTACATAGTTCAACATTAATAAGTTCCTTATTTCTTTTTCCTGTTTACCTTCTCATGCTTCTTCTTGCTTTTTGTATTTGAAAGTCAAATTTTCTGTTCAACTCTAGTTTTTTCATCAAGAATGCTTGAAAATCCTCTATTTCATTGAATTACCATATTTTCCCCTGTAGCATTATACTCAGTTTTGCCGGGTAGGTGATTTTTGGTTTTAGTCCTAGTTTCTTTGACCTCCAGAATATTATATTCCTTCATTCCCTTAATGTAGAAGCTACTAGGTCTTGTGTTATCCTGATTTTGTTTCCACAATACTCAAATTGTTTCTTCCTGACTGCTTGCAGTTTTTTCTCCTTGACCTGGGAACTCTTGGAATTTGGCTATAATATTCCTAGGAGGTTTCTTTTTGGGATCTTTTTCAAGAGGCGATCAGTGAATTCTTTCAATTTCTATTTTGTCCTCTGGTTCTAGAATATCAGGGTAATTTTCCTTTGGAATTTCTTGAAAGATGGTGTCTAGGCTCTTTTTTTGATCATGGCTTTCAGGTAGTCTAATAGTTTTTTAATTATCTCCCCTGGATCTATTTTCCTGGTCAGTGGTTTTTTCAATGAGATATTTCACATTGCCTTCTATTTTTCATTTATTTGGATCTGTTTTATAGTATCTTGATTTCTCATAAAGTTATTAGCTTCCAATTGCTTCAATCTAATTTTGAAGGAGTTATTCAGTGAGTTTTTGAAATTCCTTTTCCATCTGGGCAATTTGGCTTTTTAAGGCATTCTTCTCCTCATTGGCTTTTTGGGCCTCTTTTGCCATTTGAGTTAGTCTATTTTTAAGGTGTTTTCTTCAGTGTATTTTTGGGTCTCCTTTAGCAGGCTGTTGACTTGCTTTTCATGATTTTTTTGCATCATTTTAATTTCTCTTCCCAATTTTTCCTTCACTTCTCTTAAATGATTTTCAAAATCCTTCTTGAGCTCCTCCATGACCTGTAACCAATTCATATTTTTCTTGGAGGTTTTTGATGCAGGAGTTCTGACTTTGCTGTCTTCCTCCCACTCCATGACTTGTTCCTTTTTGTCCCCAAAAGGATTCTGTGGTCTGTGCTTCCTCTGCTTGCTCACATTGCCAGCCAATTACTTAACTTTTGAGCTCTTTGCCACGGTAGAGCTCTGCTTCCAGGCCATACACCCCAGGACCACCACCCAAGACTTTGATCCACATACAAGCAGGTTAAAGCAAGAGAAATTACCCTCTGCATGGTCACTTGGTCTCCTTATGATCTGCAGGCCAGGACTCCTTAAGCAGCCATGCAGCAGCAGCTGGTGCACCTCTGCTGCTTCTTGCCCTGGGGGCAGGGGCTAGACTGCACTCTTCTGTCCCCCCCTCCTGTTCCAACAGAGTTCCACACTGACCTTTTACTTTGTCTTTGGTGTTTATGGATTGAGAATTCTGTAAACTGCCACAGTTGCTGGTGATTCACTCTCCTGAAGTCTGCTCTGGCCATGACTGGTTGGGGCCGCCCTGGGCCAGAACCACACAGCTCACTTGGGGCTGCACTCAGCTCCCAGCCTGTGTGATAGTCCCTTTCTGTCAGCCTGCCAGGCTGCCTTCAGTGGAAGATTTGTTTCTGTCTGTCACTTTGTGGGTTCTGTAGCTGTAATGTTTGTTTGGAGTCACTTTTTTAACATGTATTAGAAATGATCGGAGTGGGAGCTCATGCCAACTTTGTGCTTCTACTCTGCCATCTTAGCTCCACCCCTGAAATATAACTATTCTTGATGGAGAATTTCAGATGTCAGAGTTGAAGTAGATAGCACAGATTAGGGACTCAGGCATTTGTTTTAGGCCATAGAATATATCAGAGAGAAATTTAAAAAAAAAAAACAGAATTGGGGTCAAGTGACTTGCCCAAGGTCGAACAACTAGTAAGTGTCTGAGGCCTGATTTGCACTCAGGTCCTTTTGATTCCAGGGTTAGTGCTCTTTTCACTTAGCTGCCCCAAGGTAAAAGTTTGAAAGCAGAAGAAAATACAAGAATTAATTCTGTTTAGATACAACAGAAATCTTTGTCCAGTAGCAGAACTATGAGAGCTAGAAGACCCAAGCTGGACCTTAAGCCAGCACAGGTTTTAAGGTATCATTATGTGGAATTCATTTGATTAGATGCCAGGGATATAATGACAAGATCATCCATGGTGCTTAACTTTTATGAAGTTTATAATCCTACTAAGTAGCAAAGATTAAATATATACAAATTGAGTAAGTGTGTAGAAGAGGCTCAAAGAGAATGATATAAAAATTTTGGCAAGATCAGGGAAATATTCATCATAAGATAGCTGGGCTTTGAGAAAGAAGAAGAATTCAACAAAGTAGAAGAGAAGAATTTCACTAAGCAGAGATGGGGAGACTAGAGCATCTTCTGTTTCATGATGATGATTGAAGACTTTCAGGTGTGTAATGTTGCCTCTTGCCTAAATGTAGGCATTTTTCTAAAACTCTTTCCTTAACCCTCTTCTGGTTTCTGAGTGGTATGAAGGAAAATAGGAGTGCACAGTGTTGAGAAATATATGGGATGAGGGGAACCATCATCAATATCACATTCTGCAGAGTTCTTAGGGGAAATAAAACTAGAAAAAGACAATTGGCTTTTGTTAATTGTGGAAACCAACTGTAGCAATGAATGATGGAGAACATGTACTATAGTGGGAAGGAAACTATTTACAACAAATTTACAATAGGAATAGGGTTTTGAACAGGGTTCAATTTCTGGTTCTAGTAGTTGCCTGTGTAACCTTGAACAAAGTTCTTTTCCTACTATGGACATTATCTATCTAAAAATTTGCAAAAAATTCAAAAAAGTATATCATAGGATCATAGATTTAGAGCTAAAAGACATCTATTCCAACCTTATTTTCTGACAGTTGATGGAATGGAAGCCTAGAGAGGTTGAATAATTTGACTAAGGTCACACAAGGTAGCGTCAGATGGAGAATTTGAACTTGGTTTCTTTTACTTCAGATCCTGGTATCATACTATCTTCTAATTTGAGGGGCTGATGGGATCATTAAGAAGTTGTGATTTGTTCATTAAAGATGAAGGAGTCTCAATGTTTTTGTAGAATGGGAAGAGTGAATATGAGAAAAGTATTGTTGGAATAAAGACCTAGAAGCAAAACGGTATGAGATCAAGGATATAGGTTTAGCTTTGGCAAGTAGGTAATAGGATACCGCATCCTTTTGAGACAGAAGGAGGAGAGCATAAGTGAAATTCAGTTTTTAAGACATGGAAGGGTAAGGGGAGCAGTTGATGTTTTTGATCTTTTGAGTAAGCTAAGAGGACAGGTTGTTTACTAAGAAGGAAGGGAGGTAGGGAACAAGCATTTACTAAAGGCTTACTGTGGGCCTGGCACTGTGCTAAGCCCTCTACAGATATTTCACCTGACCCTTACCACAGCTTGGGGAGGTAGGTGCTGTAATTACCCTTATTTTACAGTTGAGGAAACTGAGACAGAGGGAGCTGAAGCAACTTGCCTAGGACACAGCTAGTGTCTGATGCCATATTTGAAATCAGATCTTCCTAATTCCAGGCCCAGAGGTCTGTCCATTGTGTCTCACCTGGCTGCTTTAAAGAGTTGGGAACAATAGAACTATACACTTGAAAAAGATAGAGTACATTTGGAATATTGACTGTTGAGAAGGTGATAAGGCATAATTAAAGAAGATTAAAAGAATTGCTACATAGCTTGTATGAACTCAGTTGAAATTAGAATTCAAAGATGAAAAGTGGATACATTGTATATGCGACAGCATTCATTGCCTTGAAAATAATGGAGGAAAAGGTATATGGTGGAGGTATCTAGGCTTATCAGGGAAGGGATGGTAGATAAACAGGAAAAGATTCTTGAGATAGAGGGAAAGAGGGGCCATGAAGTGGTTGTGTCAAGACTAGTCAAGGAGTAGACCAGGAGTAGAGAACCTGCAGCCTCGAGGACACATGTGACCCTCTAGGTCCTCAAGTGAATCCAATTTGGACTCAAAGGGCCACACTCGATAACCTAGAGGGCCACATATAGCCTGGAGGCCACAGGTTCCCTACACATGGACTAGATAAATAGAACAGGGCAAAAGAGGGGCTTATGGCATCATAGAACTAGAATTGGCAGGGACCTTAGCAGTCACCTAGTTCCATTCTCTTGTTTTACAGATGATGAAACTGCATTCTAGGCCCAAGGCCCCTTGGGAGTTGAGCTTGGGATTGGTAACACCATGTTCAGTGTTCTTTCCTCTATGTATCAAACAGGTTCAAGAGCAGTTAATGGAGTGGTATTGTTGGAAGAACAAGAAATGGTGGGAGAAGGAAATATGAGGTCAAATTCTGGGAGGGTGGAGTAGTTTGAGTGTTGGAGGGGTCTAAGATGACAACCCTTGCATAATACTAAAGTAGAAATGGAGGTCAAGGGATCATGAGACTATGAAGGACTGTCAATATGAAATTGAAGTGTTTGATAATAGTACATAAAGAAGAAAAAAAGACTGTAAACTACCTGCTGACGTAATTTAGACAAGTGGGACCTATTAAAGGGGAAAACCTCAGAGATTGGCCTATGTTAGTAAGCACTCAGAAAATATTGATTGCTTTAAGCTGTGAAATATAAATGTATAAGGTAAATATTTTCATTTTCTCAACCATTCTTGCTGATAATAAAAAGTCATTTCCCCCCTACTTACCATTTTATATAGTTAAGATATTGGGAGAGGGCTCAAAGTATATGCAAATAGTAGACATTTAATGAACATTTATTGATTGATTGGTGAGTACAAATCGTGTCAGGACTTTGAGATCCCTAGCAAAATTCAAGGAGGGGTCAGGGACTGAAAGGAAGATAAAAGCAGCCAGGATGAGGTCAGGCCCACCTCATAGAAGAACGAAAGGGGCTTTAAAATGTTGAATGTTGTCAATGAGTGATCTGTGAATTATGCTTAAATTGATCCTCCAGATCAATAGCTGCATCACCACACTGAAAGAGAAGTTACCTGCTTTTTGTGCCCTGGAATATTATATATTATTTAATATACATTTAATATTAATAATACACACATACACACACATGGCCAGGAATGGTTCCTGAAACCTAGAGGTTTCGGGTTTAAGGTTCTTAGGAGCTTGGTCTGGAAGAAAGGCAAGGAGGCTTTATATTTGGTCATCCTGCTGTATGTGCTGGTCACTGAAAAGACATCAGAAGACACGGCTGAGCTTGGCAAGGTTCCTCACAGGAGAAGATATAGCAGTATCACCAGATGGAGCTGATGCCAGCTGTACCTTATGGCTGTTGTATGGCTGACATTGTCATAGAAGGACAGAAGGTGAATCCTTTTATGGTGGCCATGATTAGAAAATTAAAGCATCATCCCTGTGCACTTGGTGTAAGATCACTACAGTTTTCATAGAGAAAAACATCGCCCTATTTGTTTACCATATTTGACCATATTGTTTACAGTATTTTGCTACTTTGCCATGAAAGTAAATGTTTAGATCACATTAAAAATTTTCTGATATTTTCCCAACCCCATCAAAATTCCCATTTCTTCATTGTCACTTCTGAGTAAGATGTTAGAATAAAGCTGTCTGTCCTGATTAAAGCAATTGCTATTAAAGCATAGTTGAGTAATGGATTTTTTGCTTCCCCAGCTCAATGTATATTGTCTTAAGAGAAGACCATTAACCCAAATGCACCTAATTGGAAGAATCAAGACCAGTGACAAAATGAAATGGACAGTTTCCGGTGGCACAGGGCTTATTAGTCAACATCATCTGTCTTGGTATTGGAAAAACAGGACAGAAAAACTGCTTTGTTTTGTTTTGTTGATCACCTTTGTCTACTCTTAATTCAAGTTGTATTGGCTGATTGGGATAGATTAATGAGTATGCTTTAGTGTGCTTTGCTTTTTTTAAAAAAAATCTTGCTTAGCAGAACTAAATACATTTTCTCTAGCCTGTGAAAATGAATGAGAGGGTTTCATTGCTAGAATTAAGATTGAGATCTTTTCCCACAATGGGAGGGAATGAAGATGAAAGCTATTAGAGGACAAAAGACATTTATGTTGAAAGGAAGACACTATATACATGTGTATATGTATTTATACACACCCATATATACACACATATAATACATGCACATATATACACGTGTATATATCCATACATGTATATGTACACACACCTACACACGTGTATATATACATACACATCTACATATAGATGTATATGTGTACACACATATAGCTTATTATATGTAGATAGATACTACTTATATATTTATATACTGTGTATGTCTACAAACATTACATAAGCTAAATCAACATGTGACCAAGACTCTTGTTTATTACTTCATCTAAAAGTAGTCATCCTTTATCTACTTTAGGACCACAAATGAAAAGGGTGCCAACAATCCCTTGAGTTAACCTATATGACTTAAGGATCTAGAGCAGGAAGGGAGCTTAAAGCCCATCGTATTCAATGCGCTCATTTTATGTTTGAGACATACTACTCAGCACTTGAAGAATATTCATGATTTAAAAATGCACCTTTAGGAGTCATTAAAAAACCTGAACAATTTCTTCAAATCTAATTTAACTTATTTTCTTCCTCTTTAATTCTTGGCTAAGCTTAGTCTTTGCATAGTGCCTGTCCAAGAATGTACAAACTAATGGACCAGTTTTGTAAACTCTTTATCCAACTGCATATTGCAATCTGTAAGTAATAGGCATTTCCTGTCTGAATAGTTAGGCTAGAATCTTTTGAGTGATCATATGACTACTATGGCAGGGGGCAACAGATTATAGCCATGGAGGATCATACCTTGCTGACCCCTGATGTATACAGAACCTCATCATCTGTAAGCAATCCCTTCTTTTGAACTCTGCTCTGGCAATGGCAAGTAGGCAAGTGTTACACCTTCTTGTTTTAAGACTCACTTGGTATTAATAATCAGAGGGTCATTAAGCAGTTATGTCTATTATTACATTACTCAAGGTATCTCCAATGACTATGATATGCATGGATCCTACCCTCTTGGAAGAGCTACTTTTTAAGGCTTTATTTTATTCTACTGGATGAAATAATTTTTACTATCAGCAAACATAAGAAGGATCTTATGTTCTCTGTGCTGTTCATTCAGTTGTGAGACTACAAAAATCTTGTCTGTTCCAGAATAACATTTAAAAATATTTACAAGTTCCTTTCCCATACCTGCAAAGATGCCCTTGATACTTAAATTCTCGAAAGGGTCTGTGATTTTATCAATTCAAAGGTTCCTTCCAGTGATGGAAATAGTAATTTATCTATTCCTGCCCATACTATGCAACTCTCCACGTGCCCATAAGTTCTCTGTAGGGAACCCACCTGACATCTGATACCCTTTCCCTTTCTTTTGACATCATCTGGTGTCAATGAAGTGTTCTGGTCATCCGTCATTTCTCAATATGTGATCAACCCATGTTTGCCTGCCATCAAGGCAGGCAACTGTATGCTCCTTGATGATATCTGTTACTCTTATTAGAACACAACAAGTTATTAGTTGCAGCCTACTATATTCACCACGTTCAATTCTGTTCTATATGATATTCATGTTTAATTCTTTTGAAACTGTTATAGTCTATATTTTTCTTCTATACTGGAATACAAGAGGAATGTTCATTTTCTTTTTTTAAATGACTCTTCAGCTGGAGTTTTCTGCCCATAGATGGTAAGGGAGTCAGACAAACTTGTTAGAAGGATATTATTGGGGTCTCTTTGCTAGCACTGAGGCAAGACTATGCTGCTTTGCCTATATTTGGATCTGGGTCACCATCCTAGGTGACAGTCCCAGGGTGAGGAAGAGCACTAGCACACCAAAGGTTGCTGCAGCAGGGAAGCTGGGATTCTCATAATGATTCCAGGGCAGAAAAGAGTTCTTATGGTCACTCACAGAGCACAGCACAGGCCAGTAAAATAGTAAACACACCTCTTCTTAGATCATACCACATTGGAAGAACTGAAAACTTGCAGGTCCCTGAAAGTATCTCTGAAATTAGCTGCACAAAACCTCTGAAGCTTGGGAGTATACCATCCACACTGGAAGCAGAGCCCTACCTTGACAAAGAGTTTAAAGGTAAAGTAATAGACTGGGAAAATGAACAAACAACAGGAAAAAATTCTGACTGTAAAAAGTTACTGTGGTGATAAGGAAGATCAAGAAAGACAACAAAGTCATTGAAGGACTCAAAAAGGATTTTGAAAATTAAGTACAATAGGTAGAGGAAAAATTGGGAAGAGAATGAAAGTGATGCAAGAAAATCATGAAAAATGAATCAGCAGCTTGGTAAAGGAGAAATAAAAAATTATTGAAGAAAATAACCTTAAACAACAGACTAGACAAAATGGTAAAAGAGGTCCAAAAAGCCAATGAGGAGAAGAATGCTTTAAAAATCAGAACTGGCCAAATGGAAAAGAAAGTACAAAGCTCATTGAAGAAAATAATTCCTTAAAAATTGGAATTAAGCAAAAGGAAGCTAATGACTATATGATAAATCAAGAAATAATAAAACAAAATCAAAAGAATGAAAAATATAAAAGTCAATGTGAAATATCTCATTGGAAAAACAACTGACCTGGAAAATAGATCAGGAGAGATAATTTTAAAATTATTGGACTACCTGAAAGCAATGATAAAATAAAAGAGCCTAGACATCATCTTTCAAGAAATTATCAAGAATAAATGCCCTGATATTCTAGAACCAGAGGATAAAATAGAACTTGAAAAAAATCTACCAATTGTCTTCTGAAAGAGATCCCCAAATGAAAACTGGTAAGAATATTACAGTCAAATTCCAGAGCTCCCAGGTCAAGGAGAAAATATTGTGAGCAGCCAGAAAACAAAACAAACAAACAAAACAAACAACAACAAAAAAAAAACAAATCAAGTATAATGGAGTCACAGGATAGCACAAGATTTAGCAGCTTTTATGTTAAAGGATCAAATGATTTTGAATAAGGTATTCCAGATGGCAAAGGACCCAGAATTACAACCAAGAATCGCCTACCCAGCAAAACTGAATATAATCCTTCAGGGGAAAAATGGATATTCAATGAAATAGAGAACTTTCAAGTATTCTTGATGAAAAGACCAGAACGGAATAGAAAATTTGACTTTCAAATGTAAGATACCAAAGAAGCATAAAAAGGTAAATAGGAAAGGGAAGTCATAACAAACTTAACGAGGTTAACCTGTTTTCATTTCTACATGAGAAGATGGTAGTTAGAAGAATTTCTCATTATCAGGACAGTTAGAAGGAGTAGGTTATACATGATCAGTCATGCAAAACATATTGACATATTGGTCACATTGTGAAAGAATACAAAGACTCAAAGGAAAAAATGAAAAAATACATAAAATGAAAAAGTATGCTTTGTTCTGCATTCAGACTCCACCAGTTCTTTCTCTGGAGTGGGTAGCATTTTTCATCATGAGTTCTTCAGAATTTTCTCAGATCATTGTATTGTTGAGAATGGCCAAGTCATTCATAGTTGATCAAAGTACAGTATACAGCATTCTCCTGGTCACTTCAATTTGCATCAGCTCATATAAGTCTTTTCAGGTTTTCCTGAAGTCCACTTGGCTCATCATTTCTTCTAGCACAGTAATATTCTATTACAAGCATGTACCCAATGTGTCCAACCATTCTCCAATTGATAGGCATCCCCTCAGTTTCTAAGTCTTAGCCACTACAAAAGAGCTGCTATAAATATTTTTGTATAAGTAGGATCTTCTCCCCACTTCCAGCCCCCTTTAAAAAAAATTCTTTGTGATACAGACCAATAATTTTGAAGGTGGTGTTGCAGCTCAACCCTTTGAGCATAGTTCCAAATTGTCCTCCAAAATGCTTGGATCAGTTCACAATTCCACCTATAGTATATTAGTGTCCCAATTTTTCCACATTCCTTCTAACATTTATTGTTTTTTTTTTCTATCATATTATAGGTCAGTAGTTATTGATGGGCTTTATTTGTTTTTTTGTATCAATAAAATCTGAAAGGAATTTTTCCCTTCCCTTTACCTATTGGCATCTTTCCCTCCTTCAGATACCTTGAATATTGATCCCTGAATGCCTGTACCATTGTAACCTCCTGTATAGAGTTCTTGTATATGCATTTGGTCCAATTTATCTGCTTTTTCTGTCTTTAGTGTCATTTCTGTTTCCCTTTTAAGCATTTTCCTGGACTGTGAAGTTATCATCCAAATGTGATAAGTTCCTGTTTTCTTGATAAAGGACTCAGTTTGTTATAATAATCTTAAGATATATTTTCCATTTTTTTCCTGTACATTGTTCTCTTTCCAGTTTTGTCCTTATATACCCTTGGGATGACTTTGCTTAGGTGGCTATCTCACCAGACTTCCGTTTAATCATTTTTTCTCTTCTGCTCTCTGCTTTGTGAGACAATATTGTTCATAATCATCTGTCATCCAGCTTTTTAATATTTTGAAAATGAAGATTTTAAATTGATGTGACCTTAGGCAGGTAGCTTAATATTTGTTGATGCTGTCACTTTCTGGGTTCATTTGATCTCCTTGTTGTAGCAATTAATTTCTATGTTGTGAAGTTGTGAAATTATTATAATTGGTATTGATGTTATTTCTATTTATTTTAATTTCCAATTATTTGTTTAACTACTTCAAAATTAATTTTTTTCAATGACATACCATATCTTTTCAACTTTATTCTTCCTGCTTTTTATTGATTCTCATCTTAGCTCTGAAATGTTGATGGTCTGACTGTACACAGATAGTTGATTAAAGGATAACTCACATTAATAACAAATCTTTTCCCTTGTGTTGAAACATAATATCTTCTGTTTATTGCAGTGTTATTTGGTGCTTACCACATCCTCTGTCTCCTAATTCTTTTTTTGAAGAAAACGTTCAAGATATTAGTACACAAGTCTTCAATGTTGTCTGGGCTCTCATTCTTTCTTCCTGAATGATGATTTCCTATATTTCTTCCCATTCTCACTTTTCCTCACTTTTGCATTGAAGTAACCAAGTAATTTCATTTGTTTCTCAAGCCCTTCATAGAACTTCCCTACCTCTCCATCCTTAGCAACTGATGTTGATACACTGCAATTCTTTTTTCCTTTTCCATTTTCTAGTTGTTAGCTTCCTTTTTCTCTTGGGTTTTGGTTATAGCAAGAGTGTCAAGGTTGATATTATTCACTTTTGCCAGCAATATGGTCATTGCTCATTGGTGTAGGATTTCACATTTAGAGTGCCAGTAATTGAATTCAGTTTTACTTATAGTCTTAAAAACTGATTCTTATCGTCTTCTATGTCCTTCCCCTCATTCTGCCACTATCACTAAAGAATCATGAGGGAATGGTCACTCAGAAATGGGGGACGTTTTGTATTTTTCTGAGGGTCAAGGAAATAACCATTAAGTGGCCTCTTTCTTAGTACTTATCTATATTGGTCCTCAGAAAATAGACTTGCTGTATTACTAGGGCCATACCTGATGACACTTTTTAGCATAGAAGAACCTCTAAAATATAAGTTCTTTGGTATAGATTTTGGGACCTTGGATTCACTTCTATGCAATAATGAATCATTGGAAGATACTTTTATGGAGGCTTCCTATATATGTATAAATTCTTCCTCCTCCTTCTTTTTCTCCTACTTAGGGTTAAGAAACTTGCCCAGTAAGCGTAAAGTATCGAAGGCCACATTTGAACTCAGGTCCCCCTGACTCCAGGGCCCATGCTCTAGCCCCTTCACCACATAGTGTATAAATTATTCTTAAAGGGTTTTTATGGGGAAAGTTTGTGTGGTGATTATATATTTTTTTCATTTGCCTTTTATTGCTATTAGCCCATGATCTGCCTCCCCTACCCCCACCCCAGCATTTAATTTCCTCTCCTCTTGTGGATATCTTGAGAATTTTGTCACTTCTAGCATAAACCTCTTCTTGTGTATATTTGATTTAGTCCAAATGTTCTTCTTACCTTTGTTTTAAGTTTTATTTTTACTTCCTTATTGGAATTGGTAACATGATTTTAGAATCCAAATTTTATTGTCATTGATTAAAAACAAGAGAGTTTCCTAAAGAAATCTTGGCAGATCTTTTCCATTTTTTTTCTTCTGCTTTTGTCTTTTCAGTTTTGTCCTTAAATGATTTCAGGATGGTCTGACTTAACTGACTCTTTAATAAAACTTTCTGCAAACTTGATTTCCCCCATCCTGCTTCTTACTGTTTTTGAAATGATGCTATTCATAGCTTACCACATACCTTCATAATGTTGTATAAATCTGTTTATATTCTAAACCATTGTTGCCTTTGGCTACCATATCCCTCTGCTTGTCAAGGAGATCAAGTGTTTGCTAACTAAGGAAATTGCTAGGCTTCTTTTGTCTAACTGGCAATTGATTTGCTGTAGTAGAATGTTCTTAAGCGACTGTGCTTGTCTCTGTCAATGTTTGTTCATTTACACAGCTCGCGTTTTGGCACATTAACAACTTGCTAAAATAGGTCAAGTTTGAATTTCCTTTCCTGATGTCATATCATTTTTGTTCTTTTAATAAGGTCCTTGATCCTTGCTGTAATACTTTGATGATCAAAGGATGGAAAACTTGTTGTTTTAGAAATAATTCACAAATATTTGTTTTTGTTAGAATCAAATCCATCTTTTTGAGTGTTATTCAGTGTGTAGGGCCTCACCACTCTTCTTGAAGAAAGTATATACAGCAGCTTCATACCTTTTCCCTTCATACCTTTTTACCCACATAGATGAGCTAAGTGTGCAAACCTTTGTCTTCTCTTATTTCTTCTCATCCATTTTTTTCCCAGCACTTTTCATCTTTCCTTCTGCCTTCTACCCTTGCCTTAGTCAATAAGTATTTAAGCACATGTAGAATTAACTTAGAGATTGTTATCAAGTGGTTTTTTTGGATAGAATTTAACTACTTCCTCCTCTGAAATAGATTTTTATGCAAAAGAATCAATTTGTTGTCTGATTTTTTGTCACCTTTTTGGGGGTTTTCTTGGCAAAGATAGGGGAATAGTTTTGCCATTACCCTTTCCAGTTCCTTTTACAGAGGCCAATAGGGTTATGTGACTTGCCTAGGGTCATACAGCTAGTAAGTGTCTGAGGCTGGATTTGAACTCAGGTCTTCCTGACTCCAGGGCTGGCACTCCATCCACTGTGCCACCTAGCTGTCCTAATTTACATTTTAATTTCTTAATCTCCTAGTGATGAAATAAAATCCAATAATGTCAACTGATAATTACTATGGAAATCTTACGCTATTGGTTTGAATTTATATGAATGTAGACTTACTTTTTGTTTTTTTGTTTTTTTTTGAGGTGTGGATGATGTTTTTCATCTGTGATTTCATTAGTGTGGAGAACATGTGGTATAGGAACTCAACTGATAGAAATCAGTATTTCACTGCTCATGTATGCATGTATGTGTATGTACAGTACACACATATATGAAATCCATATAATACTTAACATATTTTGCCAAAGTTGGAGCATGTTGTAGGGTAGCCAGATATTTCAGAAGTTAGGAGATTAATGTGTGAAATCAAGGAAAAACTGTTCTAGGTCCAACTTTAGGCTGCTCTTCAACTGTGCAGTGGCTGGTTGTCTAGTCATTAAGAAGTAAGGGTAGGATGCTGAGAAATAATGAAATGTCTTATTTGGTCCATTAGTTTGGCTGGCACCTATTTTTCTAACTTTGATGTGAACTTAACTAGATTGGGCACAGACAGAAAGAGTAACATGTATAGTCATTGTGTTGGTGTCTATCTGTTTAACCTTTGATGTCAGGGAAAAATAAAAACCCAAACCTAACAAACAGTGAGAAGAGAGATCAGTAACCATAGCATTCTTGTAAATGGAACAAAAGAATTCTTCCATTTGTGTTCTCTCCACACACACACCTCCCCTCCCAGCCCCTGTGTTAAGTTATCAAATAAATGACATAATGTTAGAACAAGAAGAGGTCCTATAGTCTAAAGCCCTTTCCAATTAGGAAACTGAGGTGCAGAAAATATTACCACTACTAATAGCTAACCTATCTGTTCTGCTTTTAAGGTTTTGTAATGGAAATGCAAATTTAAAGATCTTCCCTGCCCCTAGCTTAAGTGCACCTGGAGCCTGTGGGGGGAGGCTTGTTTTTCAGGGAAGCCCAACCTTGATACTTTTGTGATTGGGCAGTGGGTCAAGGAGGTTGTTACAATAATTGAGCCAGGAGAAGGCTATATAAACTCTGATGAGAGGCTTTGCTTTGGGGCTCACTTTGAGAAGTGTTTTGTGATTTGACCAGATGAGACTCTGGGAAGCCGTTGTTGAGAGCCCCCCGGCTTTGAAAACCCAGATGTTGATGCTTCCCTCTCTGGTAACTGTGATTTGGTATTGATGCATGTAATGTTGGGACAGTTTGGAAGCCTGTCTGATCTGTAAGTTCTGTAACTCTGAAGTTTGGGGTGCTGACCTTTTACCCCTGAACTAGGTAATGTATGTATGTTTGATTAAAGTAAGCTTGTTAACCCATTTTGAGTTGCTTTCCGTTTGAAAAGCAGATCTAAGAACCTGTGTTGGCAGCTACCCTGGGGATATTGGGGTGCTTGCCGCTACAGGTTTGCAAAACACTTTATGCTCATTTATCTCACTTAATCCTAACAATGCCATGGGATGTGGATGTTAGTGTTATCTCCATTTTATAGATGAGGAAATTGAGACTGAGACCAGTAAAGTGACTTGCCAAGGGTAATACAACCAGTAAATAAATGTCTGAGGCAGGATTTGAATTCAGGTTTTCATAACCCCAATTCTGTCTACTGGTCTGCCTAATTGTCTCAGAGAAGTTGAGTTGCTGAGAGCCAAAATATTTGATTCAGATTGACTCCTGGGTGGTTGGTTCCTATGCAAATGTCCTTGATGACTTCTGTTTTGGCTTTGGCTTGAAGCCTGCTCTCCAGAGCATCCTTTGTAATATGACTGCAAATGAAAGGAGTTAACTGACTTTTCCTAAGACTTTTTGGTGCCTAGATAACAAAAGCTTTATTTCTAAGCTGCTTCCAGGATATGACAGACTAAGAAAATGATAAGAATACTTGAATCTTTTTTGTCTCATTGCTCTATAAAAACCTTGTCCTAAGAATCAATAAATGGAGTTCATAGTTCTTCCTTGAACTACCCACATGGTCATTTCTTATACACATCTCTGGTCGTGCTTAGTGCTGGACACTGAGCCACCCACAGCATTGAGTGTTGAAAGTAACATAGATTTGACATAGTACAGCTGAGACTATAAATCTGGTCTCCTAACCCACTATTCTTTCCACAGTACCATAGATGTTAAATTGCTACATTTTGGGGGATGTGGAGGGGACAGTCAGCTACTTTTGTAGGGTAGAACATGTGAATCTTATGCATGAAGGGTGATATTTCTCAGGCTTCTAAGATCTCCAAGTGCATTGTTAACATAAATTCCTACAGTGCTCCCTGGAGTCCAGTTCACCCAGATGGTTCTATCACTCTTTATTTCATGGATGAAGCAAGAGGGTGAAGTATAAAATAAGTAAGAAAAACCAGTATTGGGGTACCTCATTTTGCACAAGAATTTTAACCCCCAATTTCTGTAATGCAAATCTGATTTGATTGCACCAGGGTGATAGATCCTTTTAAGGAAACCTTGCAGTGAATATTTTCTAAAGTAGAAAATCCTTTAGTAATGAGAGGAATAATCCTTCTAGCACAGCAGGTTGTGTTGGATAGAGTCAGGATTTAGAATCAGAGGGCCTTAATTTAAATCTTAGCTTTCCTACTTATTTTTTCTTTTAAATTTATTTACTTTTAGTTTACAAATTCAGTTTCACAAGTTTTTGAGTTCCACATTTTCTCCCTCTCTCTCTCCTCCTCCACCTCCCCCCCTCTCCAAGGCAGCATACGATCTGATAAAGGTTTTACATATACCTTCATATTAAACATTAGTTAAGTTGTAAAGAAGAATTATAACTAGTGGGATGAAAAATGAGAAAAAAGAAACAAAACAAAACAAAAAACTGAGAGAACAAGTAATTTGCTTCAATTTGCATTCAGACTCTAATTCTTTCTTGAAATGTGGATAGCATTTTCCATGATGAGTCTTTTGATGTTGTCTTATAGCATTGTATTGCTGAAAAGGGACCAGTTTATCAAAATTAGTCATCAGAGATACTACGTGTCTGTAATTGTATACAATGTTCTCCTGGCTCTGCTCCTGTCACTCAGCATCAGTTTATATAAGCCTTTCCAGGTAAATATGAAGTCTGTGTGCTCCTCATTTCTTATAGCACAATAGTATTCCATTACATTCATATACCACAACTTGTTTAGCCATTCCCCAATTGATAGACATCCCCTTGATTTCCAATTCTTTGCCACCACAAAAAGAACTGATATAAATTTTTTTGCTACAGAAATATCACCATAAAATTTTTGTAAAACTTTTGTAAATTTTAATTTGTAAATACATGCTTACATGGTCTCTTTGGGACACAGTCCTAGTGGTATTGCTGGGTCAAATGGTATGCACATTTTTGTAGTTCTTTGGGTATAGTTCCAAATTGCTCTCCAGAATTGTTGAATCAGTTCACAACTCCACCAACAATGTATCAGAGTCCCACATTTTCTCTAGCATTTATAATTTTGCTGTTTTGCCATGTTAACAGATCTGACCAGTGAGATGTGGTACCTGAGAGTTGTTTTGATTTGCATTTCTCTAATCAATAGTGATTTAGAGTGTTTTTTGTATGATTATAGATATCTTTAATTTCTTCCTCTGAAAACTGTCTGTTCTATCCTTTGACCATTTATCAACTGGAATCCCCTACTTATTTTTTCTGTAACTGGGCAAGTCAGTAGATGAAGCAACATATATAGTGGAAAGAATGATGAATGGATAATCAGAGGACCTGGGTACAAATTCTAATTTTGCCAGTTGGGACCATGTGACCTTGGGATAGTTACTTTTCTCTGGACCTATGTAAAGTTAGGATATTGGACTAAATATGTTAAAGGCCCCTTCTGTTTCTAAAACTGTGATCCTATTTTCTTTGTTGGGGGAGGTAATTTTGTATGTCAGATTTTCTTCAATTCAATTTGATAGGCATTCATTAAGCCCCTACTAATATCCAAGGCATGGTATTAGGTGCTGGGCATGTAAAGACAAATTGAACAGTACCTGCCCTCAAGGATTTTATATTTCT
This sequence comes from Gymnobelideus leadbeateri, assembly GCA_011680675.1. NCBI lineage: Eukaryota > Metazoa > Chordata > Mammalia > Diprotodontia > Petauridae > Gymnobelideus > Gymnobelideus leadbeateri. The sequence goes on from WOXC01006854.1 coordinate 736,425, forward strand.
AACTGAGGTTTTCAATATTTCTGGTGATAAGTAAAGTCAATATAATTTGAATGGGGGTGGTATTTGAAACAACCAGGGGGTCAGGAAAAACTTATACTCTTATATTCAAAATTATGCTATTTGTGTTCCTAAGTTGCTGTCAAATAAACAATAAAACATAAGTTCTAAATTCCATGAGAAAGGAACAAGGGGATAGCTAGGTGGCGCTGTCAATAGAGCACCGGCCCTGGAGTCAGGAGGACCTGAGTTCAAATCCCACCTCAGACACAACACAAAAAACTTGGTCAAATCACTTAACCCCAGTTGCCCTCCAAAAAGGAAAAAAAAGGAACAAAAAGCAAATGGATTTTCCCTTTCCCCTTAAATTTGCATAATTACTGTGATATCCTTTGTCTATTTTATTGCTCTTGAGCTGACTGTTATCTGTCATTCCTTCAGTAGTTAAATAATAAGAAATTTACTCTTTTTTTCTTTCTGAACATAGTTTGAGATTTGGAAAGGAGGCTCTACTCTCCAAGTAGAAAAGGAATCCTTACTTATTCAGTCTCTGCTTTTAAAGGTCTCTAATAAGAGGAAACCTACCACCTCTCCAAATAGCCCATCCCACTTTGAGGTAGTCACAACTTTTAGGAAGTGTTTCCTTAACTCGAAGTCTAAATTTTCCTCTATGTAGCTTTTACCCCTTGCCTCCTGAATCTGCCCTCTGGGCCAAATAGAGCAAGTCTACTCCTTCTACATGACAGCCCTTCAGATTGTTGGAGGCAGGATTTTTTTGTTGTGTTATGAAAGGACAGCATTGGCAGAAGGCTTTCTAATGTCTGGCATCTTGTTGGTATTCAGTAAGGGATAAATAATAAAGCAATGATGGTGTGTTTTCAATTCTCTGTGTGTCCAAAAGTATGGGTTCCTATTGCTGTTTATAAGTATTATTTGTGATAATGAAAATAGCTCTTAGCATTTTGCCAAGAGTGTTAAACCTCATAGGAAGAGCCAGAGCTCCCTAGGTTTAGTACCATTGAAGATACTATTTACCTCTGCTAACCTTTTGTTTATGCTTTATTTGTGAAGTTCAGTTGACTTGAGCATTGGCCCCAGGTAAGATTAAGTTGGTTCTGTAGATAAGGAAATTGGCCAGAGCTTATAGCCATGTGGACACCCTGGGGCCATCTTTAACTAAACTTCCTAATTGGGTTGGGCATTTAACTTGTGATTCAATACAGGTTCATGGATCCATGATAAAATCTTGGCTTTTTCTGCCTATCAATCCTTAAAATTTTGGTTATCAAGGGAATGCTAAGTTATGTTCTGCTTGATTTTAGGGAAAAAAATAGAGTTTGAAGTTAGCATTTGAACTGTGAGAAGGGAATTGAAGATCCTGAATCTGGGGAGATCTTGGTCTACTGCTGGATGAGAGGTGATCTGATTAACTGGAACTGATTAGTTCTTATTCAAGGAAACTAGGTGGTACATATGACCTCAGGCACTTACTAGCTATGTGACCCTGGGCAAGTTGTGTAAACCTGTTTGCCTCAGATAACTCATCTGTGAAATGAAGTGGAAATGGAAATGGCAAACCATTTTTTTTTTGCCAAGAAAACCCCAAATGGGTGTCAGGAAGAGTCAGAGAGGACTGAAAACGATTAAAAGAATCATGGCATCAGGAAGGTGATGCCATGTCTTGCAAGTGAATTGGATTTAAGTTAAGAAAGGCTGTGCATGATCCTCACTCTCATTTTCTCCTGCGGAGCCATCTGGGTCCAGTGGCAAGATATAAATAGGGATAACTGGAGATGGTCCCCATCTGACACATAGTGCTTAATGAATGCTTGGTGACTACCTGGATAACTGTGTCCAGTGCTGTGAGAAGAGAAAAAATACTGGGACCCTCCTGTGACTCAGGAGTGGGCTGCCTTGGCCACCTGTGTCCTTCATATGGTCTCCTCAAGGGTAGGCTGGGACAGGGGAAAAAGTACTAGTTGAGGGGATGACAGAACCTGGGTTCCATTTCTGGGTCAAATGTATTTTTGGCTAAGTCTTTGAGAGGGAGGAAAGACAGACAGACAGACAGAGAGAGAGAGAGAGAGAGAGAGAGAGAGAGAGAGAGAGAGAGAGAGAAATCAACAGAGAGGAGAGAGAGAGAGAGACAGAGACAGGGAGGAAGTGACAGAGACAGAGCTACAGTAGAGAGAAAGAAACAGAGAAACAGAAAGACATAACCTTGAAAGAAATGATGAATGCCTGCATTGAATGTATAGTTAGAAGAAATTTCCTCATCTCAGAATTACCTGTCTTCATGAAGTTGCTGGTCTCCTCCCTACCCTCATTGTGAAGAAGTATGATGTATCATCTTTTGAATGGCACTAGACTTGGAGTCAGATCATTCCTCTGATACTTAATATTTTTTTGACACTGATCAAGTCACTTAATTTGTCCAAATCTTAAGTAAAATGAAGAAGTAAAATGAAGAGGTTTGACTAGGTGGCCATGGTAGGAATAAGCACTCTAGCATACCCAGAATGGCTGCTAACACAGGTTCTTAGATCTGCTTTTCTAAAGGAATGCAACTCAAAATGCTTTAATGATCTTACTTTTATCAAGCATATATCATTTACCTAGTTTAGGGGGAAAAGTCAACACCCTTAAACTTCACTGAATACAAACAGAAGTAACAAGCAGAAAATGACACAAGTCAGCAAACAGATCAGCAGACAGGGCTTCCAGTTGTCTGACCATTACATCCATACCTAGGTAGTTGCCAGAGAGGGAAGCACCAACATCTGGGTTTTCAAAGCTGGGGGGGCTCAACGGCTACCCAGAGTCTCATCTGGCCAAATCACACAACTCTTCCCAAAGTGAGCCCCAGAGCAAAGCCTCACATCACAATATATATAGCCCTCTCCTGGGTCAGAGACCATCACAATCCTTGTGACCCACTGCCCAATCATAAAGTAACAAGGTGTGGGCATTTCTGAAAAACAAGCCACCCTCTATAGGCTCTAGGTGAGCACATTCAGTCTATTAAGGGGCAGAGTATATTCCCAAATCAAAGAAGGTTCTCAGAGTCACTTAAGCCTATCAAAGGGCCAAGGGGCAGGGAAGATCTTCAGATTTTCATTCCCATAAGAGTGTTGCATTGTATATTTATTCATTTCATTAAACATTTCCCAATTAAATTTTAACCTAGCTCCAAATGAAATTTTGAGGTCCATTGGCTACAAGTTTGAAACTTCTTTCAAAGTCTCTAAGTTGAAGAGATGATACTAACTCTCGTTGCAAGATTGGTTTTCCTTACTTGAGGGCTCTCTAGACAAAGAAAATCGTGGGTCTAGCCTAGGCCTTATCCCTGGACCCTGCCAAGGTCACCCCATGAAATGGTGAGATGTTAGAATGGACTTTTATGGAAGGTGACCATTGGCAAATCACTTAACCTCTGTTTGCCTCAAAACACTGAAGAGGGAAATGGCGAATCATTTCAATGTCTTTGCCAAGAAAACTCCATGGACAGTATTGGTGCGCTATAGTCCACAGGGTCAAGAAAAGGCAGACAGGACAGAACAACAGAAATGTGTCAGGCACTGTGCTAAATGCTTGAGCTATTGAAAAGGCAAAAGAAAATCCTGTCCTCGAGGAGCTCACAATCTAATGGAGGAACCAACAAGCAAGCACATATATGCAAATACCCCTGGATTGAACCCAGGTCTCAGGTACAGGATGTCCTAAAATTCTTAGTGCAGTATTAAGCCTTCTGGCTTACTTTGTTAACCAAGAGAGAACATTCCATTTCATGAATGAAGTGGGACCTGTCTTTCTTCTATTTTAGAATTCTCCAACTTGTTACTAAATATACACAAAGGGGAGGGTAGGTGGCACAGTGAATAGAGCACTGGCCCTGGAGTCAGGGGGACCTGAGTTCAAATCTGGCCTCCAGACACTTAGCACTTACTAGCTGTGTGACCTTGGGCAAGTTACTTAACCCAATTGCCCTGCATTCCCCCCTCCAAAAAGCAAAAAAAAAATTATACACACACACAATATGTGGGGAAATATAATGGCTGATATTTCAGATATCTTAAAGTGCTTAGAATATAACAGAAACTTAACTTTGTTGATTTGATTTCAGATTTACTGTTTGTTCACAACCTGTGAAATGCAGCCTCTGTAAACTGGAGCAATTCATGCAGGAGAAAATGTTATAGGGGTTGGAAAATTAGCCAGGTAGAAACCATCATAAGACTAGAGCAATTAACCACATCTCATAAATTATTGCATTCTGTGTAGTTGGCTAGCTAGCATTGTACAGATTTGACACTTGTGTGGTACCATATAAAAGCAGAAAGAAGTTTGGATGCCATCTTGATGCTAGTGAACAGCATCTAGTACTTTGAAATATTATTAAAATTTGTAGGTGTTGGAAGTTGAGAGCTTGAAAGTATACATATATTGAGCTTATGATATATGCAAGAAGTCCGCTGTCTAAGTAGGTCATAGAAGGGAAAGGTCTTCTAGGATGCTCAGCCTGGGCACAGCATCTGTGTCATGACAAGAACCCTATAAAGTGTGACAAATTTTTATTTAAAGAATCACAGTTGGCATTTTATACTACTTTAAGGTTTTTGAAGTGCTTTTAAAGTATTTCCTTAATTTATCTTTACAACAAACTGCTGTCTTTTTTTCCCTTTCCCCTATCCTTTTTTCCCCTTGCCCCTTCCTCTTTTTTCTTCCCTCCCTCCTTTTTCCTCTGCCCCTCCTCCTCTTTTCTCCTTCCCTCTCTTACTTTCCTTCCTTTGTTTCCTTCTCCCTTTGCCTATCTCTTTCCTCTTTCCTTTCACTTTTTCCTTCTTCTCCCTCTTCCTCTCTTTTCTCCCTTCCCCTTCTTCCTTGCTCTATTAGAAACTACTCCTCTTTTGTTACTTTCATTTTCTTCCTCTCCAACATGATGTGGTTGTGCTCCCCCAAATCCAGCTCTAAATCCTATGATAAGTGTCTGCGATTTGGATTTGACTTTATTGTTATTTTAGGCCCCAAAGTTGTTGATTTCTTCTGGGAAACTGTAATTTTTCCCTCCAAATAACAAAATAACTTTTGTTTTAGGAAGCACTGCTATGATCACAGTAGAATCATAGCTTAAGTTAATGTTATTAGACAATATCAAAGCTGACTCCCCATAAGGAATCAAGGAAAGAAAAATGGATTTGTTATTCAATGAGTGAGCAAGCAGTCCAAGGGATATATGTACTGAACAGAAAAATGAAACAATGTGGTAATTAATAAAAAGATGAAAAGTATTAGCTCTGCTCAAAGCCTTCTATGTATATTCACTGAAATGCTTGTTAAGAAAACACTCATTGGCTCTATCTTATCCTTTTCCTGTCAATTCCCCCATCCAAATAGGGAAACCTTCCAGAATTAGGTTCTGCGCTGCCCCTGAGACTTTATTTCCCATTGCTTTCCCAACACACTCACTCTGTTCTAGACAGCCTTGCTATTCCATATATTACTTTGGTTCCTACTTTAATGCTTTGAACTTGCTTTGTCTGTAAAGTGTTCATTCTGCAAATGGACACTTGATTTTTTTTCTTTTCCTTTGGCAGAAAAGATCAAGTTAGTGTTCTGTATCAGAACATCAACGTTTTGGAGCCAAGATTAATCCAACCTTACGAACATGTTATCAAGAACTTTATCCGAGAGATCAGACTTCAAAGTACGGAGATAGAAAACCTGGCCATCGCAGTGAAAAGGTAGTTTAAAAAATGTCTGTGTGTGTGTGTGTGTGTGTGTGTGTGTGTGTGTGTGTGTGTGTGTGTGTGTGTGTATAAATCCTCTGATATTATTGGTTTAAGGTACACTCAGTGAGGAAACCTCTTCAACCAATTCATATTAATAATTGCTCTGACACAGTCTTAGAGAATTTCTTGGCGTGGGGCATAGGAAGGTCTCTGTGACTTGCTCAGGGTCACATAGCCTGTATATGTCTGCCATATGTGGGAATTAAATTCAAGTCTTCCTGACCCCTAAGGCTGATTCTCCATCCTCTATGCCAACAGTTTTCAAACTTTTTGATTTCAGGACTCCCTTTTACAGTCTTAAATTATTGAGGACCCCAAAGAGTTTTTGTTTATTTGTCTGATACCTGTCAATATTTACTGTTAGAAATGTTTAAAACATTATTTTTGTGAAAATAATTTTCACTTGGTGGATTAACTGAAAAAGTCTTGAGATCCATGTTTCTTCCCACTGGGGATGTCCCTACATCACATATTGATAACTGCTGACTCTCTGAAATAGTGTTAACATTGTAATATGCACCACTTGACTTTATTTTTAAAAATTATTTTAAAAAATTTAAACTTCTGGGTTGATTAAAGAAAGCTGCACTGTTAGTGGAAAATTAGTGGAAGGAATTCCCTTTTGTAGTTCTGTCATCTGTGTTTTTTATCACTTATTAACTATAAGACTGGGCAAATTATTTCACTTCCTGTTCCCTCATCTGTGAAATGGAGCCTAGCTCAATACCAGGAACATAGTAGATGCTTAATAAATGTTTATTGATTAGCTGATTTATATCTATCCTACATAATTCATGCAATTGTTATAAGGATTAGTAATGATTTTGAAAGAAGTATAATGGTCTTATGAAGAAATATGTCTTTTTAAATGTCTTTTTAACCAATGTCTTTTTAAAAATTGTAGAGAAAGAATAAGGTTCTGGCCTCTTTAGAAGCTTTGAGGAGAGTGGTTCAGAATGGGGAAATTAGAGGTAGATGGTACTGACAGTCACAATTCTTTCAAAAAAGTAGTTTTGAGTCACTATTAAGACAGCTGAGAATAGATGTTATATTTATTTTTTAAAATAATATTTTTTAAAAACTATTTTTCCAATTACATGTAAAACAATTTTCAACATTAGGTTTTAAAAAACTGACTTCCAAAATTTCTTCCCCTCTCCCTTCCCTGAGAATGGAAGGAATTTAGTGTAAGTTATTTCCATATTAGTCATGTTGTGAAAGAAAATACAAGTAGAAAGAAAAACCACCATGAAAAAAATTGAGAAATAGTACGCTTCAATCTGTATTCAGACTCTGTTATTTCTTTCTTTGGAGATGAATGATGTTAAAATTTAAAACCAGATGTCTGGACAGATGGTTTACACTGGCAAAAGTTAGGAAGAATTTGTGCTACCTTGAGAGTTAAGCCCTTCCCTGGAGGTCTTCAGGCAGAGGATGGATGACCACTTGTCAGAAGAACTGTTGTTGGTCAATAAGTTTTTATTAAATGCTTACTATTTACCAGAAATAAGCAGGTAGGTGGCTCAGTGGATAGAGCACTGGGCCCAGAGTTAGGAAGACCTAAATTCAAATCTGATTTCAAACACATACTAACTTTGTGACCCTGAGCAAGTCACTTAATCTCCATTTGCTTTAATCCACTGGAAAAGGATACACTCCAATATCTTTGCCAAGAAAACCCCATGGACAGTATTGGCATGCTATGGTTTGTGGGGTCAGGGAGAGTCAGACATCACTAAGCGATAGCAGTACTACAGTGTGTACCAGAAATTCTTCTAATAAGCACTAGACATGAAAAGAGAGACAGTCTTCAAGAATCTCATATTTTAATAGGGGAGACAACATATAAATAATTATGTGTGTATATAAGATACATATAATGTAAATGGAAGTTAATTTTTGAGAGAAGGTACCTGTAAGAAGACTAGGGTGGAGAAGGAACCAAGAAAGGAACCAAGATGCCACCTTCTGCCAAATGAGGTGGCATCTGAGCTGAAGCTTAGGGTGAGCCAGGAGATGAGGGTGGGGAGGAGGGACATTGTTGGGATAGTGGAAGTCTTGCTGTGTAAACAAGAAGACCAGCATAGTTGAATCATAGACTATATGGAGAAGATTAAATGGTAAGAAGACTGGAAGAATAGAACAAGGCCAGATTGGAAAAGGCTTTAAATGCCAAACAGAGAATTTTATATTAGATCCTGGATGTAATAGGGAGCAACTGAAGTTCATTGAGATGAGGCTGGAGGGGTGTGATATTGCCAGACCTGTGCTTTAGGAAAAATATTTTGGCAACTGAATAGAGGAAAGACTGGTGTGGGAAGAGATTTGAGATAGAAGGACCAAGAGGAGCCTATTGCAATAATCCAGGTAAAAGGTATAAGGGCCTAGTGAAGAACTGTGACTGAGAGATAGCAAGAAGGGGACATGGATGAGAAATCATGTGAAAGTAAAAACAATAAGATTTGACAACAGATTGGATTCCCATTCAGGTGTAAGTTGACATAGATGATCCTGAGGTCCTTGCCAACTGATAAATGTTTCTGTGAAATTTAGTCTGTTATAAGTTGACTGAGAGTAAATAGTGCTCTCTCTCAAATTTATATCAAATATATAAAAATATGAAATTATACAAATATATAAATAATATAAATATCTACAGATAAAACATGTAATCATACAATTTGGGAAATTACCTAAATATACAACATATTAATACATACATACATATACACACACATATATATTTAATGCTTGTACTCAACCAGCAACTGATTATATGAGGAAAAAAGTGAGACAGATAGAATCAAACCACCATAACCTGAGCAGCCTGTATGTGAGATAAGTTTAAATATAGACCTAAAACCATATCATTTTTAGACTAAAAGGGATTTTCTTTAGAGTTCGTATACTTCATTTACTTACCTTTCCCCATAGTATTGAAATACTGGAAACTGAATGATACATGAAATGATTTTTAAATTAATTGAGTATTAAGATAATAACCCAAACCACTTTCAGTATATTTTCCTATCCCAACCCTACTCCCTAATTTCAGATTTTTAAAAGATGATTTATTCTTAGAATTAAGTTAAGAACCAGAATCTGGTTAAAGTAAAAATTCATCTTCCATGGACTGGAATTTAGGGCTTTTTACTAGAATTTAGTTTTATTGTTGGGGGAATTTGTTATTCTCTTCACCTGCCCCAGTTTTTGTTCCTGTTTTAAACCTATGATACGGTTGCTATAATTAAGTTATAAAATATGTTTAACAGATATGTCCTTGTTACCTTTGTAGCTAGGTGGTTCACTTGTTAGAGTTCTGGGCCTAGAGTCAGTAAGACATGGGTTCAGATCCAGCCTAAGACACTTAATAGCTGTGTGACCCCTGGGAAAAGTCAGCTAATCTTTGCTCAACTACAAAACCAGAATACTAATAGCATCTAACTTTCAGGGTTGCAGTGATTAAGCCTTGATCAATGAATAGGTGTTGTCTCAGTCAGACTGAGACCTGTTAAAGACCTTAGCTTGAAAAGGACAAGATCCCCCACTGCATCTTGGGCCATCTCCAGTCATGCTGATCTGTATCAGTCTTCTGGACCCAGATGGCTGTGGACCCAGATGGAAAGTGAGGCTGGTAACTTTGCACAGCTCTCCCTCACTTAAATTCAATTCACCTGAGTATCATGGCATCACCACTCTGTTGTCATCCTCTTCAAGAACAAAAGACAGACAGCAGGATCTGTGAGGATCAAGTGGAATAATATTTGTAAAATGCTTAGCATGGGACTGACACATAGTTGGTGCTATGTATCTTCATAGCAAAACAGGCTAGACTTGAAGTGTGAATCCCAGATGAGATGCTTATGAGCTTTGTGACAGTGGGCATGTCACTTCACCTCTTCTAGCCTCAGTTTACCCATGTTAAGCAGAGATAATATATTTTTTAACCTACCTCAGAGGGTAATTATGAAGGAAAATGCTGTAAAATCTTAAAGTAAATCTTAAAGCTCCACAGAAACGTGAGTTTTTCATGATTGGTGGTTATGGTTGCTACATGATTTAAAGAGGCAAATATAGTAAAAATTAACTGCCAGCCACAGCAGTTTGGTGTTTATCTATTCAATGACATATCTCTTGGGGGTGGTTAGAGTTCAGAATGTGTGTGTGCACATGAAGGAAATGAAGAGAGTCTCTCTCATTAGTTTATTTTCAAATAACAGAGATGAATCAGAGTGTGTGCCCTTTTAAATTTTCAGAGCCCAGGATAAAGCAGCCATGCAGTTAAGTGAACTGGAAGAGGAGATGGATCAGAGAGTCCAAGCCACAGAACATAAAACAAGGAAAGATGTAAGTATCTGGTATTGCCATCACCCCCAGAGGTCACCTCCTCCTGCTACTATAGGCTCTGCACCTATCAGCATTGATATAGATTTGGTCAAAGCAGATTCTACTTCTGTTTATTTCAAGGATACATGCAGCAAGTTTCAAACTGTAACTTCAATAGAATTCAAACTGTGTCTCTAAATTTCATGTTATGCACTGGAACTTAGCCAGTTTTTTTTTTTTTCATTATAGTTTGCTGCTACTGCAGCATGAATTGAAGGAAATTATTTCCATCCAGATTCTTCTTTTTCATTAAGTAAAAAGTGGAAAGCAATGTCTCTAGATAACATTAGTATGTTTCCCCCAGGCTTTTAATGATAACCTCACTCAGTTCCACTTTTATCATTTCACCGGCACCATTGACTTTTCTATTGTCTCATTGTGTAGGTGGTGGTAGTTGTTCATTCATTCCCCAAGACCCTGTGGACCAACTGTCCTTGGGGCTTTCTTGGCAAAGATAATCGAATGGTTTGTTATTTCCTTATACAGATTTATGCAGGTAGGGATTAAGTGACCTTCTGGATCATACAACTAGTAAGTGTCTGAGGTCAGTTTTCAACTCCGATCTTTCTCACTCCAGACTCAGTGTTCTATCTACGGCAGTACGTTCCTTCCCCTCTTTGTGCAAACTTGGCTCCTTTTTAATCCCTCAGATTTAAAATTCTTCTTATTTATGGACTCCTAATCTCCCTTGATTTCCCACTGCCATTCAATCCCAGGGTTCAGAACATTCTTTGATATATCTCTGGAGTTCACAATGTAGGTTTACATATGGAGAATAAAAGTAGTAGCATTCTCTCCTCTCTCTCTCCCTCTTTTGGATTTGATTTTGGATCTGAGTTCAACTACTCCCAGACCTGACAATGATCATCTTTATAACCTTGGGCACTTAGCCTATCTGTACTTCATTTTCCTTGTGTGTAGTACATATGAGGAACTAGTTTGGACTCTGAGATCACTTCTAGTTCTAAATCTATGCTTCTTTGATTAAGATCCTCTTTATGCTTGAATTATGGCAACGTTTTCCTACCCAGACTCCCTGACTCCATCTCACACATACTGCCTATCTTCATCATAGCTTATCTTCATCAATGACCATTTTCATCATGTCCCCTTGAAGAATGTAAAATGCTGCTTTATTATCAAGGTTAAATTCCTCTGCTTGACATTGTGGTTTCATTATCTGACCTCACTGTCAATACTCTGATTATCCAGCTTTATTTCTCATTGCTATGCATCATAAAAGATCTCCAGTTAGGGTTTAGTTTATCAAGCTTCTTTGGTACGTAACTCAAGACTCCCCTCTCTTCAATGAGACATTACTTCATGACTTCATGAAGACTGAAATTTTCCTCCTACTTGTCATTTTAATTCAATACTATGAGGTTTCATTACTTGTTCTTGTAGCAGCAAACACTCCAGCATACCCAGGATGGCTGCTATTAGATCTGCTTTTCTAAAGGAAAGCAACTCTGGTTGCTTCATTTATGTTAATTCAGAATTACCATTTGGATTATAGGCTTCCTGAGGTTGACTCCTGTCTTAAAGAGTAAAAAGTTCAGGAACTAGATAATAGAAGATTTAGCCTTTTAAACATTAAAACTATATTCTAGCTATTTTGGCTGAGAATTCTAAAATCTATTTACTTCTGTTTCTTGTTGAGCAGAATATCCTGAACATCACTGAACTTAGACTCAGGGTCATGTTTATAAACATCAGTTATTTTACTATTATTTGTTATCTTTGCCTATTATGAATCTATATATAGCTATGAATAAGATACTATTATTTACTATATATTACTATCAGTTTTACTATTCTATGATATGGTGATGCCGTCAGGACCTATCTATTGGCTCCTCTACTAAGTGACCCTAGATTGCTTTGTTTTTTTGAGTTGTTTGTGTCCGCTTTTCATAAATGTTCTGTCTTCTTCCTTTCCTGCAGTATTTTTCCTTCTGTCAGGGTGCCTGCCTCTAGTAGCCACTCCTTTTTCCCCCTAATTTGCAGCTTCTATTCTATGAAGGACCCGAAAAACAAGTTAATTACATTTGTTAGAACTGTGTCTAAAGGAGACTAAGCAGGCCCAGCAAGTGCAAGCTGGAACTGTCTAATTAGAGCCATTAGAATCCTTATATGTACTTTGTGACTGCTATTTTGCCTTCTCAGATAACTTTTTTTGTTTACTCCCTGATTCTCAGGTGGGCTCTAGTTAAGTGAAGTTGCCAAATAGCTAAGGATCCTTTTATAACATCCACGGAGTTTGACATAGTATTGGGCACATAGGAGATGCTTAAATACTGGTTGGCTGGTTGTCTATTAATTGATATTTTTGCCCATATTAGCTAATATTTCAGTTCAGTAGGGGAAAAGATAATTCATTTTTTTTGTTTGTTTCATCTTGTATATAGATTTCTGGTAATGGATGACAATGCATCACAAGACTTTAAAACTCAGTATTGAAATTATAATTTTGCCCAGTAGCACCACTGCATGTTTGCTTCATAAGACGCTTAGTCCTAGAGTTTAGGGCTCTTACTGTTGCTGTCTTCTTTGGGTAAGCAGCAAGCAAGATGAAACCCCTTTCTGATTTTGCCCTGAGGACAAAGAAAATAAAATGTTTCTGGAGGGAAATAGTATAATTGGTTTTTACTGTTTTAGTTTTATGGAGATTATCTACTTTGGGACTATTGCACTGATGTTTGGAAGAGCATTCCGTGATTCCCTGTAAAATTCTTAACCTTGGTGAACATAGCACTTAAGAGATTTAGGTTGTGTCATGCTGATAGTTATCCCCATCTCATTTAAAACCTTAGTTCGCCTCCTTCTAGCTAAAAGGAAATACATTTGATAGATCAGGATCATTTACTCCTTATGAATTATTTGATATTTTCATTTTTTTTACAGCCAGTGAAATGAGTGCTTTATTAAGTAGCTATGGCTGAGTGATCCAAATCCTGTGCATTTGAAATAAGGAGGCCTATTTCTGATACTGGTTTATCGAGGTGACTTGGTGAAGTCATTATTTAACAGTACCTCAGTTTCACTTGGCTGTAGAATGCAGAGCAGATGCTTGGTGCCGCTGTAGTTCAGAAAATGGAAAGAGATCTATACATAGAAAATATAGGATCATAGATTTAGGGCAAGAGGTCATTGAATCCATCCCCTTAATTTTTCAGATGAGTAAACTAAGGCCTATAGATGTTAAGTGACTGAAGCAGGGTTTAAATTTGGTTCTTTCTGATTCTCAGCCCAATATTCTATTTTTAGTATTCAGGTGAAAGATCATTTCATTTTTCTTAGGCTATATTTCCCTTCACTAACATGCTTACCTTACAGATACTTGCAAAACACATCTGCTGAAAAGTCAGAAAGTGGACTTTCTTTTAAAAATAGAAGTTTAAACTTTCTTTTACTTAAACTTTCAAGACATTTCATTGTGTCTTGATGGATTAAAAGTAAATGAGGAGAAATGGAAGATCATGATAAAAATACTTGACATTTCTCTAGCACTTTAAAGTCTATCCGGTACTTTAGCCATATTATTGCATTTGATCTTCATGGCAGCTCTCCTGGAGGTAGTAGATACCAATGTGCCCATTTTACAGATGATTCCAAGTCTAGTTTTCTTTCTACTTGCTCTTTGTAGCCATTATAGCTCAAATGTTTTAAGTTAATGGTAATGACAGAGTAGGGAAAAACAAGTACTGGTACAGGCTATAGGAAACCATCCTGATGGGAATGATGCATTTAAAAGTTTAGAATGATGAAGTTTCTTCTTGTCCTTAGTGTTGACTATGACATCTGAACTTGAATCCTGGCACAAACATGGCCCAGGTGAGAATGTAGGTGAGCAAATCATTCAACAATTTTAGCTTCCATTTCTCCATTCATAAAAATGGGATAAGTACATACCTTGCCTCACAAGTCTGTTTCGAGAATCAGATGGGAGGATGTATGTAAATTTTTTTTTGCAAATATTAAATAGCTTTATAGATGTTAGTTGTTATTGTGGTTGTTATTCAGACCTTCATTATAATTACGGTCACTTGTATCCTAGTTCTATGGGTTCTGGCTGCTAGGTGGCACAGTGGATAGAGAACCTAGGTGAGTCACTTAACCCTGTTTGCCTCAGTTTCTGCTTCTATAAAAGGAGATGGAGAAGGCCATGGCAAACCACTCCAGTAACTTTGCCCCAAATTGGGATCATGAAGAGTTAGACACAGCTGAACAATAGCAACACTAAGCATTCTTTATGAAAGGATACTCAGAGAGGTGCAATAACTCACCTTAGGGGAGTTTTTACACACTCTTGCCTTTTAACATTGCTTTTGGGAGAAGAGGTTTAAATTATGAATGTAAATTTAAGTTAAAAAAAGATTGTGAGACAGGATTATGATTCCCAAAGAGGTCTATAGAGACAAGTAAAGAGACAAGTGTTCTTTCTCAAGAATCCCTGTGGAAGGACCTGAGCCCAAATGAAAAAATTCTGGGCGACTCCATATTTTTATTAAGCCTGCTTTTTCTTCAATTGAGTAGAAAGTGAAAAGCAGAGAGAATCTGCTGAATTTTCAAAATTTTCCTAATTCTATTTTTTTTCTTAAAATCTTCTGATTATATTATTTGGAACGAAGCAGTACAGTACTGGCCCTGGCATCAGAAGATGAAACTTCAAAACTTGCTACTGGGAGTTATTACCTGTTTGACAATGAGGAAGTCACTTAGTATATCTAGGACTCAGTTCCTCCATCTGTAAAATTGGAGGCATTGGACTGGATGACTTTTGAGGTCCCTTTTTGTTTATATCTAGAATTCCTATGATTCCTATGATTTGGAGGAGACTGGGGAATTTTTTTTTTACTAACTAGTGAATGCAAGTTTTTGTGATTGTTAGGACATAAAATGAGAAAGGAGGGAAGTGAGGAATGCCGGAGGGTCTTTTGACAGAATCACTTTGGAGTAGTAGGAGTAGGAGTAGGAGTAGGAGTAGGAGTAGTAGTAGTAGTAGTAGTAGTAGTAGTAGTAGGTAGTAGTAGTAGTAGTAGTAGTAGTAGTAGTAGTAGTAACCATAACAAGAATAGTGCTTTAAGACTGCCAAAGCACTTCACAAATAATATCTCATTTTTACTCATAACAACCCAGAAAAGTAGGTGCTATTATTATCCTCATTTTATAGATGAGGAAACTGAGCAGCAGGCAGAGGTTAAGTGACTTGCCCAGGGTCACAAAGAAAGGAAGGAAAGAAGCATTTATTAAGTACCTACAATGTGCATTATGATAACCACTTTACAAATATTATCTCATTTGATACAATAACTCTTGGAGGAAGGTGGTATTAGTATTATTCTCATTTGACAGTTGAGGAAATTGAGGCAGAGGAGTTAAATCACTGACTCAGAGTCACCTAGACAGTGAGCGTCTGAGGCCAGGTTTGAACTTGTCTTCCTGATTCCAGGTCCAGCTCTCTATCTTCTGTGCCACCTGGCTCTACCCTGGCAGACAATTTGAAAATAAGGAGTCAATTTTAATGAAAAGCATGGGCTTCTCATCTATTCCTAGTCATAAGTACATTATTAGGAATCAGGAAAACCCTGCAATTAAGGAGCACTCAGTGAAAATATTATATGGAGAATTCTTGCAAGTTTTGTCAGAGGGGATGGTTTCTGGATGCTGAGAACTCCATAGTCACATGGCCTGAAGTTATGGCTCATTGCTCTCCAAAGTCACAGCTTATTATTTAATGGGCTGCCTTAATAGATTTTGAAATATAATTTAACAACTTTACTTAGATGTGCACAAATCTCCCTCACCTCCTCTGCTGCCCTCCTGCTTGACATTTCACTTCTTTTCATTTTGAGAGCCCTTTAAAACCCAGCACATTATCAGCCTTTTTTCCTTTTGCTGTAATTTGGGTTCACTTGTTCACACTTCCTGTCTGTCAAACCTGACCTTCACATTCAGCCCCTCCTGCACTGAACTGACATATTCCACACTTCAGATCTGAGAACAACTGGGGTTTAACATTTCTTAAAAATGTCTTCCCCTGCTGTATTGCTTGTGGTAACACAGTACCTTTGTCAGCAGCTTGGCGTCAGAGTGATTTGCTATCATAGTGATAGGTGCTGGCTATTGGGATATATAATTTTATTTGAACGTAAATATGTCAGCCCTGTGAAGAAGGCGATTACACAGTTTGCTTTGGGATTCCACTGTGGTTCATTATTTGGAGCCCATCTAAGCCCATCATTTGCAAGATGTTTTTCTTTTAATAAATGTTGCTGAATTAATTGGAAACAGGAGAAGCTGGATATTGGGATGTTTTTTTCCTTTAAGTACCGTCTTTGCTTTCTAAAACTGGAATGTCTTGTAGGCAATTGAAGGCTCAAATCTTAATGGCCCTTTTGTTCTTGTCCAATTTAAGGAGTGTCCTAGGCAGGAAAACTGTTTTAACCATCAGAGAAGATAAGAATATGAATATCACAGATGCTGTCATATTATAGATCTGAATCTGTTCATTCAGTTTTTCAACTGATTCTAAATTTTTGTGACCCCATTTGGGGTTTTCTTGGCAAGGGTACTGGAGTGGTTTGCCATTTCTTTCTCGAGCTCATTTAATAGATGGGGACCTCAGAAGCCATCTAATACCACCCCCTTATTTTACATATGAGGAAAATGTAGCCCATGGAGGGTAAGTGATACATCCAAGGTCATACAAGTAGGAATTATCAGAGGCAGGATTCGAATGCATGTCCATGAATCCAGAATCAGTTCAGTGGTTAGATGTGGGACTGTTTCTCTATTCAACAAAAGCTTTCCTTTGACCACAAACATACTCAATTTTCTTTCCCAACTTTTTGAAAACCTTCTCACCCTTGTTATCCTCACTCCCTTCCCTCTACCTCATACTACACTTCAATCTCTTTTCTTCACTTCATGACTAAACAATGGCTTTCAGACTATTTTCTCTTTGGTCCCGTGCATTAGATCTTCTTGTTTCTCAACACAATTCCCCTCCTGCTTTCTTGAGGAAATCAAGAAATCTGTCATGAGTTCCTCCTTCCCTAGACTATATCTCAGACACCCCTATGTATTCCCTCCTTCTCACCTCTCCACAATTGCTTGGTTTTTGACACTGAGATGGATGTTTTTTTCCTTGTCTTATTTTTTTTGTCTTTTTTTTTTGTATTTTTTTCCTTGTCTTTTTTTTATCTTTTCTCCTCCCCCCTTATCCCACCAGCCCTCAATCCCTCCAGCTACTTAACACATTTACTACAGCACATGAGCTAATGAAGGTATGGTGTATAAGAAATTGTAAACACAGTACAAGAAATCGATAAAACAGCACATTCCACACCATGCCCATGAGGAGCTGCCAAGGCTGACTTTACTCTTGCTTCTGATCTATCTGTTACCAAAACTTGATCATCCCCTCTTACTTTTTCCAACCAACAAATATCTCCCATCCTTGAGAATGTTTCGTTTGACCCTGCCATGCTCTCAGCTATAATGAGGCAGGTAAGCTGGTGAGTAGCAGATAGACTCTGCTACACTGGGAGCAAGAAAGACCTGAGTTGGATTCTTGCCACAGATATGTGCAGCAAGTCACTTCATCCTTCTATGTATAATGTTCTCCATCTGCAAAATGGGGATAATGATAACAGGTACCTCACAGATTGTTGTGAGGGTCAGTTCAGATAACTAAATATTGAAAACTTAAAAGTGCTATATAAATGCTATTTCTTTTCTTCTGCCTTTTTCCTCTCTTCTTCCCCTCTACTTCCTCTCTTCCTCTTCCCCTTTACTTTCTTTTCCATTTACTTCCTCTTCCCCTTCACTTCCTCTTCCTCTTTCTTCCAGGGTGTAGTGCCAATGCTATATTTATAGCACTCATGATCACAATAAAGACCATGACTATAAGTATCACATGACGTTCAATCACAAAATATACCAAACTGTCCAGATAGAGGATAGAAATGAAGCATTTATTTAGACACCAGAAAACCAAATTCCAAAACCAGTAAGCTGATTCCATCATAGTACCAAAGATATTCAGAAGCCATAATAATACTGAGAGCCACAGCATCCTTCAGCCTTCCCACAAACCAAAACAAGACCAGCATTTACTCACAAACCTCTCCTTAATGAGCATCCTCTCTCCCCCACCTTCTCACTAGCTCTGACTACCAGCTTCCTGTGGGCTTTGCTACACACTTTAGCAAACTCCTCCCACCATAGGCTCCATATGACTACATTCAGCCTATCAGGGGGCAGAGTTTACTTTCAAAGCAGGGGAGGTCTTCAAACTCCCCCCTAGGTCTATTAAGGGGCAGGGAAGATCTTCAAATTCCCATTCTCATAACAAAGGGTCAAACTCCTAAAAAAGTCATTTCTTTCTTTGCTTTGCAGTCTCTAATTCTTTTCTGACTTCTGACACCACAACTGGAGGATGTGTATCTTTTACTACTTTCTCTTTTCTAGTTACTTTTCCTCCCCCTCCCCTCCCCCCCACATTTGCTCATCTAAGAGTCAGTGTGGTTTGATGATTAGAGAACTTGCTTCAAGCACAATAATTCAAGTCCTTCCTTTGACACATACTGACTGTATAACCCAGGGCCATGTGCTTTTCTTAGTCTTAGTTTCCTCAACTGTTAAATGGTTAGGATGATAATAGCATCTCCATTACAGTGTTGTTTGGAGGATCTGTTGAGAAAACATATATTGAGTACTTTTTAAACCTTAAAATACCATATAAATATTAGCCGTTAATTTTTTCAAGTGTTTCATTGTATGCTGCCTAAAGGATGAGCCTTTGGCTTCTTTTCTTCTATTTTTTAACCTTTGGGAGGTCATCCGTTCCTTTGCATTTAGAGTTCTTTGGGCCAAAGCTGAATGATCACTTGGTGAGATGTTGTAGAAAGAATTCCTTTGCAAGTACAATTTACATTTGGAGTCTTCTGTAGTCCATTTTAACACTGAAATTCAGAGATTCTGCTTTTATATAAAAGCCAAATGTTTCACATAGGGTTTGTTTATTTTAAGATCATTAACTCAACCCTCAAACACAGCCTGAGGTAGATTGCTTTGGTGGCTTTCTCTCCTCCTGGATTATCTTCACTAATTCTTCTTTTGAGCTTCTACCCATAAAGCTCACCTTCCTCCTAGAAACCTCCCTACTCATTAATTATCCTCTTTAGACTTCAGTCTTTTTTTTTTTAATTTTCAGTTATGTCTGACTCTTCCAGACCCCATTTGGAATTTTCTTGGCAGAGATACTGGAGTGGTTTGCCGTTTCCTTCTTCAGCTCATTTCTTATAGGTGAGGAAACTGTGGCAACCAGGGTTAAGTGACTTGGCCAAGGACACACAGCTAGTAAGCGTCCAAGGCCAGATTTGAACTTGGGAAGATGAGTCTTCCTGGTTCTAGGCCTTTCACTCTATCCACTATGCTACTTAGCTTCCCTTCAGACCTCACGGAGTCATTTATTTTATACCTGTTTAATCAAAATAGTGTCATATTTTAGTAGTTAGGTATTTCTGTCTTCTATCAGATTAAAATTTTCCTGAGAGCAGTAACCATGTCTTATTGAAGCAATTAATTGGAAGCAGTAGTCAAGAATAATGGACCTGGAATCAGTAAGACCCAATTCTCTCCTCAGACAATTACTGGGCAAGTCACTTATCCTTTCTCTGCCTCAGTTTCCTTATCAGTAAAATTAAGGTAGTGATAGGCTCTACTTTGAAGAGGTTACCCATAAAGAGGATTAGGATTGCTCTGGAGACCCCAAAAGACCAACATTCCAGGTCTTGTTTTGAGGATCAAATGAGATAATGTATGTACTGTGTTCTGCAAACCTTAAAGTTCTGTAAATGCTAGCTGTTATTATCTAAGTTTTTCTGTTGCCCAGCACCTAGCACAAGCCTCTATGTAGAGGTTGAATAAATGTTTGCTGGATAAATGGGCATTTGATCTTATTATGAAATGTCTATTTTCTAGGAGAAACGAAAAGCTGAAGAGGCGCTAAATGATCTCAAACGTCAGTATGAAGCAGAAGTAGGGGATCTTCAAGTGACCATCAAAAAGCTAAAAAAGGTGAGATGCCATGGTTCTGTAGCTTTCTGTCTTCAGCTCTGCTAACCCTCCCTATCAGCAACAATGCATTTAAATATTTGCCTGTAGGGAATGCAGGCTTCCCTTTTTGGAACCAGGTATGGAAAAAAGTTTAAATATGAGGCAAAGACAAAGCATGCTGTTTTAAGCCTATTTGCTGACTTTTTCTCACTTTTTTTTTTTTTGCTTTTTGGAGGCGGGAAGGCAGGGCAATTGGGGTTAAGTGACTTGCCCAAGGTCAAACAGCTAGCAAGTATCTAGTGTCTGAGATCAGATTTGAACTCAAACAGCTAGCAAGTATCAAGTGTCTGAGATCAGATTTGAACTCAGGTTCTCCTGACTCCACGGCCATTGCTCTATTCACTGTACCACTTAGCCGCCCCAACTTTTTTTCACTTAATTTTTTTTTTTATTTTTAGTAATATTTTAAAATTACATGTAAAGACAGTTGCTAATATTCATTTTAAAAATAAAATTTTGAGTTCTAAGTTTTCTCCCTCCCTTCCACCTTTTCTAAGATGGTAAGCAATTTGATATAGGTTATATATGCACTCATTGATTTCTTTGGGGACATACACCTATAGGAAGATGATTAAATTTGTGGCTCATTTGGTGTCCTTTACTGAAGTGATCTAGAGGTTTATAGAGCATGGAGACTTCCTGTTGTTGTTCAGTCATTTCAGTTGGGTCTGGCTCTGTGACTCCATTTGGGGCTTTCTTGGGAAAGACATTGAAGTAGTTTGCCTTGGAAACTTAAAGCAAATCTCATCACCTCTGTTCTAGATCAGCTCAGTTCTTGAGGAAGAAGAGGCTTTTTTTTTTTTTTGGTAGGCATTTGACTTCATCAGATTTGGGAATTCCAGGTGGAGAAAACCTTTCCCTGGATGCACAGAGACATCCAAGCTGTAACTTTAAGACTAAAGAATTATCTGAACTACTGAAAGGTTTAGCTATTTATCTAAGGCAGACAGTTTATGTGGGTCAGAGAAAGGATCTGAATTCAGGTCTTAACTCCAAGACTGGTGTTGTCACTGTGCCTGTTGCCTCAGGAGTATAAAATTGGTTATGTGCATCTTGAGATACAAAATGTGTAGAAGAAATTGTCTTTATCAACATATATATATATATATATATATATGTATGTATGTATGTGAGTGTATGTACTACACATTATCTATAGCCTCCATAAATATTCTTTATACCTGTATAACCAAATTTAAGCAGCTAGGTGATGCTGGGCTTGGAATCAGAAAGACCCATTTTCATGAATTCATATTCTATCTCAGACACACTTACTACCTGTGTGACCCCAAACAAGTCATTTAACCCTATTTGCCTCAGTTCCTCTTCTGTAAAATGAGCTAGAAAAGGAAATGGCAAATGACTCCAGTATCTTTGCTGAGAAAATCCCAAAGAGTTGAACATGACTGAAATTACTGAAATAATAACAACAATCATCAAATGTATATACAGGATGCCCTAAAAGTCTTAATGCTGCATAAACTTTACCATTTGTTGCTTCTTCTTTCTTCTTTGCCTCTTTCTTTTTCCTCCCTCCCTTCCTTCCTCCCTCCTCTCCCCAGCAACTTCTTTAGCTTCCCATATTACTGAGCTAAATAACACAAAAACCTGGCTATAGTAGACATGGATATGTATTCAAATAAAAGTTTCAACAAGTTTTAGCCACAAATTCTACATTTAAAAAATCTCCTCATATGATGAACTGACATTGTATGTGGAGAGCTCAGTCAGAAGGTGGTCAATAAACAGATGTATTTTGTTTTCTCTTTCAGCTGGAAGAACAATCAAAGACCTTAAGTCAAAAAGAAGATGTGGTTGCATTAAAGAAAAGAATCTTTGATTTGTCAACAGTAAGAATTACCTTTCTTTTTTTAAAGAAATATGTTCCATGTGGAATGACCCTTTTCAAAACACAGCAGCGTTGTTATTTCATGGCTACAAGAATGAAAGCTTAAAAGGAAAT
Source organism: Gymnobelideus leadbeateri (assembly GCA_011680675.1). Taxonomy (NCBI): domain Eukaryota; kingdom Metazoa; phylum Chordata; class Mammalia; order Diprotodontia; family Petauridae; genus Gymnobelideus; species Gymnobelideus leadbeateri. The sequence goes on from WOXC01006854.1 coordinate 758,685, forward strand.
ACATATAATACTCATTCAAAAATTGCTCCAAGGTGCCTGTGGACAAAAGTGCTTTTTGTCATGGGGTTGTTGTCACAGTCACTTTTAGGAAGAAGCAGTAAATTATTCATAAGAAAAAGAGCCCAGATTTATGATTTCTTTGCTATAAGGGGACCCTTATGTGAGGAAATACTTTTTACTGATCTAGGCAGTCACCTTCTCTGTGACTTACAATCCTAAAAAGTTGCCTACAGCATTAAAAGGCTTAACAAGTGCCAGGGTCACCCAACCCATATGTGTTAGAGGTGAGTCTTCAACCCAGGTTGTCTTAGCTTCAAGGACAAGTCTTTGCCCGCTGGGCCACTATGCCTGCCTGCTCTACACTAGCTTAACTTTTTCAGAAAAATGTTACCACTAGTCACTGGTTAATATCCCATGTAAGTAATAAAGAATCTCCAAGGGCTGGATAGTCTGTGGAGAAGATCATTTTTTAAAATACACAATTGAGTATTTAGTGGTAGTGCTCTATTTCTTGTTAAATAGATTTGTTATTTCTGATGTAGATTTTCATTTTCACCAGGGAGTATCTTGAAGAAGTATATCTTTTGTTCCTTTTTATGAGTATGTATGTGTATGTATGCATGGTGTGTTCATAAGTGTGTAACTCTGGGATAATAGAGGGAATGGAAATGGGGAAGACAACTTTAGGGATTTTGAGTTTGCATAGTTTGAAATTTTATGTGATGACTCCATTCAGATTTTGATGTGTACTTTTTTTTACACTGACACTTAAAAAAAGGAACTTCATTCCTTTGATGTGCTGCATGATTCTTCAGAGAAGTCTTCTCCCAATTTTTTCTTGATTGAAAAGCATAGTAACAAATAAACTTAACTTTTCTTTTCCTTTAGGAAAATCAGAAAGTTAAAAAAGATCTTTTAGAAGCACAGACAAACATAGCCTTTCTTCAGAGTGAATTAGATGCCTTGAAAAGTGACTATGCTGATCAAAGTCTGAATTCAGAAAGGTATGGAATTTTGCATGTTATTTAAAAAAATTTTTTTTGGAGGGGGGGAGTAAGGCAATAGGGGTTAAGGTTAAGTGCCCAAGGTCACACAACTAACAATCATGTTGATTTTTTTAATTGGGAAAATTCTGTATATACTTTAGTGTTGGTATGGGTATAGGTGTATATATGTTTAAATATATTTACAATTTTTTTATGTTTTAATAAGTGTTTATATAGTTAGATTTTGTAGTATAGTCCTTCCTTTAACGACAGAAGATATAAAAAGTATAACTTTAAAAACAAATTAGGGAAGAATTTAATCACTTTTGATTTTTATCAAAAAGTCTTCACTTTCCAAAAAGGGCTCTTTAAATAGCTATACCCTTAGCATTTATGAGTTGTTTTTTTTTTCTTTTTCCTGTTTTTGAGACAATGTCTCTATCTTGCTTGAGCTGGGAGTATAGTTTGCTTTCATGGGATCAATCCCCTTGCAAGTTAGGGCAGATGCCTTGTTCTGTTCTGTTTCTGAATGGGTTAGGGTTCTTTCTTTCTTTCTTTCTTTCTTTCTTTCTTTCTTTCTTTCTTTCTTTCTTTCGGAGGGGAGAATGCAGGGCAATTGGGGTTAAGTGACTTGCCCAAGGTCACACCACTAGTAGGTGTTAAGTGTCTGAAGCTGGATTTGAATTCAGGTCCTCCTGACTCCAGGTCAGGTGCTCTATTCACTGTACCACCTATAGCTGCCCCTGAATGGGTTTAGTTTTGACCTTCCTTGGACAGTTTGGTGCAAATCCTTCCCCCCTAGCCAGTGCTCAGTATGTTAGTACCAAACTTGGGGTGGGAGGGTGTTCCAACTGCCTTATTCTCACTGAAATTTACAACTCCCAAGCTTAAGCACTCCACCAACCTCAGCCTTCCCAGGATGAGAAGTTATACATATGCGTGCAGCAACATGTTTATTTGACTTTTTTTTTAACAGATTGATAATAAACTAGGAGCCCAGAAATATAATAAAACATTAGCCAAGTATTAACTGCAGCTCCTTTGAAGGCAATGATGCCATCTTTGTATTTCTACTTCTTTCCTCAGTAGCTAGTATAATACTTTACGAGATCCCAGCATCTACTAAAAATATTTTGTTTAATTGAAGATAAATTTTTTTTCTGAGATTATAATGTAGTCAATAGACAAGTACAATTTAAGTAACTAAACTGGATTTGCATACAACTTTTGGCAATCACATATGTTACATGAATTTAATAGGGTACATCAGTAGTTAATTTTGCCATAATGTTCCATACCCCAATTTTTGGAAGTCATGGTGATTTCGCTCCTTACTTCCTATGATAAGTTGCTTTTAGCTGCAAGTATCCAAATGCTGTATAAATTGGCTTATTTTCCCTACAATTCATGGAAACTGCTTTAAGAGTAACAGTGCCACCCTCTGAGTTACTAACACCATTTCTTGAAAAATCTGAATGTTCTTTGTTCTTCTCTTCCAAGTACTGACTGTCTTTCTGCTTAGTTCCTGATAACCATGCTAACTGTGCTAACAGTGGGAGCATGGTGTCCTGTCTGGATGGGTGTTAATAAATTAAGAAGTTCAGGAAGTAGATGCTAATTTATTTCTATTCTGAGGCTTAACAGTGGTGCAAATTTTAATAAATTTAATAAATTTCTTTTTTTAAAGAAATATGTTCCATGTGGAATGACCCTTTTCAAAACACAGCAGCACTGTTATTTCATGGCTACAACAATGAAAGCTTAAAAGGAAATACATATAATGCTCATTCAAAAATTGCTCCAAGGTGCCTGTGGACAAAAGTGCTTATTTATTTATTTATTCATTCATTCATTTATTTATTTATTTAGCTCAATAGAATTATCGGGAAAATTCAATTTAGAAAAACAAATTAGATTGTGTTCACATTGATAGTTCCTACCACAAAGCAACAAGTGTCAAAAGCACTTACTCTGAAAAACTCAGTATTTTGTAATTTTGGATTCCTGCCCCCCCCCCCCCATCTATTACATCAGACACAGGATATATTAACTTAGTATAAAAAAGGAAACTAAATTGTAGGGAGATTAAAAGATTTGAGCAGTGACATCTACTTTCTTTTTTTTTTTTTTAAGCAATTGGGGTTAAGTAACTTGCTCAGGGTTACACGGCTAGTCATTATTTATGTGTGGGTGCTCATTTTCTGAGGCTGGATTCGATCTCAGGTCATCCCAATTCTGAGGCTGGCGCTCTTACTCACTGCGCCACCTAGCCGCCCCTTTTAGGGCAATTGGGGTTAAGTAACTTGCCCAAGGTCACATGGCTAGGTTTTTGTTTGTGTGTGTTAAGTGTCTGAGGCCGGATCCGAACTCTGGTCCTTCTGACTCCAGGGCCGGCACTCTACTCACTGCGCCACCTAGCCGCCCCGACATCTACTTTCTTTCTTTTTTTTATGCTTTTTGGAGGGCAATTGGGGTTAAGTAACTTGCCCAAGGTCACAGGGGTAGGTTTTTGTTTGTGCATGTTAAGTGTCTGAGTCTGATCCGAACTCAGGTCCTTCTGACTCCAGGGCCAGTGCTCTGCTCGCCACCCAGCCATGCCAGTGACATCTATTTTCAAAGTATAATTTTCTAGACTGTTATGAAGCAGAATTAAAAAAAAAAAACCAAGGAACCTGAAACTGTGATTACTTTGAAACTCCTGTTAAGGAAACTCTGTTACCAGTACATAACAGCAACTGCTCTGTAATTTACTCTCTGAGTATTTCCTGGGGCATTGAAAGGTTAAATGACTTACCCAGGGTACTATATCTCAGAGTTGGGACTTGAACTGAGGTCTTCCCAACTCAGAAGCCAGGTCTCTATCAATGTTACCACAATGCAATGGTTGGCTCATATCAAGTTACCAGTCCTAATGGCAAAATTGTTCTTAAAGTGTTTGTGTAGAGTAACACTGTAGAACTATGTATAACATTAGAATAGGGTGGGGGGATAAATGTCAGGAAAGATCAGCAGGGTCATGTAAAATTTGTTTTTTTCCCTCTTGTGTAAGGTGGACTGATGCCTGTTTCAGTTCTTAAGGGGAAAGAACAAATGATGCTGGGGGGTGGGGGACTTATGGAAGAAGCAAGGCTATAGAGGAATGGAAGATGAGATGGGATTGAGAACCTTGGAGGTAGGATTAGTCTAGGGAAGAAGACAAGACTCTTCTGTTAGTGGAGAAAATAAAGTCATAATTGAGGGCAAGAGAAAGAAAAAGAGGGAGAGGAAGGAGGGAGGAGAAGAGTGGGAATCTTCTGCTGATCAACTGTATCTCAGGTAAGAGGTGAATTTGTTTATATTAAAATCAGAGAGTAAAGTGAAATGTGAGGTTTGGTTTGGAGAAAGTAGAGAAACTGGTGGAATATCAAAAGAAATCAAGAAGCAAGTTTATAAATGTGAGTGAATTTATTAGCATGAATTTGTAGTGAACGTATTCCACATGCGTTCTAGCAATACTTTGTGACCTCAGAGGAGGGGTAGAGAATGTGGATTTGGAGGAAGTGTGTAACAGGAATTGGGATTGATGCAGTTAAGACAATGAAGAGGGTGAAGAGAGAGATGAGTGAGAGCTATGTTGAGTGGCCATGGATTACAGACTAATTATTGCATCAAGTGTGGCTGTGAGGTCATTGATGCTCATGGGGACTGGTGAAAAGATTTTCCCTTTCTGCCCTACTAGTAACAGTGTGAAAATCAAATTGAATAATTTTGTGAGAATGAAGAGTATATCAGGTAAGAACACTGTAGCTAGACAACACAGAAGCAACTTGATAGCCTGGTGGATAAAATGCTAGGCTTTGTTGGAGTCAGGAAGACCTGAGTTCAAGTCCTACCTCAGACACATACTAACTGTGCCCTTCAGGTGATCACTTAATCCTTTATAGTCTTAGATTCCTTCATCTGTCAAATGAAGAGCTTGACTTTAATGACTTCTAAGATCTTTTACGGTTTTATAGGTATGATCTTATAAATTCCTAAATCCAAGGATAAAGTATGTGACAGATAGTTAAAAAGGGTGACTGTACTTATGGATGCCAGGTGTGGAATGGAGATAAAGATCATTCAGATATCAAGTACTGAAGACACCTTGAGGTTAGGTTATTGGACGGATGATGAAATTGACTTCTGAAGTCAGTGAGGGTGAAGGCCGAAGACAAAGTGGAGGAGAAATATGGGCATAGGGAGTGAAACCATGCAGGATGGTGGAGGAGGTCCTAGGGAGTGGTAATGGAAATCACTGGAAATAGAGAGCTTATCCAAAAATTCTCATTTAAATGCAAAATGTAATTTTACAGGGACCTGGAAATAATCAGAGAATATACTGAAGATAGAGATTGCCTTGAGAGGCAAATTGAAATGCTTCAGTAAGTTCCTATAAATTATCTTCATTATATGCTATTTTCACTGTTCTTTTTTCGTAAATGTTATATTGTGTATACAGCAGAATAATGGACTGAATTCTAAGGACGGAAATGCAGGTAAATATGTGTTTCTTGTTGTTACATTTTATTCAGCACAATCACTTAGCTCTTTGAAATAACTGAATTGCAAATCAAGCATTGGTTTTTCAATAAATAGAGGATGGGTTTCCAAAAGTGATCTTGGGATATGACTTAGTGTTTTCTCTTGGCACACACAGGGTGTTTGCAAAGTCTTAATGCACCTTTAAGGTTATTAAAGGATTCTCTACTGATCCAATTTCTACAAAAATAGTGAAAACTCCCCATTTTACAATAAACTATTGAAGACAAAGGATGGTTTATGAAGAGCCTATAGCCAATTTTTTATATTATATGCTGAAGTATATGCAAGATTTTTTCTTAAGTCAGGAATAGAGTAGGGGGTTTTTCTCTGAATTCATTTTGGTTGCATCTTTGTTTTTCTAATGATTTTAATAATTTTATCTAAAGACCATGAAGTTAATCTACTTTTGGAGGCATGCCTCAGTACTAATCTCATTTAAATTAAGTATAGGAAAGAGGAGGCAGAGTTGAGTAAGCTCATCTGGCCACAGTTTTTGGCTTCAATAGCTTTGCTATTATAAAGGTAACTGGTTAAGTCCTGATAAACAGAGTTAATTTAGACTACATGTGCCACTGACCACGTCAGTTTTAACATCTCCATACTCTAGCAGCAGTAACATTGGTAATATCGGCCCTTCCTGAAATACTTGGAACCTGCCTAAAGTCCTGGTCTAGAAGAAAGGGCATTGGATTTAAAGTTGAAGGTCATGGATGGCTAGGTGGTGCAGTGAATAGAGCACTGGCCCTGGAGTCAGGAGGACCTGAATTCAAATCCAGCCTCAGACACTTAACACGAAACTAGCCATGTGACCTTGGGCAAGTCACTTAACCCCAATTGCCCTACCTTCCTCCTCCAAAAGAAAAAGTAAAGTTGGAGGGCATGAGTAGGAGTCTGCCTCTTACAAGTTTTGTGACTTTAGCTAAGTTATTTAGCTTCTCACTTCCAGATTCTTTCTCTTTAAAATAATAGTGTTAGACCAGATGCCATCCATCTCTGATATTCAGTCATTCAGTAGTTAGGAAAAAAGAGGACTTTGTGGAATACCACGCCATATTTTGTACCTCATCATTTGAAAAAACAAGTTTTCACTCTTAGGCCTTTAAAAATTCTGCTCTATTTTTTTTTTAACTGTAGAACAGCCAACAGAAAACTACATGACAGTAATGATGGATTAAGAAGTGCACTGGAAAACACATATAGTAAATACAACAGATCCTTGGTATGTGTTATATTTTTACAATCTGCTTTGTAATTGTCTGTAATGTATAGTATCCTGAACGCCTATCTTCTTAGCAGAAGCCTTTGATTATAGATAACATGTAGCAGTGATACACTTTTACCTAAAGGAAGAAAGATGCTAGCCCTTCAAAAAGGACCTTTTTTTGTTTTTTTTCCCCCAAACACTGTTGGATGTTATCTTCTTTTGTTGTTCAATTATTTTAAGGTGTGTCTGACTCTTCATGACCCCATTTGGAGGTTTCTAGGCAACCATACTGGAGTGATTTGCCATTTCCTTCTCCAGCTCATTTACAGATGAGAAAACTGAGGCAGACAGAGATAATTGATTTGCCAAGGGTCATATAGCTAGTGACTGAGGTTGGATTTGAACTCGAGTCTCCTGATTCTTATCCTGGCATTCTATCTGGCTGTCCATTGTCCTTACATACTATGTATTTGATATTTCAGATTTTAATTATTATTCATTATAAATTGATATTTACCACAAGGAGAAATTCTGTTTTTGAGCAATGCTATGGAATTGTGTTAAGTAAACATTTGAGGTTAAAGAAACATTCCCAGATTATTTTCTGATCTAGTTGCATAACCAACTAGCTATGTAACTGGGGACAAGTCACTTAACCATACCTAGTCCTTAGGTTCTTCTTTTTTTTTTGGTAGAATGATGGTATTAAACTTAATGATCTCTAAGTATTCCTTGGGCTTTAGCATTCTATGATTGAAAAACTTTTACTGCTACTTGGCCAGGCATTGATTTTCCAGTAAGTTAATTATTGTAGCTAACTGCACTAATTTCAATAGAAAAGCATTTGTGGGTCTATCTCTTTCCCAAAATAGCTTATCTCTGATGTATAGCAGAGTTTGGAAGTTGGAGTTGGGTTTGGAAAAAAGGTCTCTCTAAAACCCACTGAAGACTGAGAGGAGGGAGTTAGAAAGTTGGGATAATAGGTCTTGTCAAATTTCAAACCAAACTGTGACTAGACTTAGAACTATGGAATTTAAAATTCATTCATACCAAAAAAGACAATGTCAAGCAGATCTTTGTATTCAGACTTTTGAATCACTGTACCTTTATCCCTCCACGCCCAGGTATTATGGTACCTGCATTTCTGATAACTCTTTTTTTTTAGTTTTTGGAGGGCAATTGGGGTTAATCGACTTACCCAAAGTCACACAGTTAGTTTTTGTGTTAAGTGTCTGAGGCCGGATTTGAACTCAGGTCCTTCTGATTCCAGGGCCACTGCTCTATTCACTGCGCCATCTAGCCACCCGTATGATAACTCTTAAAAAAACAGTATTATACACAAAGTATTACTGTTAACTTATATGTATGTGATGATGTATGTTTATAAGGAATTTTCATGTTAACCCATTTGTCCCTCGAACTAACACTTTGTGGGAGGCAGGGCTGTTATTATCCTGCTCCAGTGAAGTCCTGAGAAATTAAGAGATTTACCCAAAGACACAGAACTAGTGAACAGGAGAGGGTAGTTAGGTGGTGCAGTAGATACAGTGCCAGGTCTAGTGTCAGGAGGATTTGAGTTCAAATGTGGCCTTAGATACTCACTAGCCCTGTGACCCTGGGCAAGTCACTTGACCTTGTTTGTCTCAGTTTTCTCATCTGTAAAATGAGCTGGAGAAGGAAATGGCAAATCACTCCAGTATGGTTGCCTAGAAACCTCCAAATGGGGTCAGAAAGAGTCAGACAGTATTGAAACAACTCAATAACAAGAAGTAAACAGGAGAATAGTGAGTCAACACATACGTTTTTCTTCCATATTTCTAAAAAGCTTGTTTGATTAATGTCTTTATTTATACAGCGTATAAATAATATATCACCAGGAAGCACACTCTCTAGAAGCAGCCCCAAGTTTAATGGTGGCCATTCTCCTCAGAATTTGCGGTATGACAGGTAGGTTTACATCTGCTGTTTTTTCATTTGAATTCTGGACTTAATTTGACAAAGAAGTAAAATATTTCTTTTAAGAAATAGAATGACAATAGTTTTCTTAGTGTTTTCTTTGTTCAACATATCCTTTGAAAATAGGATAATAGATATGATTTTGAATGGAACTTGAGATTTTATCTGGCTTGTTTCATTTAACTGGTCACTTAAAAATTTATTTTAAGCACAGTAACTCAAAATGGTCTGTTCTTTTAAAAATTTTATGATTGATATATTTATTATTTATATTTATTTATATTTTTATTATATTTATTTTATTTTTCATATTATATTTACTTATATTTTATTATATTTAATATTGATATATTTATGTTACCTTAATATTTATTGATCTGTTGACCTTGTTAAATTTGAGGGTGAGGATCTGGACCTGTGATTTCCTTGGTTTTGGGAACTCCCCATGTGGAAATTTTGGTGCAGACCTAACTTAAGTCTTAGAGTTTCCCAGACACTGAGATTAAATGACTTGCCCATGGTCATATAGCTAGCATGTGTAAGGGACAGAACTTGAAACCAGTTCTCCCTAATTCTAAGACTGGCTTTCAGCCTAGTACAGCAGTAGTATTAGAATCAACTAGAAATGGATCCCTTTGGGGCACATATTGACTTAGAAAAGCACAAATTAATATTACTTGGGTTGTATCCTATTTGTGTTTATTTTGTTAAACACTTTCCAATTACATTTCAGTCTATTTTTGATTAGGATGGTGAGTCTGACACCTCCTTATTACATCTCTGGTTAATAATACCAGTTAGACTTTATATAGCACTTTGAGATGGTTAAAGTACTCCATATCTGTTATCTAATTCTCTCAACAACCTTCTGAAATAGGAGCAAAGCAGACCTGCTGTAGTTCAAAAGAAATGTGATATGTGCAGATTGAATGACATTTCCACTCCAAATGTTCATTTGGGCTGTTTGTGCCTGAAGTGTGGTAGAGCCTTCTGAATTTGTATTGGTCTGATCAGCCACAGGTTTGCCTTGACCCTGACATAATGTCATTTTGGTCCTCTTTGAGATTGAGGACAAAAAACAAACCACAAACCCTCCCCTCCCCCCCTTCCCTTCCCTCCCCTTTTCCCTTTCCTTCCCTCTCTCCTTGTCTCTCTTTTTTCTTCTTTTCTCTTTCTTTCCTTTCATTGGTCTAAGTAATGACTCATCCAACTTAAGTGTTATTGGCATAAAAAGAAAATAAATTCAACATTTTTTATTTGTGGTTTGAGAGTTTGAGCCTTGCAAAGAATCTTAGGTTTTTGAAAATGATAAATGAAGAGAAAATTAGTTTTTTCTGTTCTTTGAGACATCGTTATTGTTTAATCTAATGATTAAATGATTTTAGAATGCAGCAAGAAATGGTTTATGGAAACCAGTGGTATGGTAACCCAACCACAGAAAGAATAGATTAAATGTTCCTACAGATGACTAAGAGTATGATAGCCCTCTGCTCTTGGCATACTGAATATAGGATATTGAAACTATCTTTCATTATCTCCAGTTTTTAAACTTTTAGAGATCTTTTGGTTTAAACCAAGAGAGATGATTTCTGATAGCTGTGTTCCTAGAGATTTTGAGCCTGTCATTCATTTCAATCACTCAATCTTCCAGAAGATCTTGAGCTGCTTTTGTTTCTAATCAAACAATGAAACAAAATAGTTGTAAAAATAGAATAATTGACATTGTACCTCTGGCATTTTGAGGAAGAAATGTTCCTTTGGATTCCTATTGAACTTGAAGAGAGAAAATTATAATCTCCATTTCTTACCCAAATTGTAATCCCTTTTCATGTGGAATCCTGTTAAACATAGAGACCAAAGTACCTCTATCTCACTTCTAGAGTGAGCTATATGAGAGTATGGTCCTGTTTTAACTTTGTATATAAAGGGCTTTGAGTCCCTTTACCATCTTAATCACCCATCTCTGTATACTCTTCAACTGGGAGACATATTTTTCTATTCTAAAATATTTTAGAGCTGAATACCATACGTGTGTGTGTGTGTGTGTGTGTGTGTGTGTGTGTGAGAGAGAGAGAGAGAGAGAGAGAGAGAGAGAGAGAGAGAGAGAGAACAACATAATGGTACAATTTAGCAGTACAATATAGTGAAGATTTCTTAATTACCTACTCTTTAGAGAACTTTGTACTAAATACCAAGAAGAAATAAAGTTCAGCTAGGACATGACCCCCACTTCTAGTGAACCTAGAATATAATGGGATATATTAGGCAAATGACTATAGTGATAAAGAAAGAGGTCTGAGGGAGTGAGTTATTACTGATGGATAGAGAAGAGTATGAGAGGATCAGGAATGTCTTCCTGGAAGATGTAGCATTTAATTTGGTCTTTAAAGCAAGAGTAGAAATTCATCAGAGGAAAGAAGGTCATTCTAAGTCTATGGAACAGTATAAATACAGTCAAGATGGTGATAAAGTGCAGAACTTCATTTCATAGGGGGCAGAGAGTTGTTCAATTGGACTGTTTTATTTGTTGGTTAGAATAACTGGAGTGTGTTAAAAAGAATAATTTGAAGTAAGGCTGAAATGACAGGATGGTGCCAGCTGGTTGTTGACTTACTTGAACATCAGGTAGGGAGATGCTTAAAATATTTGCACAAAGAAGTAACATGACCGATTCTTTATGTGAGTAATTATTCTGGCACTAATAGGGAGGGTAGATGAGATGGGGCAGAAAGTAGAAGAGGAATTATCTGTAAAGAAGATGTAACAAAAATCTTAGAGGTAATAACTTGACGGCCTGTACTAGGGTGGTAGTAATAGGAATAGCAATTAGAAGATGGATTCCACAGATGCTAAAGATATGGAATTGATTAGACTTAGGACTTGAATAGATATGAAAAGTGAAATATAAGGGAGAATCATTGATAACACTAACATTACAAGCATGGGAACCTGGATAAAATACCAAAGGCAGAAATGGTAGAAGCAGAAAGTAGACATAGAGGGAAACGTGTAATGAATTTATTTTTAGATCTGTTAAATTTGAGGAAGCAGTGGGGCACTAACATTGGAGTTGTAAGGTCCGTAGATCAGAGTTGCAAATATAGGTTTTTAACAAAATAATGTCTGATATTTGCAAGGGATCTCTAGGCCATCAGGAACAACACATATAAGAAAGGATTTTGAACTCATTTAATAATAACAACAACCAGCTTAAATTTAAATAGCACTTTGTGCCAGGGACTGTGCTAAGTGTGCCATAATCATCTCGTGTTACGTTCACAACAATTTGGGGAGGTGAGTGATATTGTAATCTCCTTTTTATAGATGAAGAAATCAAGGCAGGCTTATTTTCAAAAGGAAAACAGAAATCTTAAAGTCTCCAAAATTGAAATTGCTTTCTTGGCACTGCTTAATCTGTTTTGAGCATTGTGAACTCTTCGTTAAACCACTTATCCTCTTTCCTATTTATCATCAGGTCATCACGTTCTTCCTATGTGGATGAGGATTGTGATTCATTAGCCCTTTGCGATCCAATGCAAAGGATAAGCTGTGAGGTCGACAGCCTGCCTGAAAGCTGCTTTGACAGTGGCCTGTCGACTTTGAGAGATTCTAATGAATATGATTTTGAGGTGGAAGACAAGCATCAAAGGAGTTTTCAAAGGTCACAGTGCACGCAGGAGAGCTTTGGGGGTGATGCGTCTGATACAGATGTAAGCCCTGGAAATCATTGATCTTCTAAGACCTTTGATGAAAAGAAAAATTAACCCCCTGTTTGAAATTAACTAGCCTCAAGAGTTCACAGGAACCAAAGGGGTTTTTAATGAAATTATAAATGTTAAACAGGATCAATAAAACAGTATAGTTTCTCTGCCCTGGCTTAAGGACTTACTGGATTGGCACAGCTGAGCATCCTTAACTTCCATACTAAATTGGCACATGCTGATTAATGGCATCCAGTGCAGTTTTGTATGATGTATCTTTTTGTTTAAATACATCTCTTTCATTTTTAACAATAATATTTTTTTTGTGTGGTAGGTTCCAGATATACGAGATGAAGAGGCCTATGGTTCTGACAGCATCAGTACGATATTAGACTGGAAACCCTCAGAATCTGTTGCTGAAGGGAACTCTGGCACTTCTGCAAGGAAGCCTATATCAGCCCTCTCATCACAGGTAGGTACTGTTTTTTTGTGGGATGTCCTTTTTCTTGCCCCCTGGTGATTTTCTGTTTCCTGATACAAGCTAGGAAGATAAAGGGACAAAAAGTAATTAAATTTTTTCTCATCCTGAACTTTCTTTTAGGCAAACTTGACTGATGACAACCATAAATATCCTAGCTCAGACAAAGCATATAAAATTGTTCTTGCTGGAGATGCTGCTGTGGGGAAGTCCAGTTTTCTCATGAGGCTTTGTAAGAATGAATTTCGAGGAAATACTGGTGCCACTCTAGGTATATTTCCTAGTTTAACTGTTGAGGAAAAAGCATGCTTTTCTCCACTTCTTACTTAACTTCTCATGGAGATCCCACATACACAAAATACAGTAAAATATCCTTGGAACCCTTCCTTTCCTGTTCTCCAAAAATTTCTCTACTCTGCAGAATGCTTCTCTTTTATTTTCAAGACTGGGTTTCTACTTCACCCTGACCATTTCTAAATGGCATAGGAGCTTTGACCTGCTCTGATTCTCACCTGGGCTTGTTCAATCTTCTTTGGCAACCCAATCTCCCTCTACTCTTTGGGATTGACTTTATTAATTCCAAACTTAGTGTAGACATCCCATAGGCTTAGCTCATTGAATCTCATGACTCCAAAGCTCAAGAGATCTCTTCTAGATTCACATGGCCAGAAGAGAGGAGGGGTTAGCACACTTTCTATTTTTCACTATCACTTCCAGACCACCTTTCTCTTCCATAACAGCTGCAACCATCTATCCTATATTAAAGTCCATAAAGTCCATGACATCTATTTCTATAAACCTTTCCCCATTTGTGTTCCTGTCTTTAAAGACTTCTTGGTTATTCTCCCATCTTTCTTGTATGTTATAATTCAGCTATATGCGATCACTATCATGTATTGGTCCCTGACCACCTCTCAGAAATGTATCATCCTCAACATCCTGAACTTTGAAATTCTACTCCCTGACCACAACTTCCTATTCTTTGGACTTTCACATTTAGCCTATTATTTTCCCTAATGCTGACCACTGTTCTCTTGATTCATCCCCCTTCTCCCAGTTTGCTTCCACCACTCTGTTTTCACTTGCCTCCATGTACCAAACACTGACTACATAGTGGACAGTTTTTTTGTTTCTATGTTCCTTTCTTACTATCCTACTTGGCCACATTTCCTGAGATCTTTTCTGGGTAACCCTGACCATCTTTTTATTTCTGGCCTTCTGTGTTGCTATAGATTACACCTGTTACTAATTTTGATGCCATTAGTAAGGCCTTACCATCTATTTGGTGGTCATCATACTATTATAAACTCACTGTCAAATTTACCATCGACTATTCCAAGCCTTTCTCTCGTTCCTTTGGCCTCAGTCAAACCCCTTGTATTTCTGCACATTCAAGTGGATGACTTAACTACCTTCTTCACTGAGGTTAATACCTTTCCTCAAGTCTTTCCATATTTCTCAAAATTTCTCAGCATCATAGCCCATTGTCTTTCTTTGGTCTGATAATATAAAATTGTTCCTCACTCTATAAAATTAATTCCTTTACTTGAACCTTGAATCCTATTCCACCTTCCCTTCTCTGGGTCCTTGCTTTAATACTAAATAGAACAATGGACTTGGAGTCACAAAGATTTGAGTTTGAATCCTACCTTAGACACTTTGCAGTTGTGTGATCCTGGGCAAAGCAGTTAACCTCTCTAGGCCTTAGTTTCTTCATCTGCAAATAAAATGAGGTGTGTGTGTGTGTGTGTGTGTGTGTGTGTGTGTGTGTGTGTAGTTTTTTGTCTCAAAGGTCTTTTCCAGCTAACAATTTATGATCCCATGATTCCTCTTACTCAATCCTAATTCTTCTGACTGTTATTCCAGCTCTCTTTCCTACTTTCCTTTATTAAACTTCTTCAAAAAGTTCTCTGTGTTTTATGCTTCCCCTGACTACTCACTTTCTCCCTAACCTTTTATAACTGGGCTTCCACAACATAGGTATGAAATTTTGAAATTACTCTTTTCAGTGTCACCAGACTCCATGGTGTCCTAACCACCACATCCAAAGGTCTTCATCATAACTTCTCTGTAGCATTTCATGCTTTTACCCTGTCCCATATACACTTTCCTTTCCCCTTGACATCTGACCCACCATCCTCTTATTTTCTTTTTATGTCTCTACCTCTGCCTGGTTCACTGGCTTTGTCATTTTCTTGATTGCTTAAGGTTACTAGTTATTAAGATTATTTCTTTTGTCTCTGTCTCTATTGATACTCTTAGCTATCTCATACATTCCCATGACTTCAACTACTATTTCTGTATAGATGACTCCCAAATCTGTGTTTCTAACCCTTCATCTCTAGTTTCATACTTCCATCTTTAACTACCTGTAAAATAGTTCTGCTGTCTCTTCAAACTCTGTATGTCTAAAACTGAGCTAATCTTTTCCCATTTTTGTTCTTCTTCCTGACTTTATCAGTCTATTTATATTTAACTTGATATAAGATAAATTGTTTCTTCTAATGCACAAGGCTAAAATTTCATTTCAGTGTAATTCATAATGGCATTTTAATATTTAATTCAGATTATTGTGGTGTGTTTTATTGGTGGAAACAAGCCTGAAGAATCTAGATCCAAATTAACTAATTATTTTGGCACAACAACATTTTTGTTCCATAGTCCTGGAGTATAAGCCCAAGCCAGTGTTAGATCAGATTGGGAAATGAGACAGGACTGTGTGTGTCTCACTGCTTACTCAATGTTACTATTGGAAATACACCTTGAAAAGTGTTCATACTGATTAGGTCAAGAGAGTCATCTTTATGAATGATTTTGTATTTTACTTTCACACAATATTGGGGGTGACATAGGTACTTGTCACATCTTGAAGTTGTCTTTAAAATCAAAATACATGGAAATATGGACTTCTTATTCTGGGCCCTTATGCTTTTTTAAAGGTGTTGATTTTCAAATGAAGACTCTTATTGTGGATGGAGAGCCTACAGTTTTACAGCTCTGGGATACAGCTGGTCAAGAGAGGCAAGTACCATTCACAGATTTCATAGCTTTATAGAGAATTTATGATGAAAGCATGACAAATGCTTGCTGAATTATTTGCTCTTTTTCTACATTCTCCAGTTTCATGGAAAGTCTGGTTACTATTTTCTCCATATTTCATCCTTTCTCTTCCCTCTTCATTTTTATATTTATATTTGATAGATGAAGAGATTTTTAGCACCCTCTCCCCTCCCCGCCCCAGTTTATTTAGTTAAGGCTCCAGAGTGTCCTTATTTTTTTTAAGAAAGATTCAAGCAAGGTGACTTTTTCTTATGAAATGCTAATGTGGGCAGCTGCTTAGCTGTGAAAGATTAAAAATGATATATTTTCCATGACACGGTGAGGATTCTGACTTCACTTCATTGAAGAAAGTGAACCTTTCAGCTCTTCTGTGTACAAGGGCAGAGACACTCATCAGACAGACCTATTTCTGTAGGAATTGTAATGCATGTTCATTGCCATTGACTCAAAAGCATTAGGCAGGAGGTTCTTATCCTGTCTAGCATCTCTGGGAATAGAATTCATCAGTCTAATCTGAAGCTGACTAGGCCTTTCAGAGTTCAAGCTAAAAGATGTGTAACTAAGGTAGTCTTACAGATGTCAGCTATGTCAAATCTGTGTGAAATTCTGACAGCATCACATCTGGAAGCAGAGCTGAGACATGCCCCTTATGAACCATCCCTCCCTTCCACCCCCTGCTAACCCTATTCTTTCTTTTAATACTCAACACCCTTTATCTTCCTTTGTCTCAAGCCCACTTGCCTTACTCTTGTAGTATCAGGTTCAGTGTGTGGGAGTATAGGGTGCTAAAACTCTGACCAAGAGCAACTTTGCCTATGACTTCCACTAGAATGACCAGACCTTTATCCTGTTCTTAATTTGGACATGGAGAAGTACCAGTGCTAGAGGCTATTTTGTAGGCTGTATGTTTTAAAAAAAATTGTTTCTGGGAAGATGGTGGAGTAGGTCAGAAGATTTTAAGCTCCCCTGATTTCCCCCACAAACAAGACAGAACAGTGCTTCAGGGTGAACATAGAGCAGTAAAAACAACCAAGTTGGGGCAGAACAGTGGTCCTTCTGGGACAATTGGAAGAAAAACCCCAAGACCTAGATTTGATCCCTATGAAGTATAAACTGCTCCAGGCTAGGTCCAGTGAAACAGCCTGTAGGGAGCTCTGGGGATATAGCTGGCTTGGGAGGTAACCTTGGCCTTAGCCACAGGAACTTTTATTTCCCAGACAGTGTCCACAGTCTGATGTCTAAATGGGGGAAGATTGAGGAAGCCTTTGCTGAGAAGGGATGCTAGACCTGGTTGTACTGCTCAGACATGGCCTTGGGTGAGAAGGGGCAAGAACCAACACATATCCAATAAGTGCAGAAGCAATGGGATGGGGAAGCTCTGCCTGTGGGCACTTACAAGAGGGCAGAGTTCTTGGTTTCATTTCCAGGCCAGAGGAGAGAATTGAAGGGAGATCTGAGGCCAGAGACACCACTCCTGCATATCCCAGGACTAGAAGTGATTACCATAACAAACTGCTATAAATTAAAAATGGGTAGGTGGAGGAGAAAGGAAGGACCCAACCATAGAAAGTTACTATGGGAATCCATCTTCATCTTCAGAGGAAGATACTGAAACCCTCCTGCCCCAAAGAGTAATGTTGAATGGTCACCTGACCCAAAAGAATTCATAGAAGAACTTTTAAAAAAGACTTTAAAAATCAAATGAGAGAGATTGAGGAAAAAATTTAAAAATAAGAATAGTGAGTGAGTGAGTAGAGTAGAACCAGGTGAAATTTGTATACAATCACAGATACAACATATGTGTGATGACCAACTATGACAGACTGGACTCTTCTCAGCAATACAGTGATATAAGTCAACCCCGAAAGACTCATGAAGGAGAGAGATACCTACATCCAGAGAAATAACTAGAAAGAACTGAGCTTGAATCCTGATGGAAGCAAACTACTTGATCTTTTTCTTTTCATTGTTTGGTTTTATTTCCTCTTTACCATTTTTCATTCCATCTAGTACAATCCGCCTTCGTAACCTGACTAATGTCTAACGTTAAAGTATTTACAGATCCTATACTGGACTATATGCCTTTGTGGGGGGGTGAGGGGAGGGAGGGAAGGGAAATTTGAAACTCAAGGAACTATGGAATTGAATCTTGTAAACTAAAAATAAACAAATAAATTAAAAAACTTAAGAATAATCTAAGAAAACCAGGATTATGAAAAGAAAATCAACCAATTAGAAAAGGACATCCAGAATCTTAAGGAAGAAAGTAACTCCTTGACAATTATAATTGGACAAGGGGAAGCCAACAAAGTTATAAGATACCAAGAAATAATAAAATAAAATGTAAAGAATGAAAAAATAGAAGAGAAAATGAAACATCTCATGAGAAAAATAAATGATCTGGAGAACAGATAAAGAAAACAAAACAGAAGAGCAATTGGACTATCTGAAAGCTACAATCAAAAAAAGAATCTTGATACAATAAAACAAGAAATAAAGAAAATTGTTCTAAAGTGTGAGAACAAGAAGGAAAAGTAGAAACAGAAAAAAAAATCCCTGATCACCTCCTGAAAGAGATCCTATAAAGAAAACCTATAGGAATATCTTAGTCAAATTTTGAACGCCCTAGCTCAAGGATAAAATATTATGAGCAATAAAAAAATTCAAATATGTCAGGACCATAATTGGAATCACACAAGACCCAGCGGTAGCAACACTAAAAGACTGCAGGTCTTGGAACACTATATACTGAAGAGCAAAAGCACTGGGACAGTGGCCAAAAATATAATACCCATCCAAATTAAACATAATCTTGAACAAAAAGAAAAAAAAGACCCCCAGTTATTCAATGAATTATCAGACTTTCAGGATTTTGTTGCAAAAAATCCCTGTAATCAATAGTAAAATTTACATACAAGATTGCAGCAAAATATGAGGTAAACATAAGACTAATTTACAACAGACTCAATAAAGACAAGCTTTACTTTTTATATGAGGAAATGTAAATGGTATTATTATTATTAGTAATTGGGTAGTTCAAAAGAAGGATTGGGATAGAGTTGAGTATGGTGTGATACTAAAACATAAACCATCTAAGAAAAGGTAAAAAGAGTAATTATTTATGCAAGAAGAAGTACTGATACAGAGGAATTAGATGGGGAAAGAGGGTGGATAGTTCTATAACCCTACTCTCATTGGGAATGGGTTAAAGATGGAACAATACATATGTGTGTGTATATATATATATATATATATATATATATATATAGGCATGAAAGTCTTCTAAATTCAGAAAGCAATAAAAGATTAAGGGGATGGGGAAGGAGAGAGGATAAGGGAGAAATTTTAGGATGGCAGGAGAGGATAAGGAAGGGATCTTTGATGGGGTGGATAGATTAAATAAGAGGAAGGCAAGGTAGCAGCTAGAAGTAAAGTAGAGGAGTCAGGAGGGATAGAAAATGAGACACACACAAACATAATATTAAGATCAGAAATAGAATCTATTAGGGAAAAAACGCGGAGGTAGTAATCATGATCTCAGACAAAGTTAAAGCTAAAATAGATTTAATCAGAATAGAAAAATAGGGAAACTGCACTATAAGTCAGTCATATTAATCAATATTGTTTTAGACTATTTAAAATACCTAGACAGTATAAGGTTGGAATATTGCTGTGGTATAGGAAGTGATGAGTTTGTAGACTTAGAAAATTAGGGAAAGACTTGGGCTTGTGAAGGTAGACGTTACGTTCATCCTCAGCGGAAGAGAGGACAAATAAGTATAGTACCATCTTACATAGATGCACATGAATGTATATATCTACATGTGAATATAATTATAGATATATAAGTATATATGTATGGGTAAGTGTATATATGTATGTGCATAAGTATATGTGTGTGTGTATATATATACATGTGTATATGCTCATATATATGTATGTCGTCTGTATATACGTGTATATGACACATACATATATACACACATATACACACAAATGAATCTTTGCTTAATTGTAGCCTTTTTGTTGGGGAGGAAGGGAGGAGAAAGAATAAAGCAAAAAGTGCACAGCAGAGAACAAAAGAAAACTTACAAAGAAGCAAAGAAAAGATAGACAGCTCAGAATACAATGTTTAGTATTTATTATATAGGTTTTCTTAAAATGGAAATTTATTGCTGTATATTTTGAATCCTCTCTTATGTTCTTCTGTGTACATGGCAATGCTTCCCCCCCCCTTTTTCTTATTTTGTATTTAAGTTTAAACAAAAAAAGAGAAAAATGTTTCTACAAGGAAGGCCTTTCTTTAACATAAAAGAAGTAAATTGAATGGTCAGTGAGACGTGAATAACATCACAATAACTTATCAGAACCATTGCTTACATACATTTCTTTTTTTTTCTTTTCTCTTAAGATTCCGAAGTATAGCTAAATCCTACTTTAGAAAAGCAGATGGTGTGCTGCTGTTATATGATGTGACCTGTGAGAAAAGCTTCCTAAATGTACGAGAATGGGTAGATACAATTCAGGTAAGATTCATTCAGTCAACACAAATGTTTCTCATATACCTATTGTGGGCTGGGTTCCACGCTAGTGGTAGATACAGAGGAAAAAAAATGCCAGTCTGCCTTCAAGGAATTCATATTTGTATATTCTAGTCTGAGAGACAATAAGTATATTCAGGCTCTTCCAAAAAACTTGGGGCAGTTTTTGGCTTTAGTAGCTTCATTTGGGATAGCCTGTATAAGCATGCACAAAATAAAAAAGTAATTTTGGGAGGGGAAGCACTAGATGCTAAGAGGGATTAGGAAAGGAATCATTTAGGGGCTAGTGCTAGTGCTGAGCTTTGAAGGAAGCTAAGGTTCCTTTGATGAGGCAGAAGTATTTTCCAGGTATGTGGGCTGTCTGCTAAAAGGCATGGACTGTCATGGGTGAGGAAGAGCAAGGAGACAAGTTTAGCTTGACTATAGAGTGCTTGAGGGGAAATTTTATTTTTCATAAATATATATATATATACACAAGCATACATACACACATGTATATATGTGTGTGAATATACATATATGATAATGTATGCATATAGGTGAATATATATACGTGTGAATAAATGTGTATGCATGTCTATATATGTCTGTATATAAACACACATATAAAGACATATATGTATACACATACAAAGTCTCTGTGTATATATGTGTGTATACACATATATGTGTGTGTACACACACACACAGTCTAAAATGGTAGATTTGAGCCAAATTGTGAGGGACTTTAAATGCTAAATATAGTTTTTATTTTATTTTATTCTAGAGGTAACAGGGAGCCCCTGGAAGGTACTCAGCTGGGAAGTGTAGGGCCAGATTCAAGCTTAAGGAAAATCGCTTTGGCAGCTGAGTGGAGGTTAGATTGGAAATAGAGGAGACTTGGTACAGGGAGACCCCAATTGGCATTCAGGGGAAATGGTCTTGGGCCCTGGTTGTTGTCCTTCATTCTCAAAGAGGACCAAAATGATGGAGTCAAGGTACGGTCTGACTATGACTCATCAGACTAATATGAGCTCAGAATACTCTACCATAAGTTAGGCACAAAGAGTTCATATGAACATTTAGAATGTAACCAGACAAACGGATGGGGTCCTAAACTGGGTGAATGGAGAGAAGTAGATGGATACACATCATATAGATAAACGTATCATTGTGTGAACAAAAGGGTAACATCAATGATAAAATCTTGAGAAATTTCAGTTTCAGTCTTCTCTACTGAAATATCAGAAAGAGGTCTATTTACTGAATGGGTGTTGTCTCACTAAAAGTGAGAATCTGAAAAGACCTTAGCCTAAAAGGGCCAGGGTCTCCCACAGCATCCTGAGCCATCTCCAGTCATCCTGATGAACATCTGGCCATTGGACTCAGATGGCTCTGGAGGAGAAAGTGAGGCTGGTGACCTTGCACAGTCCTCTCTCACTCAAATCAAAGTCAACTGCAAGTCATATCATCATCTCTCTGATGTCATGTCTTCTTTGAGAATGAAGGACAAAATACAACCAACCAACTGAAGTATCATATAATGGATGAGAAGCTACCAAATTATGAGGATAATAGTCAAGAGTTTCAAGTGGCATTTAATTAACCAAACCTAGGATGTTGGGAGCTTCTGGGAACAATTCTGGGTTTTGAAGATACACACCCTTTATGACATCTCAAGGGGATGAGGTTAGAGTTGGAATTCAATATTATTTCTTGCCTCCATGTCAGAAGAGGGCTAGAAGTACAGGTTACCTTTCAGACTCATGGATGAATGTCTGAAAAAGTCTATGGAGAACAGCCTTAGTTTGACCTGTAATAGAAGCAAACCAAAAGATTGCCTTTATTTCTCAGCAGTATGGAAAGAGTATTTAGTCACAGACTGGTCTTTCTAGCTCTATTCATCATTGTGGATAAGTTGTCTTCAATGGTTTCATCTTTTTGAGTGAACTAGAATCCCTTTTTCAACTTCTGAATTTGGCATTTTTTTGGTTTCCTTATATCTTTTTTATTCTAAAATAAAAAATAAAACACTTGGGGCGGCTAGGTGGCACAGTGAGTAAGAGCGCCGGCCTCGGAGTTGGGATGAACTGAGATCGAAACTGGCCTCAGAAAATGAGCACCCACACACAAATAATGACTACCCGTGTAACCTTGAGCAAGTTACTTAACCCCAAGTGCTTATAAAAAAAAATAAAACACTTGAAGCAGGTGACTTTTTCTGACCATTTTGTATACACCAAAAATTGCATCAAAAGATACACCTTAAGTCCCATTTGTGGTTCAGGATGGATATATTTAAACAAAATGATAGTCATTAAGTTTTAAATTATAGGTCCTCTATATTTTTTAATAAATGTAAAAGAAATTGGGTATGTGGGTAGAAGTTATACAAATGGCAGTCAATAAACATTTATGTAGTATTAAATATGTGCCAGGCACTGTATAAAATGCTAGGGATACAAAGAAAGGCAAAAACAATCCCTGCCTTTAAGGACTTATAAATAAAAAAGGTAGATACAGGATTTATACAGAGCATATGCATGGTAATCCAAGAGGATTTTGAAGACGGAAAAGCCTACTCCAGAGGGTGGGATTTGGGCTGAGTCTTGAGGGAAGCTAGGTGGCGCCACAGTGCACAGAGTGCTGGGCCTAGAGTCAGGAAAACTCATCTTCCTGAGTTCAAATGTGGCCTCAGGCACTCACTCATTAGTTGTGTGACCCTGGGCAAGTCACTTAACTCTGTATACCTCAGTTTCCTTATCTATAAAAGGAGCTGGAGAAGGAAATAGCAAACTCCTCCAGTATCTTTGCCAAGAAAACCCCAAATAAGATCACAGAGGCAAATATGACTAAAGAGCAATATTGAAGAAAGCTGAGGAAACAGAAAGCAAAGTTAGGAAGGAGAGATATTTCAGATATGGGGGTGGGAAGTCATAATTAAAACAAATTATCACTATATAATTTGCAATACCTGATTATTATATAATGATACAATATGCAACACATGATTATATAATGATGTAAACATATATTATAATGATCACATTCTATAGAATCTTTTTCTTCTGTGATCCTCTCTATTTCTTGTTTTAGTCATGGACTTTTCTTCTATCCTGGATCTGATAGCAGCCTGCTATTCACTACTAATAGAGATTAATGGATTTAGGATCCAGAAAGAGACATTGATGTTTATGAACATAGCCAACATACAATATATAATTATGTACTGTCATTATTTTATAATACTATATTATTCCAGTTATAATAAATAATGTAATATATTATAATTATTATACATTGTTATATTATAAATTATTATATATTATATTATAAATTATAAATTCTTATATTGTAATGGTTGTGATATAGAAATAAAATGCTATTATTAACAATAATAGCTAGTATTTATATAGAGCTTTATGTTTTCAGAGTGCTTTACAGATGTAATTATACTTTTACAACAACCTTGGGAAGTAGGTGCTATCATTATCCCCATTTCACAGATGAAGAAACAGAAGCAGGGAACATAACCTTATCCAGGGTCACACAGCTGGTGTCTGAGTCTGGGTTTGAACTCCAGCCTTTCTAACTCCGTATTCTGTGGGCTAGCCGCCATACCATCCAGCTGTTTTCAAAATAGCTAATAGTTTGTTCTAGATTGCAAGTCAAACACTGATTTGCTCCTTGTCATTTAACTTTATGTTGTCTCCTAGTTAAAATGCAATTAGAATATCAACCTGCCTCCAAGGGGTCAATTATTGTGAATAGCAATTTGAATTGAAAAACATTAAACCACCTATTTTTTGTTCCAATTCAACAGGAAGGAAAGCTGATGAAAATATAGTATTACTCTTTGAATCAAAGTGGTGCTTTTACTTTCAAAAGGTTTCCCTTTCATTTTCATATTGTCTCACAGCATTCCTTGAAAGTAAGTGGGAAAGGGATTGATAGTTCGATTCTGAATGTGAGGACAAGCACAAAGCTGTAGCTTGCATAATCTCTCCTAGCGGATGAGTAGAACTCAGGTGCCTGGAGTATAATCTTAAACTGTTGGATCCTATCGATAAGCCATAGCTTATTAAGCAGTAGTTAAATTCTAATGCTTGCTATAAATTTAATCAATAAGCTATTTAAAAATTATTGATGGTTTTTGCATCACATTGCAAACATTTCCAGATTTTCCCTGCCCCAGTCTTGTAACAAAATAAAACAGACAACTCACCTGAGGCTTAAGTGCTACCTTTCTTACATGTAGACTCCCCAACCTCTCTTTTAAGTGTTTTGTTTTGTTTTTAAATCAGAAATGTACTTTTTTGCCTTCCCTCCCCACTGGAAAAAAAAAGAAAAAAATTCCTTGTGACAAATTTGTGTAGTCAAGCAAAACAAATCCCATTGGCTGCATTCATAAATATCTATCTGATTCTGGACCCTAAATCCATCATCTCTCTGCTAGGAGTGAATTGTATGCTGCTATCAGTTTTATGGATAGAAGAAAAGTTCATGACCAAATAAAAGATAAAAAGGATCACTGAAAATTAAATGTATAATTCTGATTTCATAAAAATGTTTTTTTTTCTCCAAAAACTAATCCAATAAAGCTAAGATTAAAAAGAAAACAATTAACTGGGAAATATCTTTGCAATAAGTTTCTATGATAAAAGTATCATTTCCAAGATAACTTATTTATATTTAGATTCCATAATTTATTTATGTTTATAAGAATTAAGAGGCATTCATCCCTTGATAAATCGTCTAAGGATATGAGCAAACATTTCTCAAAGGAAGAAACCTAGGCTATCTGTAGCCATATGGAAAAAAAAAATAATTGCTTCAAACCACTCCTAGAGAAATGCAAATTAAAGCAGTTCTGAGATTCTGCCTCATGTCCATCAACTTGGCAAATATGATAAAAAAAAAAAGGGAAATGATGTGTTAGTAGAGGGGCTATGGGAAAAAGACACATTGAGACACTGTTAGTGGACTTGTGAATGGGTATACCAATTCCTGAAAGTGATTTAATTATACACAAGGTTACTAAAAGTTAGGAGGAAGACAAGTGTGTGCCCTTTGACATAGCTTTACCACTGTGACTGAAATAAGCTCTGGAAATAAAAATTAAAAACGAAATATTCCCTCTCACCAAGGAGCTCACATTTTATTGATGGAAATGAAAAGTATATGTCTAAGTAAATACAGAGTATATGCAAAGTAAATACAATTACCCAGTGGATTGATTGGCAGCTGAGAGTGAAGGTGGGTAAGGAAAAGTCCTCATTTAGAATCTAGTTCTCCCCTCCCCCTTTTTTTTTGCTTTTTGGAGGGCAATCGGGATTAAGTGACTTGCCCAAAGTCACACGGCTAGTTTTTGTGTTAAGTGTCTGAGGTCGGATTTGAACTCAAGACCTCCTGACTCCAGGGCTGGTGCTCTGTTCACTGAGCCACCTTGCTGCCCCTAGAATCTACTTCTTGAATGGAGTTTTGAAGGAAACATCAAAGATAGAAGTGAGGAGGGGAATATATTCTAGTCATGAGGATACAGCCCATGAAAAGACACAAAGACAAAAAGTAGACTGGAAATTATTGAAGTTTTTGGTCCCTACTACCAATTTTTGGTCTGTAGTAAAAAGTTCATCAGTTGATATACCATGGGAAGCTAATGCAGAGGACCAACGAGCTATGGTATGAGTTGAGTAAGAGGAAGATACCAGGCTGGGTCATACTGGGGACATTGATGTCTACTAAGGGGCCTCATTTTGTCTACCTTTACAAAAAATCATCTTTTTAATGTCAGTCTTTCTCTGATGATCTCTAGTTTCTCTCAACATATCTCTTCCATAATTCATGGAACAGTATGTTCTTAGAAGAATTAAAATTTGTAAGGGACCCAAAAAACAATGGAAGGTACATTTATTATCCTAGTAAGTAGGCTTCAGCATAATACCAGGAATGATTCCCATGTAAGGTGTATCAGGTGTCATCAGGCACATTGATGTTCAGAGGAGGTAGACTGGTCATGGAGTGAGAATGAGGAACAGCATAGAGATAGCCTGAGACCAGTGAGGCTATCCTTGAAGTAATGAGGGACCAGAACAGGTGTAGGCATGTAGTAGGAAGATTCTAGATTGAAAGTTCATGGAAATTCATGGCTAAAAGGCATATAGAATGGGAAGGCCTAGATAAGTGAGGGTAGAACAGTGGATGGAGTAATGATATTGTATGCCCATCGAGTTTTGAATATGTAGTAAACAGAAAAGTGCCGTAAGTTGAGGGTCCACATAAGGCTAACAAAACTGAGAAAGAAATTTCCTACCCCGTAATTGTTTAGACTGTGATGTAACACGTGCAGAGTGATTGACATCAACCAGAGCATTTAAGACAGTCCAAACATTAAATGGCTGAAAATTTTTCCTGAATCTTAGCTGCCATAGTTGTTAAATACTGACACATTTTAAGTAGGTTACCAAATTGGTAGCACCATAATTTCCCCAGGCTGTGACCAGAATCTGAAAGCGGGATAACTTTTGACCAAAGATCACTACCTGAATTTATAGCTGGAGATCAAATTGTATACAATCTGACATCTAATGTAGGTACCAAAAAAATGATTGACCCACTGACCTACACCTCTATCTTGTGATTTTCCCACTTGAAAGCATTCTTTCTTACTTTATACAACCTGAATGACTTAGGTGAAGATCCATAGAATTTGGTGTCTTGATTTACTGGAAAGGGGTAAAGGATGCAATGCTTACTGTTGATTAGTCCAAATAAATTAATAAGAACCTCTTGGGGTGTTGATAGAAAGTAGCCTTTGTATTGCAAAACCTTAAATCAAATTTATGATCCCAATCTGCTTTTGGAACCATTCATTCATCTGATGACTTATCTTTAAATATTTTTGGAGTGCTAAACTTGGGTAGGGAGTCATAGAGGATCCAAAGATGTAAAAAATGTGTACAATGCCCAGGGGTTGGGAACCTGGGGCCCTGAGGCCATATGGGGCCCTCTAGGTCCTCAAATGTGGCCCTTTGACTGAATCCATACTTTACAGAACAAATCCCCTTAATAAAAGAACTTGTTCTATAAAACTTGGACTCAGTTAAAAGGCTGCACCCAAGGACCTAGAAGACCATATGTGGCCTTGAGGCCACAGGTTCCCCACCCCTGGTATAATATTTCATTTGGAAAGGCA
This sequence comes from Gymnobelideus leadbeateri, assembly GCA_011680675.1. Classification (NCBI taxonomy): domain Eukaryota; kingdom Metazoa; phylum Chordata; class Mammalia; order Diprotodontia; family Petauridae; genus Gymnobelideus; species Gymnobelideus leadbeateri. The sequence goes on from WOXC01006854.1 coordinate 786,348, forward strand.
AGTCTTTTATGTGTAAAAACTAATAATATAAGAAATGCAGTAACTGCTCAAGGAGTAGTATAGCAAATAGCCTTAGTAGCTAATATTTATATAGGGATTTCCATACATTCTTAGTTGATATTTGAAATAAATCCTGGTATGAAGTATAGGCATCCTTATTGTACAGATGAGAAGATGAAGGTTCGTTGTTAAATGATAGTACTAAATTTAGCGTTCTTTCCAGTACAGTTATCTGTCTTTCAGGTACTATAGAAGAAAAATGGTTCTTAATGGACCAGGTTGGTGACAAAAGTCTTGGAAGAAGAGTTAGCATTTGGTTTGGGTCTTGAAGGGTGTGTGGGATTTAAGAAACTGTTTGAAAGAACATTACAGAAAGAAGGCATGCTGAGCAAAGCTGTAGAAAAGGGGAAACAACCTGTTTAAGGAAATGAGTAAAACCTTATGCTAAAGCAAAAAGGTTTATTCAGGGCAGTAGTGGAAAATAAAATACATAGAAGTTGGTTGGGGCCATATTTAATAGCGGGCCTTCATAATGAAATTATGAAAGAATGAATGAATGATGCCTTTATTAAAGTGCTTACAATGTGCAAAGTACAGTGCTAAGGCTGGAGGATATAAATAGAAAAGTAAAATAATCCCTGATCTCAAGGAGCTCATATAAAAGGGGAGATAATATGGAAGCTTTCAGAGGCAAGTCAGATAGAAAAGTCTCATGGTCCTTAGGGCACATAGACAAGGCAGATTGTAATGCTTCTTTAATGTCACTTCCATTGATAAAATCATATCAGTGATGAGGTTAATTGTCTTCTGATGCTGAACCACTTGATGGTGCCAAGGGCTTTGGTGGCAAGAACTTTCTTTTCTGGATTATCAGTAGCTTTGACTGATTCCTTGTAGGGGTACTTGCTGGGTTGAAGAATGATATCTGCAGACAGTGGAAGCATTGCTATTCCCAAAGCTCTTGGGTTCAGAGTCCTGGCTGTCTCGATCAAAGTCTGAAGGGAGATGATGGTCAGGTTTGATTTTCTTGACACCTGTTGCTTCTTCCCTGTCCCTCCAGGCACTCCAGTGCTTCAGTTAGGCTGACTTGCCTGCTGTTAATTGGTAGTTGTTGGGATAGCAGTAGTTGATTCCTCAGGTGATGCTTATGGGACTGGGCTGGAAGCAGGGCTGGTGGTCTGATGGGGGATGAGGTGCTTCTACTCTTTGGGCTCCTCTGCTTATCACCTTATTAGTGGCATTTGGTCCACAATTGCTGGAATTCATAAGGAGAGTGGGCCCTTTCTCCAAAATGATCTCTTCTAGGGCCAGCTAGGTGGCTCAGTGAATAGAGCACCAGCCCTGGAGTCAGGAGGACCTGAGTTCAGATGTGGCCTCTGACACTTAACACAAAAATTAGCCGTGTGACCTTGGGCAAGTCACTTAACCCCAATTGCCCTCCATAGAGCAAAAATTAAAAAAATTAAAAATTAAAAAAAATGATCTCTTCTCTCAGTGATGGCTGTGGGGACCTGAGCTGGGAGCAGTTCTGGTGGGTGGGAGATACTTCTATTCCCAGTGCTCTTGGGTTCAGGGTTTGGGTCAGTTTCTATCATAGTCTGTAGGGAGATAGTAATTAAGTGTGATGGTGGTTTGACTTTCCTGGCACCTGATGCCTTCTTCCTTGGGACTCCTTTTGCTGCAACATTTAGAAATTGCATCAAATGCTTGGTGGCTTCCAGCCACTGTGTTTGAACTTGTATTGTACCATGTAGCTGTTTATATTCCCCTTCCCTAGATATCAGCCTATTCTGAGGACCAAATATGAACCTCAGCTCAATGCTGCAGTCCAGATGGGATGATCTCATTATGGCTCCTTCCTTTCTTACACACCTGAGTCCAGGACTCTTAGATTGTTCTTAATGTGATAGAAGTTGACTACATGGAATTCATCCATGTTTGTAGGATTCCACAGAGTGAGGATACAAAAAGGGTTTATATATTAGCAAATGTTTGATGCACCTGGCTCAGCTGTGCCACTGGCAATGGGAAAAACCATTGAAGTTTTTTATATATCCTTATCCAAATGGATTGATAGGCAAATATCAAGAGACTTCGAAAATAGAGGGTTGGCATGTTTGAATGGTACTACTAGGTACTATAATGACGATGACGTACTATTAGCCTCTTCCCCCTGCCCCCTTCTAACTCCATGGTACACTAGATATATAAGATCTCAAATGATTTCTGCCACTGGGTAGTTTAGGAAAGTATATGACAGGAACCATAGGAAAATTGCCAAATTTGTGTGTGTGTGTGTGTGTGTGTGTGTGTAAGAGACAAAGAGAGAATATGAATATATCTATGTGCATGTGTGCACACCTATATAGTACAAAGTATCCCAGAAGTCTTAGTGTAGTTCTAATCTATTAAAGTTTAAAACTATCCTAGGACTTTTGTGAACCCTGTGTATAACCTTAGCTTGTAATCCAAGTGGAACTCATGGTAAGTGTACCTAATTCACATATTTTGTAACTGAGGATTATATGATAATGGAGAATGTTATATAAAGTGCTTTAAGGTTCCCAAAAAGCTTTTTGTACATTATTTCAAGCCATTACCCTGGATAGGGGTTTCTATTTAAGAACAAATTGTAACCATTAGGCCCCTGTTTTCTGTTGTGTTCCTTTGTTTCTTTTTCCCCCCCATAAACTGGATAGTAGTAAGTATAAAATCCCAGTTCCATTGATGTTACAAGGTAATTACAAAATTGACTGTATATTATATATTGGTGTTAATGGGAGATGCCATCTAATTATAGTTGTTGCAAGCAGAGGCTACAGGTAGTTACTGTGTGAATCACAGCCCAATCTAAAATTTAAATGCAGGAATGTCTCAAGTCAGTCCTCCCTAGCTGTTTCCTTTGCGTTTAAAATAAGGAGTTAGATTTTTTAGCTATAAACATGGAATTATGCTAATGTCTGTCACCTTTATTATTAACTTAGTAATACATAAAGAGTAGAAGCTTCTATATAAAAGAACTGCCTGAATCCTTTCTTTCTCTCTCTCCTTTTGTAGGATGCAGCCCGTGAAACAATTCCAATTATGATGGTGGGAAATAAGGCAGATCTTTGTGAAACAGCTTTGGCCCAGGGACAGCAATGTGTGCCCAAACATTTTGGAGAAAAACTGGCCATGGTAAGATCAACAATGAATACCATTTAGGAGAGAAGTTAAATCTAGATGCAAAAGCATAGATTATCTTGCCCATTTAAGTCATGGTTAGGCACACAAGGGCCTAAGCACACTGAATACAACTGAGATTCCTCAGTGTCAACACAATGTTGAATTCAATATGTATATATGTCAATGTCATTTCAACCTGTTATGGATCCACACTGCTACACTCACTGTCAGATTTTCAATCTTTTTTGATAAACTTTCTGGTTTGCTCGGTAAAGGCAGAACTCTAGTCTCGTACAGTTTTGAGTCAGTTCTCTAGGCTGATTCATTAGAATATAAGCTCATTGTGAGTAGGAATTACTTCATTTTTTTGTGCAGCGTCTGGCAAATGGTACTTTCTTAGTAAATGCTTGTTCAATGACTAATCTCTTTGGTATCCTTTAGGCTACTTAATCATAGGGCCATAAGCAGGAAGTGACCTTAGGATGTTATTTAATTCATTTTTACAAATGAGGAGATGGAGACTGACTGGTCAGGTTAACTCCTGACCAATAAGCCTAGTAGACACACAGCACTCTGGATTTTTAGTATGGGAGGAAGAACGTCAGTAATTCAGATTGCAGAACACAGAAACAAACAGTAGTTTAGCAATGTTTCTTCTTTTGTCAATTAGTTGTGTCTAGCTCTTCATGATCCTCTTTGGGGTTTTGGTGAAGATCCTGAAGTGGTTTGCCATTTCCTTCTGCAGCTCATTTTACAGATGAAAAAACTGAGGCAAACAGAGTTAAGTGACTTGCCCAGGGTCACACAGTAAGTGTCTGAAACCAGATCCTCCTGACTCCAGGCCTGGCACACTATTTATTGTGCCACCTAGCTGCCCTTGAAGAACATAAACGGAAGGTAAAAGAGAGAGATTATAGAGATGGAGTGAGTGTAGTAGCCTGACTGAAGCTTATCAAAGGGAATAATTCAAGGGAGCAAAAATGTAGGTTCATAGCCCATTCTTCCTTTAACCCTACTGAGTATTATTGAATAGTAATCTACAATCATTTATTAAGAACCTACTGTGTGCTGTGCACTGGGGATACAATACAAAGAATGAAGAAATCCTATGACAGTCAATTACTTGCTAGCAGCAATTTTACATTGGTTACTTCCCTAGCCACTATGAAGCTTTGTTGCTCAGGGCAGACCACCACTGTGGAAAAGTCCAACATGGATTCCAGAAATGCTGCTTCCTGGTCATGTAACCTTGGGCAAGACAACATTTGGCTGCCTCAATTATAAAATGATCTTTTTGATAAGTATCTCAGAGGGGTTGTGGTGAGAGAAAAGTACTTTACAAACTGTGGAATTTAGAGAAATAGAAGCATTTGGGGGAAAAGAATAGCAGCAAACATAAACAAAGGTCATTGTCTTCCCCCCAGATTTTTTAAGTACCAGCTATGTTCAAGACCCTTTGCTAAGTAGTGGAGATACAAAATCAGAACCCAACAGAAAAAGAGTCTCTGCCCTTTAGAAGTTTGCATTCTGTTAAAAAAATGCTACTGATGAGAAGTCTAATTAGGATAAGGGTATTGCTTACTGGGAAATAGAAATAAGAGGTTTCATGCATCTGACTTGGGCTTTAAAAAATGCCTAGGAATTCAACAACAACAATAACAACCACTTCAGTAATGATAGCCAACAATCTGTAAAACACTTATGCATGGCATCTCATTTGCTTTGATCCTTACAGCAACCCCATGAACCAACTGTTATTATTAAGGATGGATTGCTGGAGAGAGAGGATGGGGAGGGGAAGTGAAAGTGTTGAAGCTATTTTACAGATGATAAGACGGAGCCTCAGAGAAATTAAATAACTTATCCAAGATAACACAAATAATAATTATTTGAGTAAAATCTTCATGATTCTGAATCTAGTATATCTACTACTCAAGTAGAGAATGAGCATTTCAGGAAGAGGGAACATCATGAACCAAAAACAAGATATTTGCTCAGTAGATAGAAATCAAAGAGTGCCTGAAGGACAGTTATATGAGATAAGACTGGAAAGATAAGGTGCCATAGGTATGTGGAAGACCCCAAATGCTAAGAAAAGGAATTTAAGCTTTGCTAGATAGGCAGAAGGGAATCAATGAACAAATGGAGTGAGATGCCATGACCTGTGCATAAGAAAGCATAATGTGATCTTGAACTCCCTTAAGAGAATCAGAGCTTGGGGCGGCTAGGTGGCGCAGTGAGTAAGAACACCAGCCTCGGAGTTGGGATGACCCGAGATCGAATCTGGCCTCAGAAAATGAGCACCCACACACAAATAATGACTGGCCGTGTAACCTTGAGCAAGTTACTTTACCCCAATTGCTTTAAAAAAAAGAGAGAATCAGAGCTTCCAGGAATTAAGAGGTGAGAACTCTGCCCCAGTCAGACTTCTAGAATACTGTCCTCACTTCTTGGCACCACAGCTTAAGGACATTGGTGAGCCAATGAGAGAGAGTGTTCAGAGAAAGGTTACTGGCATGGTGAATGACCTGGAGTACATGTCCTATGAGTCCTGGTTGAAGGATCTCATGGTGTTTAATCAGAAGATAAGACTCAGGTATTTGGCAGACTTTATTGTAGAGGAGGCACTGGGAAAAAGTACATTTAGAGGTGTTATGCCTTGACCTTAGGGAGCCAAGAACACAAATGCAGATCAATATCTTATCCTTTGTAATGTTCTCTTTGGCCCCAGGGCTGGGTGCAATCTATAGAAATTGCTAAGAGGCAAATTGAGACTTGACATCATATCTAAAACCAAAAACCAAATACCAAGGCTTCTTAACAATTAAAGCCATTCTAATCAGCAAGCAAGGACTTATTAAGAGCCTGTTATGTGCATGGTAATATGCTAGGCATTGGGATATAAAATTGCAATGGGTTGCTTTCAGAAGTGCTGGATTCTTCCTTCTTGGAGGTCTGCATACAGATGTTGGATGGGTTCTGTCACTTATGCTATTATGGGCTTTCCTTCTATGCATAGGTCAATCTCTTCAAACTACCAGATTTTGTGAAAGAGCACTTAACACAGTGCCTGGCACGTAATAAGTGCTAATAGTTATTTATTGATTATTTATTGAAAGATTGTTCTGGCACTGATATTAAGGATAGATTGCTGGAGAGAGAGGATGAGGAGGGGAAATGAAAGTGGTTGAAGCTATTTCCATAGTTCAGGTGAGGGACTATAGTAGGGTGTTGGAAGTGGGAGTTAAGAAGAGGAGATAGATACAGGAGATGTTGTGAAAGTAGATTTGAGAGAACTTACCAGATGATGGGTTATATGGAATGATAGTGAGGAAAAGAGTATGACGTAGCCTTAAGGATTCAAATGTGAGAATGCTGGGAATGAGAATTTTAAAACATAATTTATTTTTAGTTTTCAACATTTGCTTCCATAAGATTTTGAGTTTTAAATTTTCTCCCCCTTTCTCTCCTCCTTCCTCCCCAAGATGGCATGCATTCTGATATAGACTCTACTTATACATTTATATTAAATATATGTTTACATTAGTCATGATGTAAAGAAGAATTAGAACTAATGGGAGGAACCACGAGAAAGAAGAAACAAAACAAGAAAAGAAAAGGAGACCAAATCATTTGATACCATCTGCATTCAGATTCCACAGTTCTTTCTCTGGATGTGGATTGCATTTTCCATTGTGAGTCCTAGGTCCTTAGTTAGATCATTACGTTGCTGAGAAGGGCTGTCTATCAAAGTCAGTCATTGCAAAATGTGGCTGTTACTGTGTACATTGTTCTCCTGGTTCTGCTCATTTCACTCAGCATCAGTTCATATAAGTCTTTCCAGGTTTTTCTGAAGTCTGCCTGCTCATCTTTTCTTATTGCATAATAGTGGGAATGGGAATTTTAAAGCCCAAGAAAAGATCACAAAGTTTTTTTCTTACAGAGCATCATCATCATCATCCTTAATAATAACAGTAATGATAATGATAATAATTACATATCTTTAATGTTTGCAGAACTCTTTACATGTATCATCTCATTTGATCCCTAACAATAACCCAGTGAGATAAGTACAATTATCTTCATTTTATAGATGAAGAAAACAAATTTAAAAAGTTAAATAACTTTTCTAGGGTTACATAGCTAGTAAGTTTTTAATTTCGGATTTGAACTCAGGTCTTCCCCTTCTGACACTTAATTCTAGTGCTTAGTCCATATAGCTGTGTCTGTAATCCACATAACCTTGATATTCCTCCATCATATATTCAGAGCCTTAGAAAATCTTTAGCAAATTATGAGTTATCCCTTAAAACCTGAAAGTAGAAATTTATGGGCATGCATTCAAATAAAATTAGTTAGTCTAAGGATTTGTGTTTGATTAAAATGCTAAAATTCCTAGAAAGGCATGACCTTCCGTGTAACTGTTGAATGTGTTTCTCCTCCTCAGACCTACGGTGCCTTATTCTGTGAAACAAGTGCTAAAGATGGCTCTAACATTGTGGAAGCTGTTCTTCATCTGGCTCGGTAAAAAGTCCACCTTGTTTTTGAAAAACAAATGTTCAATTGATTTTGTTTTTAGGTCAAACTTCCTGACCTAAGCCATCCATTATAACATTAGTTAGAAAACACTGTCCTCTTCTAAGTGCAGGAAAAGAGTAAATAAACATGTACTTCATGAGAATAGGTTGCATTAGAAAATACCTTCAGTGCCAAACAAAACAGGTGCATCACAGGTACAGTTGACATTTCTTTAAAATGTCACCATAAAGCTAATTGTTGACTTCTGTGACTCATTTCCAGGAACCTCATTTTGAATACAACAAGCAGTCCATTCTGAGTACAAGCAGCCATAGTGACATTTTCCAGTGTTCAAAAAACAAAACAAAACAATTTAGAGCAATTTTCAGAGAACATTCTAACTAGGGAGAGGGAGAGAAGCCCTTAGAAGTTGTCTTTGCCAACTTCCTCTTTCCTCATTTCACCAATGAGGAAACTAAAACCCAAAGAAGTGGTTTCACTAAGGTCACACTAATTATTATTCAGCCAGTTGGGACTAGAGTGTATGTTTCCAACATCCCAATCTAGTGTTCCTTTCATAACCCCACACTTTGTCCTACTGATATGCCAGTTTGAAAATACTTTGTCAAAACTATTTCTGAATAATTATTAATCTATGGAAATAATATTAATTTTGATCTTTGTTATGATAAGAGTGTCAGTATTAAATTTAGTAGATTTGAATTGTAAGCATTTTAATTCTACTGAAAAATCTGAGGAGATAATAAGATTATCTGTTTGTCTTAATACTTTTATCTGTATCAGATTCCACTTAGTTTGGGGGAGGTGTCACTTAATGGAGAGAACCTTTATGGAAGAGAAATCTGATGTATAAGCAACTCTCAAGAATTTAAATATTTTAAAATTAAAATGTAGATGACAAAAATGAAATCAGGCCTATTGTTTTTAAATGGTAGACTTACCAAAACATAATTTCAATGATGAAGATGCTTTGGAGGTTTTCAGAGACATTATCTTTTCTTAGATGAAAAACCTCTTCTGCTGATAATATATTCACAATTTGAACAAGTTAACAGTATTTTAAACTGGTACTTTACTGTAAGTAGCCACTTAATCCTAGCTATTTACTGTTTAAAATGCTGGTCACAGACCTTTAAAGATCCATGGAAGGGACCTTTTACTTCACATAGTCCAATCCCTGTATTTCAGAAAGGAGAAAACTGAGCCCTCGAGGGATTAGCGACTTCTGTTTGTTAATGAGAAATCAGGTCTCTTCAATCCTGTCACAAATGTGCTTTCTACTATATCACATGGTTCTCTTTGATATTATTGATCTTAAAAGATCCAATGAATAGAAAAATTCATCTTCTTATCACATCTTTTTTAAAAGAATGACAGGGCAAGATATGCGGGTAGAAGGAATCAATCCATAAATCCTTATTTATTAAGTTCCTACTGGATGTCTGGGTATACAAAGGCAAAAAAATAATATTTCTATTGAGCATGTATTTCGATTGTTCTCCACTTCTTTCACTTGTGTCTGACTTTTCATGACCCCATTTGGGGTTTTTTTGACAAAGATACTTGAGTGTTTTGCCGTTTCCTTCTCCAGCTCATTTTACAGATGAGGAACCTGAGACAAATGGGGTTAAGTGACTTGCCCAGGGTCACATAGCTAGTAAATGTCTGAGATCAGATTTAAACTCAGGTCTTCCTGATTCCAGGTCTGGCCCTCTATCTACTTTGCCACCTAGCTAGCTACCTATAGGGGTAGACAATAATGTAGATAGAAAATCAGTATTTACCATATAACATAGTTTTTTTTGGGGGGAAGTACTAGTAGGTAGGGAGGCTCAGGGAAGTCCCAATGGAAAGTGTTGTCTGGGCTGAACTTTGAAGGAGGTTAAGGCTTCTGAGAGGTAGCAGTGTGGAGGGACTGTGTTCTGGGCCTGGGGGACAATGTGTACCAAAGCACAGCCATGGGAAGTGAAATACTGAGGATGAGAAATTATTAGAAGGTCAGTTTGACTGGACTGTAGCCTATGTGAAGGGGATTAATGTTTCAAATTTTCTCATTGTCTTTCCCCTACACCCCCCTGACCCCAAGATAGTGAGCTTACTAACTATGCCTTCCTGCAATCTGTTCTCTCTTATATCCTGTCCCATCCCCTCTCTAATTTTTTAGTAGGGCAAGATGGATTATTTCTATACCTCAGTGCCTTTATATCTTATTTCACAGTTGCATGTAAAAATAATTTTTAACACTTGTTTTTAAACTTTGATTTTCAGATTCTTTCCCTTCTTTCCTCCTCACCCACCCCCACTAGGAAGATAAGCAAGGCTGTACATGTGTGGCTATGCAAAATGTTTCCATAGTAGTTATATTGGGAAAGACTAACTATATTTCTCTCCATCCTATCCCCCCTACTTATTCTATTTTTTTACTTTGACCCTGTCCCTTTTCAAAAGTATGTGCTTCTAATTACCCTCTCACCCAGCCTGCCCTCTCTTCTATCATCCTCCCTCTTATCCCCTTCCCCCATACACAGGGTAGGATACCCAAATGAGTGTGTATATTATTCCCTCCTTAAGCCAAATTCAATGAGAGTAAGGTTGGCCCATTCCCTTTCACCTTCCTGTTCTTCTCCTCCATTCTCTTGCCTCTTTTATATGAGATATTTTACCCTATTCTGTTTCTCCCTTTCTCCTTCTCCCATTATATTCCTCTCACCTCTTAATTTTATTTTTAGATATCATCCCTTTCTATTCAACTGATCCTGTGCCCTCTGTCTATGTATACATGTACACACATATACACATACTCACATATGTATTTATACATACATATACCCTCCTACATATACATATATGTATACATATATATTCCCTTCAACTATCCTCATACTGAGAAAAGTCTTATGAGTTACAATTATCATTTTTCCATTTAGGAATATAAATAGTTCAAGTTCAATAAGTTCCTTATGATTTCTTTTTCCTGTTTACCTTCTCATGCTTCTCTTGCTTCTTGTATTTGAAAGTCAAATTTTCTGTCCAGCTCTGTTTTTTTCATCAAGAATACTTGAAAGTCCTCTATTTCATTGAATGACCATATTTTCCCCTGAAGCATTATACTCAGTTTTGCTGGGTAGGTGATTCTTGGTTTTAATGCTAGCTCCTTTGACCTCCAGAATATCCTATTCCAAGCCACAGGATCTTATGTTATCCTGATTGTGTTTCCACATTACTCAAATTGTTTCTTCTTGACAGCATTTAATATTTTCTCCTTGACCCGGGGACTCTGAAATTTGGCTATGATATTCCTAGGATTTTTCTTTTTGGGATCTTTTTCAAGAGGAGATCAGTGAATTTTTTCAATTTCTATTTTGCCCTCTGGTTCTAGAATATCAGGGCAATTTTCCTTGAAAATTTCTTGAAGGATGATTTCTAGGCTCTTTTTTGATCATGGCTTTTAGGTAGTCCAATAATTTTTAAATGATCTCTCTTGGATATATTTTCCAGGTTAGTGGTTTTTCCCATGAGATATTTCACATTGTCTTCTATTTTTCCATTTGTTTGGATCTGTTTTATAGTATCTTGATTTCTCATGAAGTCATTAGCTTCCATTTGCTCCAATCTAATTTTGAAGGAATTATTCTATTCAGTGAGTTTTTGAAGTTCCTTTTCCATCTGGGCAATTTGGCTTTTTAAGGCATTCTTCTCCTCATTGGCTTTTTGGACCTCTTTTGCTGTTTGAGTTAGTCTATTTTTTAAAGTGTTATTTTCCTCAGTATTTTTCTGGATTTTGCATTTTCTTCAGTATTTTTCTGGATTTCGCATTTTCTTCAGTATTTTTCTGGATTTAGCAGGCTCTTGACTCACTTTTCATAATTTTCTTGCATCATTCTCATTTCTCTTCCCAATTTTTCCTCCACTTCTCTTACTTGATTTTCAAAATCCTCCTTGAGCCCCTTCATGGCCTGCAACCAGTTCAAATTTTTCTTGGAAGTTTTTGATACAGGAGTTTTGACTTTGTTGACGTCTTCTGGCTCCATGTTTTGATCCTTTTTGTCCCCAAAAAAGTATTCTATGATCTGATTGTGCTAACTCTGGTTGTTCATCTTGCCAGCCAATTACTTGACTTTTGAGTTCTTTGCCACAGTAGAGCTCTACTTCCATAGTGTAGACAGCTGTCTATATATATGGGGCAAGTGTGAGGAGTCAAGGATGAATCCTAGGTTGTGAACCTTGGTGATTGGAAGGATGGGAGTGGCTTCAACAGAAGAGGAGATATTTGAGATCAGTCAATCAGCAAACATCTATTAAGTGTCTATCAGATGCCAGGTCTAGGGTAACTAGACTGGAGTTAGGAAGATCTGAGTTCAAATCCAACTTCAGACACTTAAAGATAGGTCCTTTTCCTTTTGCTTTTTTTTGGGGGGGGGGTGTAGACCTAGCAGTGGTATTTCTAGGCTAAAGGGTACATACAGTTTTATAGCCTTGTGGGCATAGTTCCAAATTGCTCTACAGAGTGGTTGGATCAGTTTATAATTCCACCAACAGTGCGTTAGTGTTTCCATTTTCCCAAATTCCATCCATCATTTGTCATTTTCCTTTTCTGTCATATTAGACAGTTTGACAGATTTGAGGTAGTAATTCTTTTGTTTAATTTGCCTTTCTCTAATCAATAGTGATTTAGAACATTTTTTATATGACTCTAGATAGCTTTGATGTTTTTGCCTGAAAACTGCCAGTTCATATCTTTTGGCCATTTATCAATTTGATAATAACTTGTATTCTTATAAATTTGACTTAGTTTTTTTTTTCTAAATTTGAGAAATGAGGCCTTTATCAGAGAAACTTGCTGTAAAAATTCCAACCTCCCATACCCCCTAAAATTTCTGCTTTTCTTCTAATCTTGGCTGTGTTGGTTTGTTTGTGCAACCCCTTTTTAATTAAATGTAATCAAAATTCTCCATTTTATTTCCTATCTCCTGTTTGGCCCTAAATTCTTTGCTTATCCATAGATCTGACTGGTAAACTATTCCATGTTCCCCAAAGGCTGTACATTTTCAATTCAACTGAATAAACATTTATTAGGCATCTGCTATGTGCTAAACGTTGTACTAAGTAAGTGTTGGGGATAAAAAAAAACAGATAAAAGACAGGGGAGTCAACATGCAAATAAATGTGTTCAAAGCAAGCTATATACAGGATACACATTGTTTGTCCTTTGTTCTCAAAGAGGACCATGATACCAGGAAGGTGATGCCATGACTTGCAAATGAATTAGATTTAACTGAGGGATGTCTGTATAAAGTCACCAGCCTCACTTTCTCTTCCAGAGCCATTGGGTCCAGGGGCAAGATATAGATCAGGACTAATGGAGATGGCCCTGGATGATAGGATGCATAGGAAATAGACTTTTATTATGTTTTAAAAATGTTTCATGATACATAGGAAATAATTAAAAGAGCAAAAGCCTTGGAATTAACAAGGGTTAGGGAAGGCTTCCTGTAGATGGTAGGATTTAAATTTGGGTTTAGATGAAGTCAATGACGTCAGTAGTTGGAGTGGAGAAGGGAGAATGTTCAAGGCATCAGGGATAGCCAAAGAAAATGCCTAGAGAAAGAAATGACATAGTGTCTTTTTTTCTGAACACTTATTTTTAAATTTAGTATTTTATTTTCCCCAGTTACAAGTAAAAACAATTTTTAACATTAATTTTAAAACTTTTGAGTTTCAAACTTTCTCCCTCTTTCCCATCCCAATTCTCCCCTCCCCCATTGAGAAGACAAGCAGTTCAATATAGGTTATACATGTGTAGTCATGCAAAACATATCCGTATTAGTTATGTTGTGAAAGAAAACATAGACAAAAACACTCAAGAAAAATAAGTTTAAAAAAGTATACCTCTGTCTGTATTTAGACATGATCAGTTCTTTCTCTGGGAATGGGTAGCATTTTTTATCATAAGTCTTTCAGAGTTGTCTTGATCATTGTATTGCTGAGAATAGCTAAGTCATTCACAACTGATCATCTTACAATATTGCTGTTATTTTGTACACAGTGTATTTTACTTTGTATCAGTCCGTGAAAGTCTTTATAGGTTTTTCTGAGAGAATCTTGCTCATGATTTCTTATAGTAAAATAATATTACATCATAATCACTTACCACGACTTGTTTGATTATTCCCCAATTAATGGGCATCCCCTAAATTTCTAATTCTTTTCCCCCAGAAAAGAGATGCTATCATTATTTTTGTATATATAAAAAAATATACCTTTTTAAAAAAATCTCTTGGTTTACACCTAGTAGTGGTATTGCTAGGTCAGAAGGTATATATAGTTTTATAGCCCTTTGGGCATAGTTCCAAATTCCTCTACAGAATGATTGAATCAGTTCACTACTCCAGCAAAAGTGCATTAATGTCTCATTTTTCTCACATCCCCTCCAACATTTGTCATTTATGTTTTCTATTAGCCAATCTAATACGTATGAGAGTAGTACCTCAGAATTGTTTTAATTTGCATTTCTCCAATAAATAGTGAGAGTAATTTTTATATGCCTATAGTTAACTTTGGTTACTTCATCTGAAAATGATCATATCTTTTGATCACTTATCAATTGAGAAATGGCTCTTATTTTTATAAATTTGATTCAGTTCTCTTTATGTTTGAGAAATGAGCCCTTTATTAGAGAAATTTGGTTCAAAAATTTTTCACAGTTATTATTGCTAACTGTATTTCCCTGTATCCTATCCCCCCATTTATTCTGTTCTCTCTCTCCTTTCACCCTGTTCCTCTTCAGAAGTGTTTTGCTTCTGCCTAATCTGACCTACCTTTTATAACTTCTCTTATCCCCTTCCCCTTCTACTTTCTGTTAGGGTAAGGTAGATTTCTATACCCAATTGAGTATGTATGTTATTCTCTCTTTGAGCCAATTCTGATCAGAGTAAGGTTTACTCCTTCTCCTCTCCTACCTCTTCCCCTCCACTGTAAAAACTTTTTCTTGCCTCTTTTGTCTGAGATAATTTACCCCATTCTACCTCTCCCTTTCTCTTTATCCCAGTGCATTCCTCTCTCACCCCTTAATTTTATTTTTTAGATATCATCCTTTCATATTCAACTCATACCTGTTCCCTCTGTCTACATCTATTCCTTCTAACTACCCCAATAATGAGAAAGGTCTGATGAGTTACAAATATCTTCCCATGTAGGAATATGAACAGTTTAACCTTATTAAGTCCCTTATGATTTCCTTTTCCTCTTTGCCATTTTATGCTTCTCTTGAATCTTGTATTTGAAATTTTCTATTCAGCTCTGGTCTTTTCATCAAGAATACTTAAAAGTCCTCTATCTCGTTAAATACCCATTTTTTTTTCACCTGAAGGATTATATTCATTTTGGCTAGGTAGCATAATATCATATTCTAAAAATCTGATCCTTTAGTTTAGAAGCTTCTATATTTTGTGTTATCTTGACTATGGCTCCATAGTAATTGAATTGTTTCTTTCTGGTTGCTGACAATATTTTCTCTTTGACTTGGGAACTCTAGAATTTGGCTGTAACATTCCTGGCAGTTTTCATTTTGGGATCTCTTTCAGGAGGTGATTGGTATATTATTTCAATTTCTGTTTCTTTCTGGTTCTAGAATAGCATGGCAGTTTTCCTTGATAATTTCTTTAAAGATGATGTCTAGGCTCTTTTTTTATCATGACCTTCATGTAGTCCAATAATTTTTAAACAATGTCTCCTGGGTCAATTTTCCAGGTCAGTTGTTTTTCCAGTAAGATATTTCACATTGTCTTCTATTTTTTCATTCTTTTGGTTCTGTTTTATTGTTTCTTGACTTCTCATAAAGTCATTAGCTTCCAATTGCACCATTCTAATTTTCAAAGAATTATTTTCTTCAGTGAACTTTTGGACCTCCTTTTCCATTTGGCCAATTCTACTTTTTAAAGGCATTCTTTCCCCCTTTGGACTTTTGGACCTCTATTACCAGATTTTTTTAGTCTGTTTTTTTAAGATCTTATTTTAAGTTGTTATTTTCTTCAGTATTTTTTGTCTTCTTTACATGATTTTCTTGCATCACTCTCATTTCTTTAGCTAATTTGTCCTCTGTCTCTCTTACTTGATTTTCAAAATCCTTTTTGAGCTCTTATATCATCTGAGACCAATTCATACTTTTCTTGAAGGCTTTGGATGTAGCGGCTTTGACTTTGTTGTCTTCTCAGTGTATGTTTTGATCTTCCTTTTTACCATAGTAACTTTCTATAGTCATAGTTTTTCCTGTTGTTTGCTCATGTTCCCAATAAAGTACTTGACTTTTAAGTCTTTGTTAAAGTAGGACTCTGCTTCCAGGGTAGAGGATACACTGTCCAAGCTGGAAGGGTTTTATGTAGTTTTCAGAGATACTTCTTCCAAGGTGGTATGATCTAAAGAGAGGTGTTTACTCTTCTCTTGGTCTGTGCTCTGGTCTGCCCTGGAAACATGAGTTGGCTCCCCTCCACTCTGGCCACAAACTCTGCTATGCTAGTGTTTCTCCTTACCTTCAGACTGCCACCCAGGACTGCAACCTGGATCCAAGTAGGGGCAAAGCAACAGAGTCCTGCTTCACTGCTAGCAAAAAGACCCCTGCAATGTCCTTCTGACTAGTTATTCAACCCCTTTACCCTCTGTGGGCTGAGAGCTCTAGAAGCAACTGCTGATTTATTCACTCCCAAGGTCTGCTCCTGGTTTGCTGTGACTTGGGCTATGCTGGTACAACCTGTGCTGCACTGTACTCCACTCTCATCCTTTGATGAGACCTTTCCTGCTGAGTTTTTAAGTCATCTTTGACATCTATGGACTGAAAGGTCTGGAAACCACCACAGCTACCCATGATTCAGTCATCCCAAGGCCTGTTCCTGGTTTGCTGGGGCCTGGTTTATGCTGGCTCAGACTGCTGGACTGCAGTCCTTTCTTATCCTGGTATAACAGACCTTTCTTGCTGACCTTCCAAGTTGTCTAGGACTGAAAATTTGTTTCACTACTTTTTGTGAGTTCTGTTGCCCTAGACTTTGTTTAGAGTCATTTTTAAAGGTATTTGGAGGGGCTTGGGGGAGCCTTTGCTCCACCATCTTGGCTCCACTGTGGAATGCATATTTTCTAGGATGTCTTATTGTGGAACAACCAGGAGGCCAGAGTCACTGAATCAAAAAATACCTATCAAGGAGTAGGTTAAGAAGACTGGAAAGGCAGGAGGGGACTAGGTTAGGAAGGGGTTCAAATGCCAGAGCATTAATATATACCCCTGGAGGCACTAGGAAGCCACTGGGAGTTTGCTGAGTAGGGGGAGTGACATGATGAAACCTGCATTTTAGGAAAATCACTTCAGTAACTGAATGGAGAATGGCTTGCTCATCTGTGATGTGTTATGTCCATTGGGGTATAAGTGGATGATGTAGTGAAAGAATTATTATATTATGGCAATCTATAGAGCCCAGTTCCAGTTCTAATATTGTCATTAATTGAATGACCTTGGGCACTTGGTCTCTGTGGAACTTTGTTTCCTCATCCATAAAGTGAGTGGATTGGTTGGAATGACCTCTAAGGTAATGTCAGTTGTGAGCAATTAAATGCTTACCATAGACCACCAAAAAAAATCTATGATCCTAGTTAATCCTGGAGCTGCTTTTTAGGGGAAGGACTTATTATTTCTAGTCATTTTTTTCTTTTTCTTTTTTTGGAGGGCAGTTGGGGTTAAGTTACTTGCCCAAGGTCATATGGCCACTAAGTATGTCAAGTTTCTGAGGCTGGATTTGAACTTAGGTCCTCCTGGTCCTCCTGACTCCAGGGCCAGTGCTCTATTCACTGCACCGCCTAGCCACCCCATTTCTAGTCATTTTGATCCCATTGTGCTGTAAGGGTCTGAATAAAAGGAACTTTACCTTAGGG
The DNA here is from genome assembly GCA_011680675.1 of Gymnobelideus leadbeateri. Taxonomy (NCBI): domain Eukaryota; kingdom Metazoa; phylum Chordata; class Mammalia; order Diprotodontia; family Petauridae; genus Gymnobelideus; species Gymnobelideus leadbeateri. The sequence continues at coordinate 803,967 of WOXC01006854.1, forward strand.
CTATGCCTAATTAATAGATTACTGTTCCCAGAGTGCTTTATTGTACAACAGAATTAAAGAGGAGATAAGGACTGGACTTATGATTTCCTTGGGTCTAAGGAATTCTCAGATGACAAAACTATTTTAGAGAATTGCCTAGAACACTGACAGATTAAGTAACTTTCCCAGGATCACACAGCCAGTATCTGTCAGAGGCAATATTTACAAATTTATATGTCTGCTTTTGTTGGTGCCTTTATGTAATACCTCAGATATGAAGTAGTTAAGAATATCAGTGATTTTGTTGATGTGGGTACTTCTGCTAAAGTAGGTTGCAATCTTTCTGTGCTTTAGTAGACAAGTCAATGAGTTAGTTGCCCTGGACAAAAACCAATGACAGACAAAAAACCCAGAAGTTATTGGAATTTTTTTATTGTAAAACAATGGAGTTGTGACCAGCTCTCTGCCAAACATATTATTTAAACTTAGACTATTCCTTGGGGAGCATGTCTTTTACAAGTTTGATGTAGGACCCACCAGAATTTGCAATTCCTTGGCATAGTCTTTGAGAACAACGTTTCACTTCCAAGCTAAAATGACATATCAGAGTAGGATTTTAATGAAGGAAAACAGTAGAGATCATTGAGAAATGAAGTACAGTAATATGCAAAATTCTACTCTGGGATCCTGCTAAAGGTAAGTACCTTCCAAAATGCCCTAGTCACACCCAGAGGGGAGAATTTATTTCTTTTATTATACCATAAAGATAGGAGAACCTGATTCCTTCTTGGCTATCTACTAGTAGATATAGCATGTTTGATCAGTTCCAGCAATGACTGTTTTTACAACTTGGAAACTAGCTTATATTTATTTGCTTTAAAACACCTGGTGTGCAAAGATATTTTGATAGCTAGCATATCACAAGACATCTTTTATTTCCATCATTTTATGGCCAGATGACATTGACAACTAAAATTCTTAGACAACTCAAGGAGTTAGAAAATTTACTTGTTATTCATATATTAGTAATTTTTTTTGCTTCCTTCATCTTCTGTTGATTTAAGGTCCCTGGGTCTGAGTTGTTCTGGTTATGTGCAAATACATGTTTATGGGGATTCTTTTGCTGGTATAGAGTGTAAGAGCAAAAAGACCTTTTGTAACAGTAACCATTGACATTGGGCATAATTCCATTAGATAATCTGTGCCCAAAATATGTGCTTGTCAAAATAACTAGACCTAAAGAGTCAGGTGCTATAAAGTACAGGTAAAATATGGGTTTTAAAATGACTTACAGTTTTTCAGATGGTTACTATTCATATTTTATGACAAATAAGCTCATTTTATGGACTACCAAGTGAATCATCCAGATAATTTTCAATTCCACAGCCATGGAATGAATTAGTCTAATTCCCCCAAGATGTTTCATGAAATTTCTCTAGAATGTCTTTGACATTGAGAGCATTGGAGCTCTTGGAGCATTTGAGATTTTGAATTTGTTTTGCAAGACTCTCCAGGAATGACTCATTGAAGCTGTAATTTATTCTACTCTATTTATTCTTGGAAACATCATATTCTAAGAACTAGAATCTCCAAGAAATGGTATTTCCTTAGTTGGCTGGTAGGACATTTTCCTTAACCATTAACCTATTTAAAGGCAAATTTGTTATTATCAGAATACTATTGAAATATGAATGTGGAGAATTCTAGGATATTCTAGGACAATTCTAGTATTCAATTCCTACATATTTACATATCTGTATAGGTAAAATTTTCAAAATGTGGACCTTGCTTTTTACAATAGATGTGTTAAAGATCGAATCATTTTAAATATAGTAACAGAGGTTATAGGCAATTCTTTTATGAAATATATTCTTATTTGATTTAGCTATTTTATAAGCTTGAATTTTTTATAATTATCATGTATCTTTAAAATGAAGCATGTCTTTATTGGGTTGAGGAAAATTAAGGCAAGATCACATATATATATTTCAATTTGAACCAGTGACCTTCAATTTTTATATCTTTTTTTTCAGCCAAAGTAAAGCAAAGTTTATTAAAGATTCTCCATAATGGGTAGACTTTTAAGGAGCCCCAGTATCTATGACACTTGTATTGGACGAGTGGGCCAGAATAATCTGACACAGAGTGAGTCTGGGTTAGGTAATTCCCAGCCTGACTATTTTGCTTAGAGATTTTGGAACAAGCTATGCAGTGCTTATGAAAAAACATAAAATAATTGCAAAATTACAGATAAACTTACCTTAACTGTGGATAATAGATTTTCATTGTTATTTGTTTATACTGCTATGTAAATAAAAGTGAATTCTTTTAACTTAGGATTTCTGTGATTTTATTTTATTTTTAAGGGAAGTGAGAAAAAGAGCTGATGATGAAGACAACAAATCAATTACCAACTTGACTGGGACAGGTGCAAAAAAGTCAGCACAGATGAAGAATTGTTGTAATGGTTAAATCAGAAAATTCTGGACCTAAGGAATTTTATTTTTCCACATCATTATGATTATGAGTAATGGCATTGCATGTAACAGTGACTACTAGAATGTGGCTAGTTATATAACATGGGTTGTCTATACCATGGTTTATTTCATCTCATTGTGGAGCCTTTGCCCAATCTCCCCTTCTTTTCCATGTTATTATGGGAGTTCATAAACAGGATTTTATTTTTGTTCTTTGGCCATCAGAGAAATTTTAAGTTCCAATAAAATTTTACTGACAAACTGATTTTCAAAAACACTAAGAAACCTTTCTCTCATATCAGAACTAGTGAAGAAGCTCTTATTTAAATAGATTTATATGGTAAATTATTTTCCGTTACCTCCAATAGTATTTATTTGACATATTTAAATAGTTGGTGTAGTGGAAATAACCTTGGTCTGGGATCAGGGTTGTGGTCCTGCCACTACCCTTAAACCACTTAGCTGTTACTTAATGTGTTGGTACCTCAGTTTTCCCATTTATTAAATAAGAAAACAACCAAGAGTGTTGGCCTAAATAATCTTTGAAGTCCCAGTCAGCTTTACATGCCTGTGACTTCATGGTTTGAAGTACAGAATGATTTATCATTCCTATATCCTTTAGGAAGAATATAGCTTCAAGCCACGAAGGTTCCAGCAACTCATTATTTTGATATAGCATGAATATTATTTCTCTCACTGTTAAAAATAAAGATAAGTATTTATTAAAAGTTAAAAGTGATTGATATATTATGTCTCAGGCTAGGCTATTAATTGAAAAATCAATCTTTTAAATAAAGTGATAGGTTTTTTTTAGTAGTAGTAAGTTTTTGTGTAGTAAGTTAAAAACCTTAAACTTTAATAGAAAATATTCCAAACTACAAATTTCTAAAATGTATAATTTGCTGGACATATCACTCTGCACTTTTAAAAAATAATTAAAATAAGAGTATTTTAGAAAAAAAACATTGTATTGGCAGATTGAACTTGTACTATGTTTATTAGGAACTTTGAATAGTTTTATAAGAATCCCTCATGAAAACTTAAAATATTTTAATTTTGATATTATTTGTATTAGCCATATTAAATACAATAGATATTTAAAGATACTATCTATAATTTTTTCAGGATTTTGACATTGATTCATAATGACACATCTCATTTTAAAATATAGAGAGGAAGTTGTAAAAAATCTTTTTGGCATTATAAATATATATATATATAAGTTACCATAAGAAAACCATAAGAGCACATCCTCCCTTTAGAAATGAGTATGGCCCTCTGGTTTCTTTAATGTCTAGGAGAAGAAACAGGAAATAGGACAACTCTCAATATGGGAGCCAAGGTATTTATGTAGTGAATAAAGAACACTACAATATCAGGATTTTGTGTACAAATAATTTGAAAGATCCTTACGTGTCTGGGACTTAGTTATCTACATGTTTCAGCTTGAACAGAAAAAGGGAAACTAAGTCTCCATTTCAGTTACCTGCTACATAGAGATGAACCATTGATTCACCAGAGGGAATCTTACTTACCTTGACTTAAATAGGTTCAAGTTCAAGGCTTTTTGATGACATTAAAATGAAAACTGTTATCAGTACCAAGAAAGTTAGTATGCTAACTAAAAGGAAAGTTCATAATTAGCTCTGATTTAGCTCTGAGGAAGCACAAGATTGATTTTTTAAAAAATCTAATTTTAATGTACTCCTAAGGATTTAATTCTTGAAAGGTGAGTCTACTTTTGAAAATGGTGCACCAGCATAAGAGTGAATTTTTGGTAGAATAAGTTGTCTTATCTGTGCCATAATTGTTTTTTAACTTGGGTATAAATGTCTTAGTTCTTTTTTATTTTAGTTTTCAATAGCCTAGTGAAGCAAAGATATTGCTGCTATCCTCCGACCCCCTAATGGAATGACTTACTTATTTCTGACAATGTTGAACAAGATGGAATGCAGCTCATGTAAATAGTATGCTTTAGGACTTTAGCATACCTATAGGTTTGTTCATCATACCTGAAAGCTATGTAATGTAGTAAACCTAATTTTATGGAACCTATACTTGTCAAATAGTCTGTAAATAAGATTATGTATATTAGAAAGAAGTATTATTTTGCTCTGTTGTTGTTTGTAAAGTTAGTTTACTCACTCATTGCTAGCAAAAGTAAAATATTACTGGAGGGCTAAATGAACAAGTTGATTCAATGTGGAGTTAGGTGAAAATTTCTAATGGCATAATCAGATTGTGAAACTTAACATCTAGAGGATAATTTTGCTGAAATAAGACAGACCTACACTGATATCCACTGAGGTGGAAATCAGTATCAGGATGTAGATTTGATCAGAAGTTGATGAACTTTAGCAAAATTGTTTTTACATCTAAAGACACCTTTGTTTACTGCTTTAAAAATCAGACACAAGATTTCACTTAATCAACTCATTCTTATTTCCCTAGGTCTCTTTGCAAGCACATAGCTGGCCCTATTTATTTTGCACCAATGTTATATCCTTTTTTAAAAATAATAAATTCTGGCAATTTGAATGTTATTTTAATTTCATTCTGGAAAATGCCTTATATAGGGAGACCTTTTTCACTCAGCTTTTAGCTTCATTTTCCCTCAAAACACATTTTTCTGTTCATTTGATAACTTACTAATTAATATGACTTGGATAAACCCAATTTCCATAGCTTTACTACTAAAAATAAAGTCTAAAATAAAATATATATTTTGATATTTGTATAGCATTCAGCCTTAGTAATGAATTTATTTTATATGTGAGTGTACATATGTATGTAAGAAATTTCACATGTCTATATGAAGTAGGCCTCAGAATATGGAGTAATCATTTTATGCTTTTGATTTCTGTGGTTTATATTTTCAAAGCCTGGATTAAATTTCATTCATTTTTACTTTTATTAAAACCATTAATAATTATGCCATGAAATATACTTTTTTATATAATTTCTTGTCTCTGTGGAGTCATGAATATGCTGTATGTATTGCAAATTCAATAAAGTGTGCTTTAATTGGCCTTTTGAATGTTCGCTCCTGCTTGGACCCTGACTGTACTAAATGCTAATTTATTCTAGGATGAGCACTATGTGAAAACATCTCACAAGTGTACTTTGAAAGCAGTGTTCATTGCTTTTAGCCAAACTGTGGGAGTCCAGGACTAGAGATCCCTTGGCAATATTAGTCACTGCTTAAACAGACTGTTGGTCAACAAGAACAGCATGCACATCAATTTGGTGGGTGATTACCACTATTAAGACCTAGTTACTTTGATCAAGACCCTTGTGCCTTAACTTTTAGATGTGATTTAATCCAACCATCCATTCTGTAGAGTCAATTCTCTCTGGAGGTACAGTCATCAATAATAACAGACTGCTACTGAAAAATACACTTGAGTGTGAGCATTATGGAAAGGATCTGTAGGAACAGAAGAGACAAACTGGTTATGCTTTGAGAACAAAGGATAATCAATGGATAGCCTCCATGTACCATCGGTATCTATGAAACATCAAGAGAACTAAAGGAAGACCCCAGCAAGTTGAGATGGAACCCATTGGGATGTATTTTGATTATTCTTTTTTATGCAGGATATGGATAACCATCACCTAGAATGCAAGGGCATTGATGGTGTTCTGTATGAAGGGAGAGCACACTGGTGAAATTACAGATCCATCAATTTCGTGAAGAATCATTGTCTTTCAAAAGTTATCTCTTATGTAGGCTAAACATCTCTACTTCTTCAAGCAATGTCCGTTTTTTTTTTATGTTTTCAAGTTCCCTCCTGTGTAGAGTGTATTCCCTCTGAATTGTTAGATTTATCCAAAAATGGAATCCATTGTTGAACACAGCACTCTACATAAAAATCTAATTAGAACAGAGTATAGCAGTATTTTAATTTACCTTATTCTTGGTTCTTGGTGTATGTGTGTGTATTTGTATTTATGTTTGGACGAGTGATTTCATTGGTACAGTATGTAGGTAGATTTCTTGACCTGGAATCAGAAAGACTCATCTACCTGAGTTCAAATCTAGCCTTATATACTTGCTAGCTGTGTGACTCTGGGCAAGTAACTTAAAACATGCTTGCTTCAGTTTTCCCATCTGTAAAATGGACTGGAGAAGGAAATGGCAAACCACTCCAGTATCTTTGCCAAGAAAATCCCAAATGGAGTCACAAAGAATCAGACACAACTGAAACAACAACAACTAGGACATTGCAAAGTTAAAATACTTGCCCAGCGTCCCCCAAATAGTACTCATCAATGGTGTGACTTACACAAGTCTTCCTGCCTCCTCTGAGGCCACATCTTTAGCAACAGTGCCTCTTTGCCTCTCATTTTGGATCTTACACTACTATTCGTGCAGTCTAGGATTGTGTTAGTTCATTTAGCTACTGTGTCACACTGTTGTTGTCTCATGTTGAATTGGGAATTAACTATGTGCTTAGCCTAGCCTATATGCTTTCCCAATAAACTATTGCATACCTATGTGGTCTACTTTTGTTTATTTCAATCACAGAGTAGAATTTTACACTAATTCCTCTTAAAGATCCCGGTGGCCTCTTTTTAGATTCAGCTTCTGGAATCCAGTTTAGTAACCATCCCTTCTAACTTTGCATCCTCTGTAAATCTGCTAACACAAATAACTAGAATTGCACAGGTAATCATCACCACCACCAGCATTCAGCATTATCTTTAAAAAAGACAAGGAAATGTATATACAATAAAGCTAGTTAACTACACTAGACAGGGAACAGGACATTAGGTTTAAATTTAATGGTTAACTAGGGCTAATCCATTTAGACTTATAGTTGCAAAACTATAGTATGAACAGAGTTTTAAACAACAATATATAAAAACCCTGAAAAGTAAAAATGTCTTTACCTGTGCACATGGACCACTGAACATGCCATGGTTCTTTTTAGAAAAGTAATATATTACTAGGTCCTTGCTGAGAATGAGATTATAGATAATTAGGGTACCATTCCCCCACTTTTTCCATTGAAAATCTAGAGACAAGAAGACTTACACAGGATATCCCAGGATGGGGTTTAAAAAAAAAGCCAACAACATTTCTATATAACATAATTTGGTAATTTTGGTAATAATGTATTTTGGTAAATTTGGTAATTTATGTTTTCATTTGATTGCATTTTTTTCTCATTTTCCCCAAAACCAAACTGAAACAAAGGACATTTGTTCGTGGGCTTCAATTTTGTTTCTCAATTTAAAAAAGTAGAAATCAGAGTTAAGCATCTTCCTAAACATAGTAGGTTATACATTCTTTGAGAGGAAGGAGTCAGATATAAGCAAATTAAACTATACTAGGTAAATATTCTCCCCCAACACTGTATTCCCTATACTTGGTGCTTTTCTCAGTGCTTTTTCATTTAGCTGGTATGAGAAATGTACATTGGGATGGCACCATTGTTCTCTCTCAGTATAATTTGATGTCAGGGTGTTAGAGGAAACACAGAAGTGGACTTGAAGTCATGAAACTTGGGTTTGAATCTTGGCTTTGATATTTACCAGCTTTGTTGTCATAGAAAGTCAAATTCCTTATTGTTGCAGCAAGCACCCCAGCATCCCCAGGGTGGCTGCCAACACAGGTTCTTAGATCTGCTTTTCTAAAGGAAAGCAACTCAAAATGGGTTAACAAGCTTACTTTAATCAATCAAACATATATGGTTTACCTAGTTCAGGGGGAAAAGTTCAGCACCCCAAACTTCAGTGTATACAGACAGAAGTTACAAGACAGAGAAAAAGATCAAGCAGACAGGCTTCCAAACTGTCCAACCATTACATCCATACCAAATCACAGTTACCAGAGAGGGAAGCATCAACATCTGGGTTTTCAAAGCTGGGGGGCTCTCAATGGCTTCCCAGAGTCTCATCTGGTCAAATCACACAACACTTCTCAAAGTGACCCCCAAAGCAAAGCCTCATATCAGGGATTCTATAGCCTTCTCCTGGGTCAGAGAATGTAGCCACCCTCTTGACCCACTGCCCAATCACACAGCATCAAGGTGTGGGCATTCCTGAAAACCAAGCCTCCTGCCACAGGTTCCCTGTGACCACATTCAGCCTATTAGGGGGCAGAGTATATTTTCAAATCAAGGAAGTTTCTCAGAGTCTCTTAAGCCCACCAAAGGGCCTAGAGGCAGGGAAGATCTTTAAATTTGCATTTCTGTTACACTTATCAGTTTCCTCTTCTGTAAAGTAGGAATAATGATAATCATACTATAAACATGACATGGTTGTTGAAGAGAAGCCTGTTGTAACTGCTAAAACTACATATACACACACACACATACATATATACATATATATACGTATACATATATGTACATGTACTTTACATGAGCAATAATAAAATCTACTGCATGAATATGATAAAGCACTATTGCAAAATAAAATCTGATGCCCATTTAATTATGTACATAATGATTGTGCCAGATGATAATTAGAAGGTAGCAAGATGCTTGTGGAACTGGCTCTATTTTGTTTTATGTGGCCAAATCATTTTTTCTTTGAGAATTATAGAGTTTAGAGTTGGAAATGATATTTGATATGATTTAATTCAACTTTCCACCCTATGTAGAAAGAGTTAGCTTGATGTCTTGAAAAGAACTTGAACTTGAAATCAGAGGACCCAATTTTGAATCCTATTCTTGCTACTTGCAATTATGTGTGACTTTGGGTTTGTTAATTTACTTCTCTGGATCCCTATTTTCTCATTTGTAAAATGAAGGGCTTGGATTAGATGAACTTGTACATTCAAGATCCCACATTATTCCATTGTTGGCCCATTTTAAGTTTGAGAAAATTCTTTCTTATGCTAAGTTGAATATTTCTTCTTTCCACCAATGGTTCTTACTTTTGCCTTGTAGAGTAGGGTAATGCTCTAGTCCCACTTTTATTTTTCTCTTTTTCTTTTTGAAGATGGGAAGGTAGGAAAATTGGGGTTAAGTGACTTGCCTAAGGTCACATGGCTAGTTTTTGTGTTAAGTGTCTGAGGTTGGATTTGAACTCAGGTCCTCCTGACTCTAGAGCCAGTGCTCTATTCACTGCACCACCTAGCTGGCCCTGGTTCCTCTTTTATATAACAATCCTTTTCTTAGTAATTTCATATTCTAGGTAAAATATATCTAGTTTCTTTTCAATGATATGGTGAAAATCCCCTCATCATCTTTGTTATCCTTTTATAGAAATGTCTTATATCTCTCAAAATGTGACATTTAAAATTGAACTTGGTATTACAGGTGTAACCTAACAGTTTTTGGTAATACTGTTTAAATTCTAAAGCCAAAAAAAATTTCTAATTCTGATTATACATCCACACACAAACACAACCGTTAAATAACAAGGATACTAGTTGTGATGAGGATAGGAGAAAATAATGAGGGAGAAGGGCCCAGAACAAGCAATGATGATAATAGCTAGCATATATCTCATTTTACAGTGTGTAAAGTACATCACATATATTCCCTCATCTATTCCTTACAACCCTTCTGTAAAGTAGGTGCTATTATTATCCCCTTTTTACATATAAGGAAACTGAGCTTGGGAGAAGTTAAGCTATTTGCTGAGTAAGCAACTGGTCCGGCACACTCTTCTCTCTGGCAACAAAAACAGGGAGTATGAGAGATCAGAACACAAACATCAACTACATTACAATTTTAAGTAATTCCAGCCTGGTTTATTGTTTACTTTCTGTGTATGGGACAAATCAAAGAGATATATAGAATTATAGCAGGAAGTCATGGGGTGGTAGTGAGAGGTATTGTGTGCAGAAGAATTGGCACGGGTTAGGGATAGGGGGAGTGGAAACAATGCAGTTATGTGCAGTTATGCCTCTTACCCCTGTTACCATGTGTCCTTTCACCATGTGGCATTCATTCTTTCTAATTTATGGGAATCACACTATTGCCAGTGCTATATAACATGACACCACGTTCTGTGACATTCTTTTTCCTGCCAAATGCTGTGGGGGTAACACAATAGCTGTTGTTTTATGCAGCTCAAAGGTAAATCTGGTAAGAGAATGGAATATGAGTGGTGAGCATAAGCTATAATTCTCATTAACTCTTTACTTCTCAGCCAGGTTAAAGGTTAAGTGCTAACCTATGTAATGCTGCAATAAAGGATACATAAACCTTGAGAGTTTCACTTATAAGCTGATGTCAACAGGACTGGAAATCATAGGGGATATAAATGACTGAAAATAGACAGAGTTCTATTTGCTGTGACCCTTGTAGGCTTGTACTGTAGCCTCTAGCTTAAATTTGGGAATCTAAAGCTAGCATCATTTGAAAAGCTCTTTGATACTCTTAATATTCACAGCTAAGGAGAACTCCCTATCATGGGTTAACTACAATGGAGAGTTTCGCAGAAGAGATTTAACTAGGGTATTGTCACTAATACTCTGCCCCAGGATACTGAATTTAGAGGGTACTGACATCACTTGTAATCCTTTAGTAGCCTAGAACCCATGGACACATTTATACCAAGAAGAATTAGTTAAAATGGGGAAACCACCTTCCTACAGACTGAGAAGCAACCTGGTATAGTATAGAATAGTACATTTTCCTCAAAGTCAGGAAAACCTGGGTTTAAATATCACCTCTGATATATACTGACTGAGTGACTGGAGAAGTCACTTAATGACTCAGTATCCTAGGTGACATCTCTAAGACTATTAAAAGCAGAGAAGATGCTAATCTACCATCACAGAAAAAATTTCTTTATTTAAAAACAATTATTTAAACTCAAATACCAGAACACAAATACAAAATAGAGAAAAAGAATAGGGTGGTGGGGTCAAGATGGCAGAGTAGAAACAGGACTTCCATGGGTCTCCAGCTTCTACCTCCTCCAATTCATGTAAAAAATTACTCTAGACAAACTTTGGACCTACAGAACCCACAAAATGATACAAAAAAGCTAACCACCAGCTGAAGACAGCCAAGCAGGATGGCAGGAAGGGGCAAGCACAGCACTCTGGGAGCCAAGACCAGCCACACTCCAGCCCAAGGTTTAGCCTCAGTGCTGCCTGACCATCCTCCGGCTAGAGGGACTTCAGATCACCAGCAGCTGTGGTGGTTTCCAGAATTATCAACCCATAGATGCTAAGAACAAAGTGAGAGGTCAGTGTAGACTTTGAAGGAACAGGGAGTTTGGGAGTGCAATCAGGCCTTTGCCCCTGGGGTAAGAAGCAGCTGAGGCTTCATGGCCATGCAGCCACTACCACATGGCTGGTTCAGAGCTCCTGTTCTGCAGATTGTAGGGGGACCAAGTGTCAAGTCTGAGGGGTAATTGCTCTTGCTGTAACCTGCTTGGATTGGGATTGCTGTCTAGGGTGGAGGTCCTGGGGTGTTCTACCAGAGCTTGTGGAAGCTTCTGAGAGAGTACCAACTAATAGATCTGGCAGCTGAGAAAACCCCAGCATTTGGGATGAAGCTCCCATTTCTGGTAGCAGACTTCTATTGTGGCAAAAGGCTCAAAAGTCAAGTATGTGAGTGGCAACATGAGCAATCAAAGGAATCTGACCTCAGACTCCTATTTTGGGGACAAAAAGGATCAAAGCATGGAACAGGAGGAAGACAGAGATGTCAGAACTCCTGCACCAAAAGCCTCCAAGAAAAATATGAGCTGATTACAGGCCATAGAGGGGCTTAAAAAGGATTTTGAAAACTAAATAAGAGAAGTGGAGGAGAAATTGGGAGGAGAAATGAGAATGATGCAAGAAAATCATGAAATGAGACTAAAAAACCTGACTGAAGAAAATAACACCTTAAAAAATAGACTAACTCAGATGACAAGCGGTTCAAAAAGCCAATGAGGAGAATGCCTTAAAAAGCCAAATTTGCCAAATGGAAAGAAGAATCTCAAAAGCTCACTGGAAAGAACCATTCCTTCAAAATTAGATTGGAGCAAATGGAAGCTAGTGACTTTATGAGAAATCAAGATACTATTAAACAGATAGAAACAAATGAAAAAAATAGAAGGCAATGTGAAATATCTCATTGGGAAAACCACTGACCAAGAAAATAGATACAGGAGAGATAATTTAAAATTACTGGCCTACCTGAAAGCCATGATAAAAAAAAACTTAGAAATCATCCTTCAAGAAATTCTAAAGGAAAAGTGCCCTGATGTTTTAGAACCAGAGGGCAAAATAGAGGTTGAAAGACTCCACTGATCACCTCCTAAAAACGATCCCAAAAAGAAAACTCCTAGGAATATTATAGCCAGATTCTGGTGTTGCCAGATCAAGGAGAAAATATTACAAGCAGCCAGGAAGAAACAATTTCAATGTGGAAACACAATCAAGATCACACAGGATCTGGCAACTTCTACACTGAGGGATTGAAGGGCTTGGAATATGATATTCTGAAGGTCAAAGGAGCTGGGATTAAAACGAAGAATCATCTACCCAGCAAAACTGAGTATCATGTTTCAGGGGAAAATATTGTCATTCAATGGAATAGAGGACTTTCAAGCATTCTTGATGAAAAAGCCAGAGTTGAATAGAAAATTTGACATTCAGATACAAGAAGCAAGAGAAGCATGAGAAGGTAAAAAGGGAAAAGAAATTATAAGAGACTTATCAAAATTGGACTATTTACATTCCCACATGGAAAAACAATAAGTGTAACTTATGAAACTTTTTTTTCCATATGGGAAGAGTTGAAGGGAATACACACACACACACACACACACACACACACACACACACACATGCACGCACACACACATATGTCCATATAGGAGGGTGTATGGGCGTATGAATACATGAGTGTGTGTATATATGTGTACAGGTATACAAAGAGGGCACAGGATCAATTGAATAGGAAGGAATGATACTTAAAAGGTGAGAAATTAAGAGGTGAGAGGAATATAATGAGAGGAGAAGGGGAGAGACAGAATGGGGTAAAATATCTCATATAGAAGAGACAAGGGAAAACTGTTACAATGGTGGGGAAGGACAGGAAGGCAAAAGGGAATGAGTCAACCTTATTCTCATTGAATTTGGCTTAGGGAGGGAATGCCATACACACTAAATAGGATTTCTCACCCTACAGGAGAGTAGGGGGGGATTGGATGAGATGGGGGATGATGGAAGGGAGGTCAGGCTCGGGAGTGGGTGGAGAGGTGGGATCGGATGGAGGGAACTATAGTCAGTCTTTTACAATATATCCACTATGAAAGTGTTTTGCATAGCTTCACATGTACAACCTATATAGAATTGCTTATCTTCCCAGTGAGGTTGGATGAGGAGGGAGGAAGGGAAAGAATCTGGAATTCAAAATTTTAAAATCAAATGTTTAATATATATAATTTTACCTGAAACTGGGAAATAAGACATGCATGCACTAGGGCATAGAGATCCACCATGACCTACTGGAAAGTCAGAAGGGGCATAGGGGAAGATATGGATGATAGCAGATTGGGGGAGGGGATATTCAGTGGGATCATTGTTTTGGGGTGGTAGGTAGGGGAGTAGTGGGGAGAAATTTTGTACCTCAAAATCTTGTAGAAATGAATGATGAGAACTAAAAAATAAAAAGATAGAAAAAATAAAAATAAAAAATAAAGTAAAATAAAATATCACAAAAATTTAATAAAAAAATAAAGGATAAGGTGAGTAGACACCAAAGCTTGTTAGAGATATTCATTTGAGATGTGTGTGTATGTGCTTTTCTTGAAATATTTCTTGAGTTATTTATTATCTCAAACATGTGTATCTAAACGTCCAAACCCTTGATACAGTGTTTGACTTGATTTAGTCAGTCACACATTTATAAAGCATTTATATTTTTGGGTCCAACCTGGTACTAGGTCCTGATCAGGAAAACAAAAGATATGGGACTTCCCCCATTTGTGAAATTGTAAAGAATTCCAAATGTCAACCAACAGAGCAGGACATGTTTTAATTCAGCACTTGGAGAAAGGTGCATGCTCATGTGTGAATTTATGTCACCTAATCAGGGAGCTGTCTGAATGGCCTCTATTATGCTGTCCAAATTTGACCTCTACAAATATGAGTCCACAAAGCTCACTATATGTGACTATAGTGAATGCAACTTTGATTAAATTAAATAGACCCAGTCTCTTGGGAAGTTTACATCCTGTGACAGATTACACTGATATGTTTAGCTATTACATATAAAAGTAGGCAAACATGATGGAAATACTTGCATAAGTAAAATGTACATTTTATTTAGGTATGAGTGAGGATCTCATTTCTCCCTAGAGTGTCACTATTTATTTTCATGAAATAATGAGGAAGTAAGGCAATTGTTTTCTGTTCTTTGCAGGACAGAAAACACACAGTTATAAAACATGCAGACTATTATTTCTCTCTCTCTCTCTCTCTCTCTCTCTCTCTCTCTCTCTCTCTCTCTCTCTCTCTCTCTCCCCCCTCTGTCCCTCCTTCCCTCACTTTAGGATCTATTGACATACTCAGTCTTATGACAATGGAAGGAAAAAATGGTCTAAGATTTCATGTACATGATGTACATCTACCAACCTGTATGAAATATTTGTACTCTCCATTGTCCTTTGTTCACTAAAGTTCAGTGACAGGGAGGTGTTGATGTTGCTTCAACATCAGTTGAAGTGATCAGTTCTGTATTCACATTTAGATGGTATCCTGGAAAGCCTTGCCCTCCAAGTAGGGGGAAAGTCCTTCAGGTCTAGGAATTCTTTCCAGTATATCCACAGGGAAGACTACCAAGCACCCCCAAGGGCTGTCTCTCTATTTTATTTCCATAGAGGAGTGTTGTGTCCCAACTGAAATTACCTATTGCCTGATTTGAAACCCACCATTAAGACCCTTTATATATTTGTTTTTGTCTCTATCCTATACCCTGTAATAGCTTGAAACAGCTTAAGGCATAGTCTTGGGTATTGCCCAAGGAGTAGTCCCCTAGCCCCCTACTTCCTGAATTAGTATTCTGTATATCATCACTATGTACAAGGGTCAGTCCCGGGGTTATGGTAAGAGTTTATCTTAAGAAGAGACCACCCTGTTCTGTTCCTGCTGACCAAGCAGGGTCCCCACACCCTGTACTCATAACATGACCCTCGCCTTTCCCCATCACCCAACACCCTTCACCCTTTACCCAGAACATGACCCCTAGCCTGTCCCCATTACCCAACTTCCCTTCACCCCTTTACCTGTACCCTCCACCCTGTTCTGGGAGGGACCCCTTTCCAGGAAAAGTTGCACCCTTGTACCCTTGCACCATTTTCCCAATTGAGCCCTGAGGTATAGATCTAACCAACAGCAATTCTTATCTTCTGTGCATCATTGCTTACGTTAGTTCACCTCCCCAATTCTGGTTTTTGTGGTTTTAGCCTTTATAAGCACTGTGTGCACCCCATTTTGGGGCTGCCTGATTTGAGTTTATACTCTAGGCAGTCATGCACTTAATCAATAAATCCACACCTAAATTTACCTTGAACCCAAGTCTCACTTCCCTCTTATTCTCTGCACAACAGGAGAAGGAGGAAATTAGTAGTTCTCCACAGACCTAGAATGGGGGTCTCTAAAGTTCCAGCTTGACTTTTGACTGCTTGTCATACCCTCTCCCTGCTCTCATCCTGCATGTTTTATTATTATTATTATTATTGTTATTATTTTGCTTTTTGGAGGTGGAAAAGTAGGGCAATTGGGGTTAAGTGACTTGCCCAAGGTCACATGGCTAGTTTTGTGTTAAGTGTCTGAGGCAGGATTTGAACTCAGGTCCTCCTGACTCCAGGGCCAGTGTTCTATTCAGTGTACCACAAAGCCGCCCCTATGCAAGTCCTATTATATCTACATATAACAACTATATATAACTATACAAACAACCCTTTTTCCCTTTCTTCAGAGAAAAAAAGTGATCCAGTGGACAAATCTATCTAAATGGTAGTAGATGCATGTTACAAGCTTGAAAATGATGGTATGTTGTAATGATTCCACCACAACAATACATTTAAAATTACATAGACACATGAGCCATTTGGTATATGTATCATACGCTGAACACTGTGAAAAGATAGACCAATAATATGGCATGTATGAAAATTTAGGGCACACTCTTTGATATTAGCTTATTTGATTGGCTGTTGAATCTACAAAAATTGGACTTAGGTCATATGATGAAACAATGTTCTTACTTTAAATGTAAATTCTCTATTTTCTGTTATTTTCTTAGGATGAAAGGGAGTCAATGGCTGGGTTCTGGAATGCCACACTCCTGGAAGGGTACTGAGCAGTTAGGTGGCAGAGTAGATAGAGCACCTGATCTGGAGTTAGGAAGACCTGAGTTCAAATGTGGTCTCACACACTATGAGACCCTGGGCGAGTTACTTAACTTTGTTTGCCTCAGTTTCCTCATTTGTGAAATGAGCTGGAGAAAGAAATGGCAAACCACTTTGGTATCTCTGCCAACAAAACCCCAAATGGGGTTACAGTCAGACATGACTAAAGCAACTGAACAAAAACAACAAAGGAAGAGTACCAGAATAGTGAGTTATGAGAGTCTAGAGAAGGGGACAGAGTTAGTAGTCTGATCTTAGTAAGTCATGATGAATCATTAGGCTCAGGTCTTGTGAACTGATCCTGCAATAGATTTGGTGGAAGGTTTCTTGATCTTCAAAAGCAGACAGAGCTCTTAGGAAACACTGAAAAAAAGGAAATACTAAGTGAAGCCTTAACAGATTGTCAGTAATTGAAATTTGGCAGTGAGAGGTTGGAAATCTCATGTAACGAAGAAATAATTTAGAGTTCTGCCTGGAGGTAAGCAAACAAGTTACATGTTGGAGGGTAAAAAAATAGTCATAATAAATTTATTATAGAGTGTTTAAAATATCAAACAGATAAAAAAGAATGAAATATATTTTAAAATGAATCTTTCTCATCTCTATATAACTGTTATGAGAATTGTGGTCTCCACATTTATTGAGGGTTTCCCTGCTGAAAATATGAATCAGTTACAGGAATACTCTTGCAAATGATTTTCTGTAATAGATAATATAGCACAACTAACTCAAAAAGGGAGATGGGTACTCATCTAAGGCATTTGCCATCATTTTAGAGGATATTTAGCTCAGAGTCCCAAATGGTACTCTGTAAAGTGGTATTCCCTATAAATGGTGAGATTTTCCATAAGCATTTTCCTTGTGGAAATCATTTCTTTATATTATACTACAGGCTTTCCTTGATGACATTCATAATTACTTAAAGGAATTTTGTTTAACAATTGAGAATATTTGGACAACATTGGTGTTTGAACCTATTCAGTCAAATGAACAAGGTTATACTCCTTAAGAAAAAGAACCACATTTTCCACTTTGGTATAATTCCCTTTTAGTAATGTCCAATGCTATGTCAACATGGGGAATGTGTCCATGTGGGAACAAGATGGGGACTTCAGCAAGAATATTTCCATAGGAACTCCCAGTCTTGATAACTCTTCCATTAAGGTTGAATGAAAGACATGGGATGGTGTGCAGGGCATAATCAAACATGGCATTTGGGACTCCTAGAACATGTAATTAGGGATGCTATACCTTAGGATATAATTGCCAAGGGGAAAATATCTCAGGGCTAGCTTTCCCTGTGGAAACACTTTCCCCCAAATTGTGACACTATACCCAATGGACCAAACCCTGCCCACCCACCCCCAGCAGTGAAAACAAAACAACAAACCCCTCCTTAAACGAATTTAATTATTAAACTTAATTAGTTTGCCAAGTTATTGTTAGATGTACAGGCAGAAGTTAGGGGAAAGAAATATGGGATTGTACCACTTCTTAGTCTAGAAAATTTGACCAGACTATCCCTGATTTGTACTTTGGAATTAATCAATGATTTATTAAGTACCTGGGCCAGGTCTGCTATGTGCCAGGCCCTTTGCTCAACTCTGGAGATACAAAGAAAAGTTTAAAAAAGTAATTGATCTTAAGGAGCTCACAGTTTAATTGGGGAGATAGGGTGCAAACAATTATGCCCAAATAAGATATATACGGGATACATTGGGGGTAGTATCAGAGGGAAGGCACCAAGATTGAGAAGTGATAGTAAAAGATTCTTATAGAAGGGGTAGCTTTAGTTGAGACTTGAAAGAAGCCAAGAGATAGAAATGAGAAGGAAGATGATTCCAGGCATGGGGGAAAGCCAGTGAAAATGCATGGTATTGAGAAATGTAGTATTGTTTATAAGGGACAGAAAGAACTCCAGTGCCACTAGATCAGATAAATACATGGAGGGGAGTAAGGTGTAAGAACACTGGAAAGATGGGAAGGGGCTAGGCTATGAATGGATTTTAAAGTCAGATATAAGGTTTTATATATGATCCTTGGAAGTGATAGGCAACCATTAGAGTTTATTAAGTGGGGGTTGGGGTGTCATGGCTAGATCTCCACTTTAGGAAGATCAATTTGATTAGCTGAGTGGAGGATGAATTGAAGTGGGGTGAGACTTGAGGCAAGAGATCAACGAGCAAGCTATTGCAATAATCTCAGAATGAGATGATGAGGGTCTGTGCCAGGGTTGTTGCAATATCAGAGGAGAGAAGGGGGGATATATTAGAGATATCACAAAGATAGAAATTATAGGACTTAACCATTGATTGAATATACAGAATGTGTGAGAGAGAAGAGTAGAGGGTGACACCTAGGTTGAGTGCCTGGAAGGATAGTGGTATTCCTTTTCCTATATTTATTTTTAGATTTTAACATTCATTTTTATAAGATTTTGAGTCCTGAATTTTCCCCCATTCCCTCACTGTTCACCTCACTAAGAGAGCAAGAATCTGATATAGGCTATACATGTATGATCATATTAAACACATTTCCACATTAGTCATGTTGTGAAAGAAGAATGAGAACAAAAGGGAAAGAAAAAAACAAACAAAAACAAAAAAAGAAAATTGTTACATTTCAATCTGCATTCAGACTCCATAGTCTCCATTTCTCTGGCTGGGAATAGCATCATGATTCTTTTAGAATTATCTTAGATCATTGTATTTCTGAGAAGCATTAAGTCTATCAAAGTTGGTCCTCACAATGTTGCTGTTACTGTGTACAATGTTCTCCTGGTTCTGTTCACTTCACTCAGCATCAGTTCATGGATGTCTTTTCAGGTTTTTCTGAAATCTACCTGCTCATCATTTCTTATGGAACAATTGTACTCTATTACATGAATATACCACAACTTGTTCAACTATTCTCCAGGGCATCCCCTCAATTTGTAAATCTTTGCCACCACAAGAAGAGCTGCTAGAAATATTGCTGTACATGTTGGTCCTTTTCCCTTTTTATTATCTCTTTGGGATACAGACCTAGTAGTGGTATTGCTGGATCAAAGGGTATGCACAGTTTTATTGTCCTTTAGGCATAGTTCCAAATTGCTCTCCAGAACTGTAGTATCAGTTCACAATTCCATCAATGTTCAAATTTCGCCACATGTTCTCCAACATTTATCATTTTTCTGTTTTGTCATGTTAGCCAATCTGGTAAGTGTGAGGTGGAGTAGCTTAGAGTTGTTTTAATTTGTATTTCTCTAATAAGGAGTAATTTAGAGCAGTTTTTCATGTTCCATAAATAGCTTTGATTTCTTTATCTGAAAACTGTTCAAATCCTTTGGGGAATGACTTGTATCCTTATAAATTTGACTCAGTTCTCTCTATATTTTAGAAATGAGGCCTTTATCAGAGACACTGACTGTAAAAATTTTCCCCAGCTTTTTACTTATCTTCTAATCTTGACTGAATAGACTTTGTGCAAAATCTTTTAAATTTAATGTAACCCAAATTATCCATTTTATATTTCATAATGTTCTCTATTTCTTGTTTGGTTATAAATCCTTCTGTGCTCCCAAAATCTGTCAGGTAAACTATTCTCCTAATTTGCTTATAGTCTCATCCTTTATGTCTAAATCATGTACTCATTTTTTTCAAAATGCTTTATTAACTTCTGGTTTACATCATTCATTTCCACCAGATTTTGAATTACAATTTTTCCCCATTTTTCCCCTACCCACCACCCCAGAATAGCAGTCCTATGGGATACCCCCTCACCCCATCTGCTCTCTCCCATATCTTCTCCCATACCCCCTTCGACTTTTCCAGTAGGGCAAGGTGAATCTCTGTGCCCCATGCCTGTATATCTTATTTCCCAATTATATGTAAAATAGTATTAATAATAGTATTTACATATTTTTAAAACATTTGATTATAAAACTTCGATTTCCAGATTCATTCCCCTCCTCCCTTGTCACCCACTATTGCTAGAAAGATAAGCAATTCAATATATGTTGTACATGTATAGCTATGCAAAACATTACCATAGTAGATATATTGTAAAAGACTGACTATATTTCCCTCCCTCCTATCCCACCTCCCACTTGGTCTATTCCCTGCTTTGATCCTGTCCCTTTTCAAAAGTGGGTGCATCCAACTTCCCTCCCCCACAGCCTGCCCTCTGTTCCATCATCCTCTCTCTCATCCCCTTCCCCCCTACTCTCCTGTAGGGTCAGATATCCTATTTGGTATGTATGTCATTCTTTCCCTGAGCCAAATTCAATGAAAACAAGCTTTTGACTTTTTGCCTTCCTATTCTTCCCCTCCCTTATAACCACTTTCCCTTGCCTCTTCTATATGAGATAGTCCACCCCATTCTGTCTCTCCCCATCTCCTCTCATTATACCCCTCTCTCACCTCTTAATTTCACCTTTTAAGTATCATCCCTTTCTATTAAATTAGACCTGTGCCCTCTATCTATGTACACCTATAAACAGGATATATACACACATTCACATATGTATTCATATGCCCATATACCCTTCTTCAACTATTTTCATACTGAGAAAGGTTCCATCAGTTACAGTTATCATTTTTCCATGTAGGAATGCAAATAGTTCAACTTTGATAAGTTTCTTATGATTTCTTTTCCCTGTTTATCTTCTCAAGCATCTCTTGCTTCTTGTGCCTGAATGTTAAATTTTCTATTCAACTCTGGTTTTTTCCTCAAGAATGCTGGAAAGTCCTCTATTCCACTGAATGACCATATTTTCCTCTGAAACCTGATACTCAGTTTTGCTGGGTAGGTGATTCTTCATTTTAATCTCAGCTCCTTTGACCTTCAGAATATCATATTCCAAGCCCTTCAATCCCTCAGTGTAGAAGCTGCCAGGTCCTGTGCTATTCTGATTGTGTTTCCACAATATTGAAATTGTTTCTTCCTGGCTGCTTGTAGTATTTTCTCCTTGATCTGGGAATTCTGGAACCTGGCTATCATATTCCTAGGAGTTTTCTTTTTGGAATCTTTTTCAGGAGGTGATTGGTGGATTCTTTCAACCTCTATTTTGCCCTCTAGATCCAACACATCAGGGCAATTTTCCTTGAGAATTTCTTGAAGGATGATTTCTAGGTTCTTTCTTTGATCATGACTTTCAGGAAGTCCAATAATTTTTAGATTATCTCTCCTGGATCTCTTTTCCAAGTCAGTGGTTTTTCCCACGAGATATTTCACATTTCCTTCTATTCTTTCATTTGTTTGGATCTGCTTAACAGCATCTTGATTTCTCATAAAGTCACTAGCTTCCATTTGCTCCAGTCTAATTCTGAAGGAATGATTCTCCTCAGTGAGCTTTTGAGATTCTTTTTCCATCTGGCAAATTTGGCTTTTTAAGGCATTTTCCTCCTCATTGCCTTTTTGAGCCTCTTTTGCCATTTGAGTTAGTCTATTTTTTAAGTTGTTATTTTCTTTAGTCATGCTCTTGACTGTCATTTCATACTTTTCTTGCATCTTTCTTATTTCTCTTCCCAATTTCCCCCCCCCCACTTCTCTTATCTGCTTCTTAAGGTCCTCTATGGCCTGTAGCCAGCTTGTATTTTCATTTGGGGCTTTTGGTGCAGGAGTTCTGACCTCCCAGTCCTCCTCCTGTTCCATGCTTCGATCCTCTTTGCCCCTAAAATAGGAGTCTAATGTTGAAGTTTTCTGTTTGTTTCATTTCCTTTGCCTAGGCATGTTGCCAGTCACTTACTTGACTTTTGGGCTTGTTGCCACAGTAGGACTCTGCCACCAGCCAGGGCAGCTTCCGTCCCAAATGGTGGGGTTTTCTCAGCTGCTGTAGCTATTAGTTGGGTGTGCTCTCTGAAGCCTCTACATGCAAGCTGGTCACACACCCCAAGACCTCCATCCCAGACCACAATCCAGATCAAGGAAGGTTAAAGCAAGATTGATTACCCCCCACAACTGAATGCTGGATCCCCCAGCAGGCCAGGAGCTGAAGCTGAAGCTGCAACATGGCAGGCTGCTCTGTGGCTCATCAGCGACTTCTCGCCCCCCAGGAATGAGGCCAACAAGCTCTCCCAACCAGTCCCAAAGTCCATAGGGCACTGACCTCTCACTTTGTCCTAGGCATCTATGTGTTGATAATTCTGGAAATGCCACAGCTGCTGGTATTCTGGAGTCTCTCCAGCCAGCTGCTGGTCTGGCCCCCCCGGGGCTAAAACCTCTGGCTCACTTGGGCTTGGGCTCAGCTTGCTGGCTGCTCCCTGCTGGGCTGCCAGGCTGTCCTTAGTGGGAGGTTAGCTTCTCTGTGTCATTTTGTGGGTTCTGTAGCTCCAGAGGTTGTTCAGAGTCCCCCTTTACATAAATTTAGAAATAGTGTGGGCGGGAGCTATGTGGGAATGCTGTTTCTACTCCTCCATCTTGGCTCTGGCCCCCATCGTGTACTTATTTTGACCATATCTTGGTATATGGTAGAAGGTGTTGTTCTATGCCTAGTTCCTGCCATACTATTTCCCTGTTTTCCTAACAGGTTTTGTCAAATAGTAAGTTCTTATCCCACAAGCTGAAGTATTTAGGTTTATCAAACAATGAATTACTATAGTCATTAACTACTCTGTCTTACATACCTAACCTATTCCACTGATCCACCACTCTATTTCTTAACCAGAACCAAGTAGTTTTGATGATTACTACTATGTAATACAATTTTAGATCGGGTATGAATAGTCCACCTTCCTTTCCATTTCTTTTCGTTAATTCTCTTGATATTCTGGATCTTTTGTTCTTCCAGACAATTTTGTTATTATTTTTGCTAGCTCTATCAAGTAATTTTTTGATTGTTTGGTATGGCACTAAAATCTAAATTAATAGGTAGACTTTTCATTTTTATTATATTAGCTCAGTCTACCCATGAACAACTAATATTTTCCCAATTATTTAAATCTGACTTTATTTGTGTGAAAGGTATTTGTAATTGTGTTCCTATAGGCTCTTGGATTTGTCTTACAGGCAGATTCCCAAGTATTTTATATTGTCCATAGTTACTTTAAATGGAATTTCTCTTACTGTCTCTTGCTGTCAGGATTTGTTATATAGAAATGGTAATGATTTATGTGGCTTCATTTTATATCCTGCAACTTTGCTAAAGTTGTTAATTATTTCATGTAGGTTTTTAAGTTGATTTTCCATGATTCTTTAATGTACCATCTTATATCTGCAAAGAATGATAACTTTGTTTCTTGTTTGCTTATCCTAATTTCTAAAGTTAACAGTTCTAATACAATATTGAATAAATGTTGATAATGGACATCCTTGTTTCATCCCCTGATCTTATTGGAAATGCTTCTAGCTTATCCTCATTACAGATAATACTTGCTGATGGTTTTAGATAGATATTACTAATCATTTTAAGGAAAATACTTATTCCTGTGCTTTCTAATGTTTTTAACTGGAATTGGTGTTATATTTCATCAAAAATGTTTCTGCATCTATTGAGCTAATCATGTGATTTCTGATAATTTTGTTATTTATTGATATGGTTAATTATGCTGATAGTTTTCCTAACATTGAACCAGCTCTGCATTCCTGGTAGAAATCCCACCTTGTCATAATATATCATTCTCATGAAAAGTTGTCATAATCTCTTTGCTAATATTGTGTTTAAATGTTTTGCATCTATATTCAATTAGGGAAATTGGTCCATAATTTTCTTTCTCTGTTTTGGTTCTTTTCAATTTAGGTATCAGCACCATATTTGTATCATAAAAAGGATTTGACAGGACTCCTTCTTCACCTGTTTTTCCAAATAGCTCATATAGTATTAGAATTAATTGTTCTGGGAAGTGGTATTCTTGATAGTAATCAGGAAGTTAGGAATAGAGGAAGATTTGGGAAGGGAAAGATAGAGTTCAGTTTTGGACATAATGAGTTTAAGATGTCTGTGGAGCATCCAGTTTGAGATGTCTAAGAGGTGGTTGGAGATGCAAGACCTGAGGTCAGGAGAAAGATTAGGACTGGACAAATAGTTTTGAGAGTCATCTGCATAGAGATGGTAATTGAAACCATGGGAGCTGATGAGATCAAGTGAAATAGTATAAAGAGAAAAGAAGAGGGCATAGGACAGAAGCCTGTCAGATGCCATGGTTAGTGGGCATGATCTGGATGAGGATTTAGAAAAGGAGGCAGAGAAGGAGCAGTTAGGAGAAGAACCAGCAGAGAGTAGTGTCACAAAAACCCACAGAGAGGAGGGGACGGAATATATAGCAAAGAAGAAAATGGAGAGGGTGGGGTGGGGGAAACAGAAGAGCAAGAAGTAAAAGTCACTTGCTAATTTCTAGTTGTATTTTTAGAAAAGTGATCAAAATGTCCATATGCTTTCACCCAGAGTTTGAACTCCTTGGCATATACCCAAAGGAGGCAAAAAAGACAGAAAGAAAGGTCCTCCATAAACAAAGATATTCACACTTCTACCTTTTATAAAGCAAAGAACTGGAAATGAAGTAGGTGCCTATCACCTGGGAAATAGCTAAACAAATTGTTGTACATGAATGTAATGGAATTGTATTGCATCGTAAGAAATGATAAACATAAAGAATTCAAAGTAACTGGAAGACATGAATTAATGTAAAGTAAAGTAAGCAGAACCACGAAAACAATATATACAATGACTTCAATAATGTAAATGGAGATGCAATAACCAATGAAATTGAATGCTATGTATTTATAATGACCAAACTTGGAAATGAAAAAATGCATCTGTTTTCCTTCCTCTTTCCTTTCCTTTTGTTCTCCCCTTTCCTTTTCTCCCTGCATAGGTAGGGGACTATGGGTGCAGAACATTGCACATACTATCAGGTTTGGTTGATATATTTATTAATTTTGCTGAACTGCTTTTCAAAAAGTCTTTATTTTTTACTTTTGTTATTTGTTATTCTTGAGTGGCCAAGGACAGATATATTCAGAAATGTAGGAGATGCAAAACCAACATATCTATCTATCTATCTATCTATCTATCTATCTATCCCTCTATCTATAGATTGACATATAAAACCTATATATAGATATAAAATTATTATTTTTTCATTGCTTGAAATCCCTTGGAAGTAGAGAGCACAACAATCGGTGGGGGAAAGATTGGAATGCAGGAATGTTGTAATATAGCTCTCCCCCATCCCTTATATACTGAATTATGATTATACTTCTATACTAACTCAATTTATCTTTTAAAAACTGGAATGGAATGGAATGGAATGTTCAAGAAAACAGCTTGATGGAGACAGTAGGTGAGTGTGCAGGAATTTTCTATCCCCCAAAACTGTTCCTGACAAAGAACAGGAATATGAAACTATAGGATTATAAATCATGAGGTGGAATGGTCCTAAGAAGTAATTTTGTTCAACACTCTGCCATGGGCTGCTCAGTGTCCAGCACTTAGCATGATTCGGAGAGGTGAATAAGAAACGACCAGGCCATGTGGGTAGCTCAAGGAAGAACCATGAACTCCATTTATTGATACTCAGGGAAAGGTTTTTATAGAGCAAAGAGACAAAGGATGGGAAGGAAGAGAAATCATTATCTTAGTCTGTTGTATCCTGGAAGTAGCATGGTAATAAGGCCTATTGTTGCCTAGGTGCCATAGAGTCTTGGGCAGTTATCTCTTATCTCAGTCAGTTACATCAGAAAGGATGCTCTTGAGAGCTGGCCTCAAAGCCTAATGGCCAACGCTGCATCATCAAGAACATCTGCATAAGAACTGACTTCCTGCAAATGTTTTGGACAACTAAAGTTTTGGGGCAGAGCCTCTTAGCCTCAGAACTCAAATACCATCCTTATAAGTGTAACCCATATCAAAAGAACTCTGGAGCTGACTTAGTGAAAAGTTGAATCTCAGAGAGGTCTTTGTTGTTCAGGTCCACTGATATCAGGGTAATTATCTGAAGTCCTGGCTCAGGCCTCTTTGGCTCACCACAACACTCTAATTTTATAGATGAGAAAACTGAGGCCCAGGGAGATGAACCAATTTGACCAAAATTATACAGCTAATTAAGTATCTGAGCTAGAATTTGAATTCAGATCCTCTGGCTGTAGAGTCAATTATTTTCTTTGTTTTTTGTGCTGCATCCATATTTTATTTCACAATGGAATGCTTAAGTCCATTGGTATCTTTTATTTTGAGAAATGTGACTTTGGGGTCCACCTATCCAGGCCTCTCCTGTCTTGAAGGGAATGATGTAAATGAGTTTATATATATACTATTGCCAAACCAGGTCTGGCAGGACAGATTGCATTAGGTTTGCCATTGCTACTGCAGGGAATTCGAAAATATAAATGGAATTCTATAAAAAGATGGAAAAGCATAAATCCTTCATAGCTTCTGAAATAAAGAGATATCAAATGAGTAATTCACAAATTAATAGCTGTCCTAGAAGGAATTAGGCCACTCTAATTATTTTTATCATTTTTGTCTTTCTACTTTTAAATAAGGTGACTCAATGGCCTAGGTTCTAGGCTATCAGGTGATGCGGACAGAAAAGTGGGGTCCAGCATAGGTGTAAGCAGAATGCAAAATAATTGATGTTTTGTGTAAAAGCTCATAGAATTGAGGACAAATTTGTTAGGATGGGAAAAGAGGGAGAAAGAAAAGGAACCAGACAGTAACCAGTGCAGAGAGAGTATAAGGGGACTTATTTAAAAAGAAAAATTTATTTTTAGGAGATGTGAAAATCATGAGAGAGAATTAACTGAGGCTCTCTCGTTAGTTTCTATTGATTTGATGACTCAGTTATTTGAGGAATTATTTTAAACTTAGATTATTAGGGATCATTTCTTCTCCTTCAAGCCTGCCTTTTGTTCATCTTCTATAGAATCTTAAATTTAGGACCTTTGGGATCTTTGGTCTAATTCCCAAATTTCACAGATAAGGAAACTGAGGTGCACAGTAAAATGATTTGCTCATGGTTCCACAGTTAATTAGTGGCCTTAATCAATTAGTGGCTCTTGAACTAGAGCTGCCTAGTGGGAGGAGAAAGGTATGGATTAGGAAAAGTGGACTTGCCCCCATTCCAAAGATGGATTTCATTTTCATTTCAAAGATTTCATTTTTACTTTACACTTTAAATTTTAAGATCCTGTTTATACATATACTATAAGAATCAGTTGACATGTTTTTTAGTTTTGCTGCACCCCAAAACTTTATTACAAGGGATGGTTCACTGGGTAGGGAAAGGGGTGAAGAGATATATTTATAAATAAATGTTATATAAAAACAAAAGCTATCAGTAAAAATAATATTAATATTTTAAAAGCTTAAAATACGGAAAAACAAAAAAAGAGAGGAAAAACAACAATGGAATAAGACAGAAGTAAGAGGAAAGATAGAAAGTTCCTTTCTGTTTCTCTTAGACAAAAGGGATAATGGATACAATTAAATGCTGCTGCCCACAATCCTATCCAAATCTACATGCCTACAGAAGGCCATAAAGGGACAACTAAGTGTCATATGTTAATGAGCATTTTCAGAAGAGAACCATTTCAGAAGTATGTTTTTTTTTTTTGTAACTAGAAAAAATAAAATAACTGCAATCATTATTTTGGTTTGTTCATGCTAACCCTGGCTATTTCTCCCTGGAAAGCATTTACCATGACAATTTTCACTATTCAGAGGATATCTACTACTGTTTACCTGTGACTAGACTTTCAGAATTTGTAGGATTGAGAAATGTGGTCAGAGCTCACCATAAGTCCAATTTCTCTGTCCAGGTTAACCCATTGAACTATCCTCCTGGAAATACCTTTTTCCCCCTCTCTCTTTTTCCATTCTGTTTTTTTTTAAAACTTCTGATCCTACCAGGCTTCTATTCAGATCATTAAATTTGAATTATTTATAGTAAAATCACTTTGTACTCTCAGTTTTGCCCTGTCCTAAGCAGCATCATACTTGGGAACATAGCCATCATCAAAGGTAGTGAGAAGATACTCCTTACTCCAAAGATTCTTGCCCTCCCCCGCCCTTTGTAATGGTTCCCTTTGGAAGTCCGCTGAAACTTTTGGGCTACTTCTCAGAGACCTGGTTTTCAATTTATAAATATAGTTTTACAAAGGAAACTAAAAGTGAAAAGAAGTGGATGAACTCCCTAAAATCTTATCTATGTACTCCTTTGAGGTTTGTGGACTCCAGTTTAAGAACCTTTCCCTTAATCTAGGAGGGTGGAGGGGGGTGTTTTATCTATATTTTGTATCTCATTTAATCTCAGAGTTGTAAGGGATCTCTGAGGTCATTTTATCTGACCCTTACATGAACAGGACTCTCCCTATAGCATCCTAATAAGTAGTCATCCTATATCCTTTTGAAAATCTCCCACGAAGGGGTCCTTATTAATTCTAGAGGCAGCCTGTATCACTTTTGGATGGCTTTAATTATGGAGAAGTTTTCCCTCTATGTGGAGCCAAAATCTGTCTTCCTGAAGTTTTACTCCTCACTCTTTATTCTGGCCATTAGATCCAGATAAGACAAGTCTAATCCTACTTTGACATGACAAGATTGAAATATTTGGCAATTGCTATGATGCTCACTCAAACCTTCTTCTTTCCAGGCTATAAACATTCCCATTTCCTCTGAGCGATGTTTAAACAGCAGTTTCCTATTTTCTTACCATCCTTGTTGCTACCAGTTGTAGCTAGATACTGGCCTTGGAGTCAGGAAGATCTAAGTTTGAATACTGCCTCAGATGATAACTAACTATGTGGCCCTGGGCAAGTCATTTGGTCTCTGTTTTGCCTTAGTTTCCTCACATGTAAAATATGGATAATAGGAGGGTTATTGTGGTAACTATATAAATACTAGTTATTATTATTGATGCAAATAGGTGGCATAGTGAATAGAATACTGGACTTGGAATTAGGAAGACCTGAGTTCAAATTTGGCTTCAGACATTTACTAGCTGTGTGACCTTGGGCAAGTCATTTAACCTTTATCTATCTGCCTCAGTTTTCTCAACTGTAAAATAGCAACTATAACCTAGGGTCGTTGTGAGGATACAGCACTTAGCAGAGTATCTGACACATAGTAAGCACTTAGTAAATGGTGGTTCCCCTTCCTTCACTTTTCTCCCATTATGTTCCAACCTATCAATTCCCCCAACACTGACTCTTGCTTTTGTTTTCAATAGCTCATGAGACTTGAAATCTGGAGGATCTGAATTCAAATCCAGTTTTAAACACTATGTAGCTTATGTGACCCTGGACAAGTCATTTTACCTCTTCTGCCTTCTGTACATGCATTTTTATAATGTAAGTTGTTTTGTGAGTTTCCTGTATCTGCATAGATGTTGGTTTCTTTAGATAACTCTAACTTTTCTTCCTCATTAGGATTACTTGTATTTTATATTATCAGAATTTTACTCTTGAAAGAATTGCCTCTTTCTTAAATTACCACTGTGGCAAAATTTTTCCATGGGTCTAAAGGGAGAGCTCTTAGTAAAACAAAAGACAAAGGGGATCACAAATGATAAAATTAATCTTTTGATGAATGTGACTTGGATAAGAAGAGAGAATTGAGGGAGAAAATCTTTGCAGTGTGGTATAATAGATATGGGACTGGGTTCATAGCTAGGGTTTGAATCATGCCTATCTAGCTGTGTGACTGGATAGGCTACTTAACTTCTCTCTGTCTCAGTTTCCTTTTTTATAAAACGAGGGGAATTGACTTAATGATTTCTAAATCTTAAATCTATGATCCTCTAAAAATCCTATGATCTCTGATAAGGGTTCATTATCTACATCTATCTATACCATCTATATTACCAATATGTTGATATATTTCTTGCATATCCATCCAATCCACCCATATACATATACACAAACATTTCTTACCTGGCTGCAATACTTGGAGATTTCTCTGATTTTTCAACCATACTCTTGAATTCTACCATCCCAACTTGTTTTCAGTTTTCTTTTGTTTATTGTCTTCCCCAGTTTAACTGTGGGCTCCTTGAGGGTATGGACTATCTTTTTTTGTATTTGTTTTTTTTTTTTTTGGTGCTTAATATTTATGGAATTATTGACTTACTGACAGAGAGAGCAGCTAACACAAATACAGTAAACAAAAAACCATTCCCTAGTGGCAAATGAATGGTCAAAAGATGTTACAGTTTTCTAAAGAGGAATGAAAACTATTAACCATAAGAAAGATTGCTCTAAAATACTGATGAGAGAAATGAAAATCATTTCAACTCGGATATTTCATCTCACATTCAGCAAATTGTCAATGATGATGAGATAGGAAGAATCAGTGTTGAAGGGCCAAGGGAAGACAAGTAAATTAATGCACTGTTGGTGGAAGTGTGGATTGGTTCAAGCCTTCTGAAAAGTGATTTAGAGTGCCCATACTTTTGGACCCAAAGATTCCCCCAAGAAGGTCAAAGAGAGGTCCCATATATATTAAAATATCCATAGCATTTGTTTTTGTGGGAGCAAAGAACTGGAAACAAAGTAGGTGCCTGTTAAATGAGGTAATGGAAAAACAAATTGTATTATAAGAATGCAACGGAATATTATTGCATTGTAAGAAACAACAAATGTGAAGAATTCAGACAACCATGAGAAGATACAACAACATAAAGAGAAAGAGAAACAAAACTACACATGCACATTTATAATGACCAAACGACCTCAAGAAGAGATAAAAAATGTATTTCTATCCCTTCTTTGCTGAAATGGGAGACTATGGATGTGGAGTATTGCAGACATTGTCAGAATTGGTTGATGTACTTGTTAGTTTTGCTAAATTGCAAACCTTGAAGCCTATATGAATATAAATTATAGTTGTTTTCATGTTATCTTCCTTATTAGATTGAGTTGTTTGGACAGGGACTGTGTTTTGTCTTTCTTTATATGCTTGCCTTTAGCACAGAGCCTGGCAAATAGTAAGCACTTAATAAATAATTCTTTCCTTTCTTCTTTCCTTCCTTCTTTTTTCCTTCCTTCCTTCCTTCCTTCCTTCCTTCCTTCCTTCCTTCCTTCCTTCCTTCCTTCCCTCCCTCCTTCCTTCCTTCTTTCCTTCCTTGCTTCCCTTTTTTCCCCCTGGGACCACTCAAGGGAAAAATATTTTCAGAAATGAAAGTGATATAAGAACAAAAGAGATCAGTAATTAAAAAAAATAATTTTAAGCCATGGGATCTTTCCTGTCTTCAATCTGACCTCTTTGAACTTCATTCTCTCAGAGTTTTGCTTGTGTATCAAACTATGTTTAGCTATAAACCTTCCTTATCTAGTATTAACTTCCATATGGAGTCATGCTTTCTTCCCAAGATTCCCATCCTCTCCCCCTGCATTTAATTTAGGCCTGTGCATACAGGTATAATGGGTTGGTAGCTCTCATGTTGATAGAGCCTTTTCCCTTCCAGCTCTAACATGCTCTGAATCTAAGGTTCTGTTAATACCAGGTTGACAAGAGACAGAGAAGTTAGATACACACCACAAAAGGGTTTTAGGAACTTCAGGATCGTCAAGGCAAAAATAATAATAATTTATATTACATTAATATAATGCTCTAAGGTTTATGAAGCACTTAGGTATCTCATTTGATCCTCACAAATAACTGGGTAAGGTAGGTACAAAAACTTGCTTTTTGGGTTTCTTTGTCCAGACCTGTTATTTGATCTGTGAAGAGAAATGCCAGTGTGGAAACTTACTTACTATCTGCCCCTCCTCCATAACTTAGCCTTGGAAAGTTGCCTGGGTCATTAAGTTGTGATCTGCCCCAGGGTCAGGCCAGACTTGAATCCTCTCATTTCTGTCTCCAAAGCTAGTTCTTTATCCACTATATTATGCTGCCTCAATATGGGCTTTATTATTCCCATTTTACAGATGAGGAAATGGATGCTCAAAGAGGTTGTTTTGCCATTTGCATTGCTGGTATCAGAGGCAAGATTCAAGTCTGGGTCTTTCTCGGTTCAGCAGTCTTTTTAATGCCCCATACTGCCCCATTTTATTTTTGGAAAACTGATTCAGGGAAAGGAATATAATGTGTAGAAGCAGGAGAGAAACAGGACATTTTACATCCTTACAAGAAAGACATTTTTTAAAAAGTTATCTGTTATGATATCTTTTACAACAATTTTAATAAATAATGGCCACATTTTTCCTGGCATATTTAAGTCATTCATGAAAGATATCCTTTTAGGAGGGACAAATTCACTTAACAAGGCTTATTAGATTCTGCCTTGATCTGACTTTTAACTTCTAGAGAACTGGGTCTGAAGTCAGGAGGACCTGAGTTCAAATTCAGCGTCAGACACTTACAAGC
Source organism: Gymnobelideus leadbeateri (assembly GCA_011680675.1). NCBI lineage: Eukaryota > Metazoa > Chordata > Mammalia > Diprotodontia > Petauridae > Gymnobelideus > Gymnobelideus leadbeateri. Next base: position 837,024 of record WOXC01006854.1, read on the forward strand.
TAAGTGACCCTGGGCAAGTCACTTAATCTGTTTGCCTCAGTTTCTTCAACTACAAAATAGGGATAATGATAGCACCTACTGTAACAGCAAGCACCCCAGCGTCCCCAGGCTGGCTGCCAACACAGCCAGATCTACTTTTCTTAGATCTGCTTTTCTAAAGGAAAGCAACTCAAAATGGGTTAATCTTGCTTTAATCAAACAAACTTATGTCCTTTACCTAGTTCAGGGGGAAAAAGTCAGAGAATACAGAGATTACAAACAGACAACAAATACAGAGAAACAGATCAGCAGAGAGGCCTCCAACTATATGACCATTATATCCATACTGAGTCAGTTACCAGAGAGGGAAGCATTAACATCTAGGTTTTCAAAGCCGGGGGGCTCTCAATGGCTGCTCAGAGTCTCATCTGGTCAAGTCACAAAACACTTCTCAAAGTAAGCCCCAAAACAAAGCCTCACATCAGGGTTTATATAGCCTTCTCCTAGCTCAGAGAATGTAACAACCCTCTAGACCCACTGCCCAATCACAAAGCATTCCTGAAAACCAAGTCTCCCACCACAGGCTCCAGGTATACTTGAGCCTATCAAAGAGCCTAGGGGCAGGGAAGATATTAAATTCCCATTCCCATAACATCTACCTTTCAGGGTTGTTGTGAATATCAAATGAGATAATATTTGTAAAGCACTTAGTGCAGATGCTTTATTTTTACTGTTGTTTAGTTGTGTCTGGCTCTTTGTGACCCTGTGAGTCATAGCACACCAATACTGGGCATGGGTTTTTTTTTTGTTGTTGTTTGTTTGTTTGTTTGTTTTTTTTTTGTCAAAGACACTGGAGTGGCTTGCCATTCCCTTCTTTGGTGTATTAAGGCAAACAGAGTTTAATTGATTTGCCCAGGGTCACATAGCTAGTAAGTGTCTGAGGCTGGATTTGAACTCAGGTTTTCCTGATTCCAAGATTTCAGTGCTTTATCCAATGAGCAACCTAGCAGCGCCCAGTAGGTGCTTAATAAATGTTTATTCATTTCTTCCTTCCAAGTGAAATAGAATTTTGCCTTTGAAAACATTTCCCCTCTTTTTGATCCTTTATCCATTACTACAAGTCTAGGGCATCAATCCAAGAAGTGACTACAACACACATTATTAGAAATAAATGATCAGAGACTACGGCAGATTTTTATGCAAAGCACTTTTGTGAACTGTATAGTGCTACATAAATGTGAGCTATTATCATCAGGAGGGATAAACAGTGCTTTGCACATAGTTAGCAGTCAGTGTTTGTTGGACTGAATATAATAATGAAAGCTCACATTTATCTGATGCTTTAAAGTTTCCTCACAACAATCCTTTGGGGCAGGTAGGGTAACTGGCATTATTCTCTTATTATGTGGTGGAAATTGTCCAATATTGGGGAGGGTCTCACCCACAGAGCAAAGTCAATGTGATTATAGTTTGGATTTGGTACTCCAAGTCCACAGCACTAGAATACCATCTGAAATATGAAAGGATGCCCTGTTCTGACTTGAAAACACTTTAATTTCTTCATATAAACATCGCAGATGTGTTTTCTTGAGGTAGCCAGTTGCACAGTAAATAGAGCCTTTGGACTGGAGTTAGGAAGACCTGAATTCAAATCCGGTCTCTGACTCTTGCTAGTTGTATGACCCTGGGCAACTCACTTCACTTCTGCCTCAGTTTCTTTGGAGATAATAATAGCACCTATCTATCAGGATTGTTTTGTGAGTCAAATGGGATATTTGTAAAGCACTTGGCATATAGTAGGCATTTAATAAATGCTTATCTCCTTCCTGAGAACTAGAGTTCATTTTTTTTTCTCAACTTGTCTCTCTGTCTTTAATCTGAATGATCATTGTATGTGTTGAATAGATCATTACACTCTCAAAAGTTGAAATTATCTTTCACCAGCATACCAACTGTGTCCTACATATGTAAAGTATTGAAAGCTCCAGCCCTCTGAAATGGTGGGCTCAATCCACCATCCCTCATGTTAATTTAAGGTGGTTTTCTTTTTCTTTCATGAATCAATTGGCCTTGACTACAAATCAGACAAAGAAAGACCTTGTCAAGAAAGACACTTTTGTAAGTGACTTCCCTCCAAACAGTGACAATAGTTACCCACAGATTCTGTCACATTTTGCCTTTTGCCGAACTCAGCAAGCAGGCAGCCTTGTGGGACGCTTTGTCTTCTGCTTTCTCCTACCAGCCCTCCCCCATCAGGACTTCCTACCTCCACTGTCTTCTAAGCCGAGCCAGACTCATTTTGGAACACGCTTTATTTTTACAATCAAATCAGAGATCATACCATATGGAGCTGTTCAGTCTTTTATAACGATCAATTCTAAATGATTTTCTGTCATTGCAATTCAGGCTACAAATCAAATCTAACCTTTGTAATGAAAAGAACTATGTGGAGAGAATAGAATACTTATGTCTCTCCAAGGAGCCCCCATAGGCCCTGTTTTAAAAAAAAAAATCTCAACAATGCCTTTTGGTTCATTTTTATTTAAGGTCAGTTTTGTGAAGTAAGGGAACAATAACAATTTACCTTGAACACTCACCCATTTTATGCTTTAAACATTTCCATTAAATCATATTTTTAGGGTTCTTCATTTAGGTATTGGGCTAAGGGAAGCTTTTTATTTTCTTTGTAAAGCAATTTTACTCCCAAAGCATTCTTGATGGGGTAAAGTTTCCTAGCAAGCTAACAGATGTTGATCAGCCTGTTTTGTCTTGCCATGAAATAATACTGCCTTCACACCTCCAGATGGCAGCCGAGGCCAAGAGAATAGTTGGGTGAATTTAGCACCCTGTCCCCTCCCCCTCTGGCTTTGGGAGAACAGGTTGGGTTGGCAGGAAGGGAAAATAATCATTAAAAAAATAAGGCAATCACAAAGAGGAGGTTATTACAGCGCCCCATTCACGTGGCTTCAGCATTCCATTAGGATTTTTGTCTTTTTTCCTCTTCTTTTTTTCTTTTTAGAAGACTTTATCACTCAGCTGTGAAAATGTACTTTGGGTGAAAACCGACACATTAGGGTCTCCACCTTGAAGCCAATTTGTTTCTCCTTTATTTGGTTTCAATAGGTTGGGGCTATTAGAAAGTACAGTACAAAGAAGCAAATATAGGTTTTTGTAGCTAGAGACACTTCAGAACTGTCTTGACCTGATAAAATGGGCTATGTATGACTCAGTGGAAAACTGCAGCCTCCTTGCCTGCCTCAGGATTGCATTGTTGGTTTTTTGAGTCCTGAGTATCTGAGAGGTCTTTCTGGTCCTCTCTCCATTCTTCTGGTTGTTAGTTCTCTTTCTATCCCCAAATTACTTTTTTTTTAAAATTTACTTGCATATTTTATATTTACTTAAGTGAAGAAAGAGTGCTAACCTGCATTATAGAGGAAATTTCTTCATCTAGAGAGTACCCTATGCCAATGAAATAACAGGGTCAGTCCCTATCTATGAACATTTCTTATATATCTATGAACCTGTTGTTCTCTTTAGGAAAATGGAGGTCCAAGGGGCAATGGAAAGAGCATTGTCTCTGGACCAGTCCATCAACAGACCTTTATTGAGTGCTAACCCATTTCTAATATTTACTGCCTGTGTGATGTCAGCAAGTTATTTAACCTGGCTAGACCTCAGTTTCTTCAGTTATAAGGGAGTGGGACTAGATGACCCCTCAGGTTCACTTCAGCTCTAGATTCTATAATTGTTTCTTTTCCCTCTCCCTTCCTTTTCTTTTCCTTTCCCCTTTCCTTTCCTTTCCTTCTTTCCTTTCCTTCCCTTCCCTCTGCTTCCCCTTCCCCTTTCCTTTCCTCTTCCCCTTCCTCTCTCTCTCTTTTCCTTCCTTCCTTCCTTCCTTCCTTCCTTCCTTCCTTCCTTCCTTCCTTCCTTCTTCCCTCTCTTCTTCCCTCCCTCCCTCTCTCTTTCTCTCTCTCTCTTCCTCTCGTTCTCTTTCTTTCTTTCCTTCCTCCTTTTTTTCTTTCTTTCTCTTTGTATTCCCAGAGCCTAGCAAAGGGCCTGGTACATAGTAGGCACTTAACAAGTGCATTATTGCTGTTCAATTGTTTCAGTTCTGTCTGACTTTTTGTGATCCCATTTGCGGTTTTCTTGGCAAACATACTGGAGTGATTTGCCATTTCCTTCTCCACCTCATTTTACAGATGAGGAAACTGAGGTAAAGGGGGTGAAGTGACTTGTTCAGGATCACATAGCTGGTAAGTGTCTGAGGTTGGGATTGAACTCAGGTCTTCTTGACTCTAGGCCTGGCACTCTATTCACTGTGCCACCTGTATTGAACAGCAGTTTTACATAAGTCAACCTATATTTAATAAAAAAAATACTGTTTTATTAAATATGGGTTAACTCATGTGAAACTGATGTTCAACATAGATAAAATAATTTAGACAATTTCAGATTTGTTTCCTTCCTTCTGTGACTTCAATTTCCTTCTCTGTCAACAAGGGTATTGGAGGATATTCATTGTCCTTTCTAGCTTTAAATTCTTTGGTTCCATTTTGAATAATTGTGAAAATCTTCTTTGTGAAGCCTTTTAACAATTTGAATGTTTTTGATGGAACAGACTTCACTGAGTAAATGATTATTATGAAGAAAGACCCCATCAGCTTAGCAATGCATTTCAAAAAAAGCCCAAATAGTGTGTTCATGATTCACCTGCTTTTGGGTTAAATTAAATGCTTTGACTCCTTCTGTTTTAAACAGTCAAGCCCTAAATAATGTATCAAAAAAACAAACTAATATAAAATGAAAAAAAAAATTAAGGATAGAAAAAGTAATTTAGTACATTCTCTTAATTTTATTGGTAAAGAAATTGTTGAGATGACTAGTCCAAGATACCATGGTAATCATGGCAAAGGACACAGAGCTCCATGTTGCCAGTCCAGTATTTACCCCACTTTCCGAAGCTGCCTTTTAACAACTCAGATTTGATTTGTAAAGGCATCTGCTGCACTTGCCTACTAGATGATCAGATGGCTTTGTTTAGTGACCAGCTGTCAAGTTTTTGATTGACTGTATGCACCTCATCCTTGTTATTCCTATGACTTTTGATAAATCAGAAGCTGGTAGAAAGGATGGATCCAATTAAAAAGAGCATTGGGTGCTTTGCTGAGGAGAGAGGTGTACAAAAGAATGTGTTTTGGAAAAGTGGAAAGTATGCTCATTCTAAAGCCAGAAGGCATGGGGTCATATCTTGACTTCTGCCTCAGTTTCTTCATTTCTAAGGGCAGCTAGGTGGCCCAGGGGATAGAAGGCTGGGCATGGAGTCAGGAGGACTCATTTTAATTTGGCCTCAGACACTTACTAGCTGTATGACCTTGGGCAAGTTTCTTAACCCTGTTTGCCTCGGTTTCCTCATCTGTAAAATTAGCTGGAGAATGAAATGGCAAATCACTTCAGTATCTTTGCCAAGAAAATCCCAAATGGGGTCACAAAGAGTCAGACTCGACTGAAAACGACTGAACCAACTCCTCCTATCTAAAATGGGGAGGGAGTGGCTGTAATGTATGACCTCTAAGATCCTTTCCAGTTCTGAATCTGTTATCCTAAGTATTATTTTAACTGAGGGAGGCCCTTAGCTTAAATACACATTTTGGGCTGGGCAATACTGTGCACATTTCAATAAACAAACTATAGAATATGTGGTTTTACTTTCCCTAGGGGCCAAAAAAAAAGTGATTTATATTATAAGTGAAGCAAGTCAACCACCATTGTTGGATTTTAGTTTGAAGCCAAGGAGAATCATTCCACAGCAACTTTCAGATGCAGCCAATTGCTAAATTCCCTTGATTTCCTTGTACATTTTTAAAAGGATCTCATACACATAGCAGAATAACTCATTTAAGTCATTTCCATCAAACCGAATATACTATATCAGTTTTATAGAATATTATAGGAATTTACTTCATTCTATTTATGAGCTTCCCCCTCCTCCCCTCCTCCCTCAAACACACTTGCCATGTTCCTATGATTGTTTTTGTGTTGCCTCAGTAACTCTAAAGCATTTATCCATGTAATAGCATGGTCTTCTGCTCCACTGCTTATATAGTCCTCACGCTTCAGTGGTTCTGTTTGATAGAATTCAGACAAAAAGCTGCTTAGTATATTTTATGTATCGAAATGAATATTTATAGCAAGCAAAGATAGCAAACATTTGAAAAAAAAAAGAGATCGGGTTGAGACAAAGGCCTAATTAAGCTTTAACAAATGTAGCCTAAATGCATTGTGTGACTGAAAACCCCCTCTTTTTGCAACACAAGGCATTTGTTGCACTGTTTGAAATATGAGTGGTTGGGGCCTTCCAGGTTATATGTACAGACACATGCACCTAAAGACATCTTAATAATAAATTACGTTTTAAAGATCTTATCTCAGTGCAAGGAGGAGACATTTAGGTTTGCATGATGTATTTAGATTGGGGGGAGGGGCTGGCAACTGTGTTGTAAGATAAAACAAAGTATTTTCTATTTCTGTTGATGGAAATAAGGCTTAGAAGACCCACATTCTCTCTACTTTGAACTTCAAAAAGAGCAAAGAAAATTGACACTGAACTATATCTTCCTCTATATTGTTGAATTTTTTTGCTAAGTCAGATATCTACTCAAATTGATTTTTTTTCCAGCTAAAAATCCTAAAATATCCCCATCTTAGTTGCTGATTATTTGTTATTTTTCAGTTGTGTCCAACTATTTGAGACCCCATTTGAGGCTTTCTGGGTAGAGATACTGGAATGATTGGCCATTTCCTCCTCTGGCTCATTTTACAGATAGGAAACTGAGGGCAACAGTGTTAAAATGAGTTGCCCAGGGTCACACAGCTAGTAAGTATCTGAGGCCAGACCTGAACTTAGGAAGATGAGTCTTCTTCACCCCAGGCCCTGCACTCTATGCACCTATGGTGTCGCCTAGCTGCTCATCTTAGATCTGTAAAATTTGGCATGATGGAAAAAGCAGATAGGAGGAGTCAGGAATCTGTATTCTGATTCCTGGCTTTGTTACAAACCAGCAGTGAGCCCAGGGCAAATTGCTTACCTCCTAGCCTTGTTTCCCCTCACCTGTTCAATGAGAGGCTTGAATGAGATGCTCTTGAAGATCCTTTCCAAGTCTAGAGTCCTATTAGTCAAACTCTGATTGTGAGGATGGGAAAAGCATTAGATAATGAAACTTCATTGCTAGCCTGTGACAGAGGTCTCTCTTATTATCACATCTCCATTTTCCAGATGGGGAAACAGGGGCACTGAGAGGTTAAGTGGCTTCTCCAGGGTCACACACTGGATTGGTGGCAGAATTGTTAATAATACAGACAGACTCTCAGTCCTGGAGTCTTACCACAGGATTACATTCCATGTCTTGGTATCAAAAACAAATGCTGAGAGCAGAGATTGTTGAAAAATATCAGCTCCCTGTATGGAGAGGTGCCAAGATGCCAAAGAATGTGCTTAAATAGTTAAAAAAAATAATTGATCATTTGATAAAACCCCCCCAAATTAAAAAAATTGAAAGAAATATATAAAAGAAAAGGCCCTTCTGTGTCTATAACACGGTTGTAGATTCATGAAGAATTTACCACTTAGAGAAGGCAGATAGAACAATTCTTTTGGCCCTCTTATGCTGAGGTCAAAGAGTTTTATTGTTTTTGTTTCTGTTATTGTTTTTCTTATGTGAAGCATGAGCAAAGCTCATGAGAAGACTTTTTAGGTGTATTATGCCAAATAATAGTATAGAGGTGTAGAGACTGGATCTATTTCTGTTTTTTTTTTTTTTTTTGGAGGGCAGTTGGGGTTAAGTAACTTGCCCAAGGTCACACAGCTAGGTTTTTGTTTGTGTGTGCATTAAGTGTCTGAGGTCGGATCTGAACTCAGGTCCTTCTGACTCCAGGGCCGACACTCTACTCACTGCACCACCTAGCCGCCCCGACTGGCTCTATTTCATGAGTATAGAGAACTCCCTTCTGAGGCTACACCCTTCAACAGAGCAGAGCAGCACCTTCTCTGTAATTTTTAGTCTTAGAGATTTGTTTAGAGCAGTGGTGTCAAACTCTAAGAGAAATGGATTTTTGCAGGCTGTGTATTGGCTTAGAAAATCACAAATAAAGCAAATATACTGTATGTTTATTTCTTTTTATTAATTTTAATTAATAATTTAATTAAATTTATTCATTTTTAATTAACCGATTTGACAGCTGGTCATCAGTCTCAGACAATAATATGAAATAAAAAGAAATGCTTTTGTGTTTCATTATTCTGTGTAATAGCATTTCATGAAGATATCATTTGAAATCTAAACTGATTTTCTTGGTCATTCTAAGACTATTTAGATTAACCTAATGAGATTCTTAATATTACATTGAAATGTAAAAGCAGTTGAGAATGTCCATAAATTAGTCCCTGGAAAGAATATTTGACCTTAGTTCTTTCAGTAAAATATGTGATTATGTCCAGAAAGATTTTTACATGGGTACCAGAGAAGAGACAAGATTTTGTTTTTGTATGTGTCTCTTCAGGGCAATTAAAAAAATCTTTAATGTGATAGGTGATATGCTGGGTTAACCAGACTGGAAAGGGGACCAAGAGATACACATGTTGAAAATTATCAAACCTTAAAATAGAACTCACATTTCCCACTAATTTTTTGAGATGAGAAAAGGGTCAATTTTTATAAGCCCTCAAACTCCACATATGGCATAGCTAGGGGGTTAGCATGAACAGTGTACCTCATTTCTTTGATCAGAGAAACCCTTTGGTAAAACAAAACACAGGTGTATTGTATTAAAGATTTGAATCTGACCAAAAAGAAATTCTATCCTTTTTAACAGGGGGGTTGATATCATTCTATTCCAGGTAAAGAAAATTCTAAGCAAACTCAGTTACAAGAGGTATGAAAAGGGGGAAAAAAGTGAACTCTACAATCTTTAGTCAAATGTCAAAGAAGTCTTGGCTTAAAATGCTAAAAACTAAGCAAAATTGGGAACCTATGAAAGCAAGAGAAAACCAAAACAGTAAGTGACTTGGCAAAAAGGTATAGAAATCTTTACTTTGCTTTGCTTTTTTTTTTTTTTTTTTGGCTTTTTGGAGAACAATTGGGGTTAAGTGACTTGTCTAAGGTCACACGTGTTAAGTTTCTGAGGCAGGATTTGAACGCAAGTCCTCCTGACTCCAGGGCAGGTGCTCTATTCACTGCACCACCTAGCCACCCCTGGGGTATAGAAATCTTTAACATTGCAGTTCTCACTTGCAGCTCAAGGGGGCTCTAGGTCCTAGGAGAGCTTTGTTTCTCAATGTATCCAGTCATTTCTAGACCTAATGAGAAATACAGCATAATGACCATCCAAAATGATCAAAGTCATGAAAAAATAAAGGAGATGACTTACTGCACAGTTCCTCTTTTGAAATTCTTAGTGTCTTTCCCCCCAAATATAATATTAAGAAATAGTTGAGGAAATTGATGTTGGAAGTATGTCTCTCAATCATTCCCAGCTTTTTTTTTTTTTGAGTGACATTTTGCCCAAGATAGTCATTAGTAATAATGTTTTCTTTTAGAAGAATATCATTTGTTAATGGGTAGATAGGAATGCTTTGATCTCCAGGTTCCATGTACATACAAAAGATGGTTTAACAAAATGTACATATGCTTTAGAAACCAATTTGTTTGCAAACAAAATGGTTCCATCAGAATACTGTATCATTTAAGCCAATGAAGCCAAATGTCCAAATCATTTACTATAGACTGCTTTGCATTTTTGAGACAGATACATTACAGACATATACTTGGTGACCCATATCTAGAGAAGAAAGGAAATTTATGGGTATGAATTCTAACTCCCTTATTTATAGATAAGTATACTGATTGAGGCCCAGGGAGTTTAAATAACTTGCCCAGGGTTATATATTTAATAAGTTGCAAATATGAGATTGAAACCCCAGTCTTCTGATTCCAAATCTATTTTCTTTCTAATGACTATTAGGCCTTAGAACTTCTCATAAAACCTAGAAATAGCTAGATACATTACTTTGATTTTGCATTTATAAGGGTATTATTCACAATTAGTTTTTTGATCTATTTTACAGAATTTTTTTTATTTCCCTAGTACAGTCACATTTTCCATTCACATTATTCTCTATTTTTAAACAATAATTATTTTGTATTAACTCCATGTTTCATTCATTTTTGTGAGAGTGATATCGGGGAAGGGTCAATATTGCATGTATGTGCTCTGGGAGGGGGCTAGGGCTAGAGGGTATTAAAACAGGAATAAAACATTTTACTATCTTGTCTGCAGCATCTCATTTTGTGAAACCTACTGTTTCCTGATACAGTGAAACATTAAATGTTAAAGTCACCGAGAGCAGGGTCTTTATTGTACATGCTTCTATTTAATCTGTGACTAGCTAGGAACCTTGAACAAAGTTGGAGCTTCATAAATGATGAAATAAATTAAATGTTGCCTGATGGAAACACAAGGGTTGGTAATGACAGAGCCATGGAAAGATGGGGAGAAGAAGAGAGAAAAGAAAAGGAAAAGGAGAATGAAAGAAGGCAAGTAAGGGGAGGGAAGAACTTTAGTAAATAACAAAGTGTCAGTGCTGAAAATTTTCAGGAATAGGTCACTAAGAATATTAAGAAGTAAAAATGTAAGATTATGCAACCTAATTTAGAATGTCTGGTCTCCTTTTTTATTCCAGTAATATTTCTCACTTACCCTCATCATTAGCAATGGACTGGGAGTCAGCAGACCTGGGTACTTATCCCAAATTCTTCATTTCTCTGAGACTTAACTTCCTCATCTACAAAATGGCATTTGACTAATTGATCTCTAAGGTACATTTGGATTTTATGATCGCATGACTTATGTATGTGGTTTTTAAGAGAGGATTTTTTTAGTTATCTCTGCATATTTGAAAGAAGGCCCTGGAAATCAAGGAAGAAAGTTAAATCCTTTCAGCAATGGCAGAATTTAATCCTTTAAAAATAGAAAAAGGAAGTTATCTTTTTACGTTACAAGGAGATTTTTTGAGTTAAGCTCTAGGGGTGGAGATGGTATAGGGCTACTTAATTCTGAAATACAGAATTTATCAAAATGTAATGGGAAAATATGAAGCTTTAATGTTATGTTGAGTATAGATTAATATTGTCCAGTTAGCAAACTTGTGCTGTCTTTTTTTACTCATTAAAAAAAATGTCCATGCTAATTTGCCCCCTTGTTCACTTTGCCAATTCTGATGTCACCCTGTAAAGGGAGTTGCTAGTAGCTGCCATAGGCATGTGGTTTAGAAATTTAGGGAAGCCTTTAAAACACTAAAGCTGTCTCTATACTGGCAGAACCTAAGAGATTGTTACAATTGATGGAGTGTGGTCTTATAAAGGAGACCAATGGTCTGTGGCCATACAAAGGGAAAAAGAGAGAGAGGGAGGGACTCGTTCATGGATTCAGTTTCATTAAATCACTTTTGTCTCTTGGTCTCAAAGGGAGTCTAACATGAGTGAATTGTGACTCTCTGCAGCTTCCTTCTCCTTCTGCCTTTTACCACCCACAGTGTGATTAGTGTAAGTTACAATCAAAAGAAAACCTGTAAATGAATATAAGCATAGAGATCAATTCACCTCCCTTCTGACTATTAAACATAATAATATTTGCATAACCTTTTTTATTGTTCAAGGTACTGTCATATCTGTTAACACATCTGACCTTCAAGAAATTCTAGGAAGGTAGGAAGAGCAGCTGCTACGATTTATGTTATACAAAAGGGAGTCTTGCAACTGAGAGGAAGAGTTGAGACCAGAAGCTAGGTCTCCCGACTTTCAGTCCAGTTTTTGTTCTATTATGTCAAACTAGCTCCTCAATTAAACTTTAGCTGGAATTGTTTTTACAAGTGTTTCCCCTTTCATTTCACAAATAGAGAATGGAAGCACATAAGAAGTTTTAGATGACTAGGTCACCAAGAAGAAGTAGGAAAAGAGATCTTTCTCCTGTCCTCATCCATCCATTATAGAACACTATTTCTCTAGAGTTGGTTATTCTTATGGGTTACTTCTCTGCTCATTACAATAGAATGATTGCAGTGTGGTAAAGAAGAAACCATACTGGACAGAGAATCAGGAGAGAGACTTCCAACTTCTGCCTCTAACCCTTATTAGCTCTGTTATGGTAGGCAAGTCATTTTAAACTCCATTACTACAGAATCCTCCTTTATAAATAAGAAACATAAATCTCATACTTTTTAACTTCATGAGGTTGTTATTTGGAGAGTACTTTGCAAACTTTAAAGAACTATCTAAATGCAAGTTATCATTAGTATTTTCCAGAGGTTTGATCAAATTTTTTTCTCATGCCTTAGGAAATGAAAGTTTGGGAAAATGCAAGTAACTTTTGTTTATGTAAGGGGTTTGTAAACTTTTTTTGTTATGCATTCTTTTGACATTCTGATGAACCTTTCCCAGAATAATGTTTTTAAATGCATAAAATAAAACCAATAGGATTATAAAGTGGAAACTAATTATTGAAATACAATTATCGAAATTATTTTTTTAATTCACAGAATTCAGGTTAAAAACCCCTGGTTTTTGTTATAGTTTGTCCTACGTTAAGAGGCATGACTCCATGCCACTTAACATATCTGATCATGGCCCCTTCCCCCTCCCCCCCAAGATAAAAATTTCCTTCCACCAGACTTTCATTGCATCTGATTTTATTTGGTATAATCTTATAATTAATGAACACATTAGCAAGTGATCTACTTCTTTTATGTTTGAAAGTAGTTTGGGGAGTAGATCATAGTGTAAGCGTTGAGGATTATTGAGTCAATCAGTCAAATCACTCAGCCCATCTTAATGTGTCAAGATGCTATGCCCTGATACCTTAGCCAGGTAATAACACTTCTTGTTTGAATGAATCGATAGTAGGTTTTAGACTAAGCATGAAAAAGTCCTTGATCAATTTATATGCCCTTGAAAGCCATTGAATGAACTAAAGTGATGTTGAATAGGAAGTGTGTTTAGATTTGTAAAGGAAACTTAGCTATCTTCTGTGCATTATTTACAAAAGAGCAAGTTATTTAAGAACTCATAAATTTAAGCATATGGTAGCATAGAGTCAAGTCATGAGAAAAAAAAAATTATCAGAAGAAGGTAGAAGAATTACCATGGTCATGGACTGCCTCTTTCCCAGTCTACCCTACCCTACCTTGGGTAGAAGAGGCCCAAGAACTTATAATGACTCAAGGATTTGGACTTTTTCATCAGTATCCTAACAGTGTCAAGGGGATAGCAACGGCCAATGGCATTATCTACATAAAGAGCCAAGGACCAATTGGATGAATTGAATAAAGTCAGATTCACAGCACTTCAAGGAGCTCAGAAGAAAAATTACAGTATGACTAAAGGTAACATTTTGAAGAGTCCAACAAAAAGACTCCTAGGAACTATGGGCTTCCCCTTTGTAATATGTCTTTTTAAAGCTTTGATACATTTCCCCTGTACTGTTCTGTATGTGCTGGTGAGAAAGTGTGTCATAGATTTTGGGGGCAAATACATTACACCAACTATATACCACCATAGTAATTAACCCTTTCTTTAAAAAACAAAGCCAGAAAATTGTCTGTTGACTAATTAATATAAATTTATAATCATTAAGGGAAAACACTGGTGAGAGCTCAGAAGGTACCTCCTAACCCCTTAGCACTATCTTTAGAGTCTTGAGGAGAGATGTGGGTAGAATCTATGCTCTGAGGTCCCAGTCTGCCAGTGTAAGTAGGGTCTGGGAGAATAATTCCTGAGCATATGCTACAATAGAAACATAGATTTAAAGCAGTAAAAAACCTTAGAAGCCATATAATCTAGCCCTCATTTTACAGATGAGGAAACTGAGATCTGAGTGGGTTAAATGACTTGCCTAAAGCCACACAGATAATAAGTGAGTAGCAGAGTCAGGATCTGAACCCAGTTCCTCTGATATCCAATCTGCTGATATCAATTCTCTCATATCCAATCCACTGCACCAGTCTTCTCAATCTTTTTTATGTCACAAGATTCAGATTACTTTATTGACTTAATGATCTGAATTTTAATTTTCTTTTTCAATATGTTTTTTCTATCAGCTCTAAAATCAACTGTTTCTCAGTGAGCATATATTAAAAAAGGAGAAATGCCAGGTGCTGTTTTATTCAGTTTTTGTAGTAACCTTTCCTCATAAGACACATCCATTATGATTGATGCTGGTTCACTTTTACAGCTACATAAGCTTTCCAAACTTAGAGTTCCTAAAAGACAGCTGACAAAACCTTAACTCACTGAACATGATGTTATAATTGGGAAAATATGGACTTTGCTGATAATAATTAGTTGCTTCATATGAACATCTAGCCTATGATTTTGCCACCTACTATGTTTTTATCTTAATGATAATGTTTTGAGCCTTCCATAATCATTGAAATTGCCCCTTTTTAAGAACTGCTGTGTTGTGATCATGTAATCTCACGATGAGCTAGTAATAGAGAGATGCAGACAATTTACTGGCAGAATATTGAAATAAGCAGAAGATATTTCTTTGAAAATTGCATGGCTAATTTCTGCCCCATTCCCCAGGTGTATGTTTGAATAACCAAACTAGTTAGTGATTGGCTAACATTACATAATTAAAAGGACCCTCCTTCTAGATTATCAAAGTAGACTGATAAACTCAGAAGTCATTGTGAATGCAGGTACTCTCTCTTGTACCTAACTCATTTTGAGTACATGGTAGACTTTTAAGAAATATTTATTGGTTGGGGCAACTAGGTGGCGCAGTGAATAGAGTACTGGCCCTGAGCCAGGAGGACCTGAGTTCAAATCTGGCCTCAGACACTTGACACACTTACTAGCTGTGTGACCTTCGGCAAGCCACTTTTGCCCTGCCCTCCCCACTCCAAAAAAGCAAAAAAAAAAAAAAAAAAAAAAGCAAAAAAAAAAGCAATATTTGTTGGTTAATTTAATGATATTTGTGAACTTGGAAAATATTTGGGTTTTGTGTACTAAGGCATATTTCTTCTTTAAGAATATTATTTTGGGGGCCCTCTTTGAGAAGAGTGTAATTTGACTAGACGAGAAAATGGGCAGCCATCGAGCCCCCTGGCTTTGAAAACCCAGATGTTGGTGCTTCCCTCTCTGGTAACTGTGACTAGGTATGGATGTAATAGTCAGACAGTTGGAAGCCTGTCTGCTGAAATGTTTCTCTGTCTTCTTGTAACTTCTGCTTATAACCTGTCTGTATATTCTGAAGTTTGGGATGCTCTTTTTCCCCTGAACTACATAAATGATATGTTTGATTGATTAAAGCAAGATTGTTAACTCCCCCCCCCCCAAAAAAAGAAGATTATATTTCTTTTAATACCATAATAATTTAGACTTTTGGGGTGGCTAGGTGGCACAGTGAATAGATCACCAGCTCTGGAGTCAGGAGGACCTGAGTTCAAATCCAGCCTCAGACACTTAACACTTAATAGCCGTGTGACCTTGGGAAGTCACTTAAACCCAATTGCCCTTGCCTACCCCCTCCAAAAAAAAGATACGTTCTTCAAGGGTTCTATTTCTTTCTTGAATTAGAAAACAACACTTAGGGGGCGGAGCCAAGATGGCGGAGTAGAAACAGCTTGTCCAAGCCTCTCTGCCCCCAGATTCCCCACAAACTATGTAAAAAAGGACTCTGAACAACTTCTGGAGCCCCAGCACCCACAGAACGACACAGAGAAGCTAACCTCCCACTGAGGACAGCCCAGCAGCCCTGCAGGAAGGACCAGTGCAGCGGTCTGGGAGCCGTCAACGCGCAGAGCGCAGAGCACAGGAGCCCAGCCGAGCCAAGCCCAGGTCTGCATGAGCCGAGGTTTTAGCCCCAGGGCGGCAGGGCCAGCAGCCAGCTGGAGGAACCCCAGAACACCAGGAGCTGTGGCAACTCCAGAATTATCAACATAGACATGCCTAGGACAAAGTAAGAGGTTAGTGTCCTATGGACTTTGGGACCTGTATTTGGGGAATGCGTCAGCTCCCTCCCCTGGGAGCTAGAAGCCGCTGAGGAGACACGCCATTTTGTAGTTTTCATAGGCATTTCCGGCTCCCAGCCTACAAATCGTGGGGAGCTCCAGCGATCAGTCTTGGGGGGTAATCGCTCTTGCTTTAACCTCCCTGGATCTGGATTGTGATCTAGGGTGGAAGTTGTGGGTGGGTTTACAGCTTGCCAGAAACGGAAGTTGCCCCCCACACGTTCGGGACGAAAATTCCTCTATCTGGCCTTAAAGCCATAGTGTGGCAACAAGCCCAAAAGTCAAGCAATTAAGTGGCAACATGCCAAGGCAAAGGAAACAGAAAAATGCAACCCTAGACTCCTATTTTGGGGGCATAGAGCGGGAAAAGGACTGTGAGGTCAGAAGTCCTGCTCCAAAAGCCCCAGGGGAAAACATGAGAGGGTTGCAGGCCATAGAGGACCTTAAGAAGGACTTTAAAAATCAAATAAGAGAAGTGGAGGAAAAATTGGAAAGAGAAATGAGAAGGATGCAGGAAAAGTATGAAATGAGGGTCAACAGCCTGACTGAGGAAAACAACACCTTAAAAAATAGACTAACTCAAATGGCAAAGGAGGCCCAAAAGGGCAATGAGGAGAAGAATGCCTTAAAAAGTCGAATTTGCCAGATGGAAAAAGAATCTCAAAAGTTCACTGAGGAGATTCATTCCTTCAGAGCTAGACTAGAGCAAATGGAAGCTAGTGACTTTATGAGAAATCAAGATGCTGTTAAGCAGATCCAAACAAATGAAAGATTAGAAGGCAATGTGAAATATCTCATGGGAAAAACCACTGACCTGGAGAATAGATCCAGGAGAGACAATTTAAAAATTATTGGACTACCTGAAAGCCATGATCAAGGAAAGAACCTAGAAATCACCCTTCAAGAAATTCTCAAGGAAAACTGCCCCGATGTTTTAGATCCAGAGGGCAAAATAGAGGTTGAAAGAATCCACCGATCACCTCCTGAAAAAGATCCCAAAAAGAAAACTCCCAGGAATATTATAGCCAGGTTCCAGAATCCCCAGATCAAGGAGAAAATACTACAAGCAGCCAGGAAGAAACAATTTCAATATTGTGGAAACACAATCAGAATAGCCCAGGACCTGGCAGCTTCTACACTGAGGGATTGAAGGGCATGGAATGTGATATTCCAGAGGGCAAAAGAGCTGGGATTGAAGCCAAGGGTCACCTACCCAGCAAAACTGAGTATTTTGTTTCAGGGGAAAATATGGTCATTCAGTGGAATAGAGGACTTTCAAGCATTCTTGAGGAAAAAACCAGAATTGAATAGAAAATTTGACATCCAGACAGCAAGAAGCAAGAGATGCCTGAGAAGGTAATCAGGGAAAAGAAATCAAAAGGAACTTATCAAAGTTGAACTATTTACATTCCTATATGGAAAAGCAATAACTGTGACTGATGATATCTTTCTCACTATGAAAATAATGGAAGAAGGGGGTGTGGTCATATGAATACATATGTGAATGTGTGTGTATATGGTTACAGTTATATATGGATAGAGGGCATAGGTTGAATTTGTTGGGAAGGGAGAATACTCAAGGGATGAAATTATGAGGTGAGAGAGGAAAGTGGCAAGAGGAGATGGGGAGAGACATGGTAGGGTAAACTATCTCATGTAGGGAAGTGGTTGCAAAGGAGGGGGAGAATAAGGAAGGCTAAAAAGGCAAAACCACATTCACATTGAATTTGGTTCAGGGAGAAAATGACATACATACTAAATGGGATATCTCAACCTGCAGCAGGATAGGGGGAAGGGGGATGAGAGGAGGGATGATGGATGGGAGGGCATCCTTGGGGGGAGGGGAGGTTGGAAGTACCCACTATAGAAGAGGGACAGGAGCATGTAGGGAATGGACCAGGTGGGGGGTGGGATGAGTGGGAGGGAATTATAAGCAGCCTTGTACAATATATCTACTATGATAATGTTTTGCATAGCTAGACATGTACAACATATACTGAATTACTTATCTCCCAAGAAGGAATGGGTGACAAGGGAGGAAGGAAATGGATCTGAAATTCGAGGTCGTAACATTAAATGTTTCAAATATATATATATATAAAAAGAAAACAACACTTAGTAAGTCCTTTCCTTTGTGTGGAGGGGAAAAGGCTTTCAGCTACCTCTTCCACTCAATATTCCCCCATTCATTCAGGGTAAGCATGTTCTGCAGAGTCAATGTAAGAACAGAAAGAGTATGTTTCCCCTTACTGTAAATTTCTAACTTAAAGTAAAAAAGATGAATTTAGTGGATAGAAGCTTTGCCTCATAGTCAAGAAGACCAGGTTCAAATTCTGTTCCCAACACATATTAGCTGTATGATAATGGGTAAGTCACTTGACTTTTCAATGCTTCACACAATATTCTAAGGCTTTGAGCTACTTGTCTGCATTGGTGGAGGGCTTTTACACAACAGGAATTCCCCACATGTATAACAAACAGGTACAGAGGTACAGAACAAAAAGAAAGAACAGATGATCAGTTATAAAGCAATTCACACCTTGAATGCAATTGCTTATAGGGGTCCACGTAGTAGTTTCAGAATTCATCTGAAGGGAAGAAGGAGAACTTTTCTCCCTTCCTTTTTTTCCCTTTGAAGGCAAAGATAGCTTTCTTATGATGACCTATTTCCTCCAGAATGGTCAAAGCAAACTATAATGCATAATGCCCTCCTTTTAAAGTCTTGAGTTATTATATACCTTTCCCCACTTTCTGTCTCTGGGATTGCTCACAAAGCTCAGTTGAAATCTCACCAGATTACCTTTCTGTGATTGGGCAATCCAAGTTGTTTACCAAACTGGAAACCCTATTACTCTCAACCTATTTCTTGGGGCTGTTCCCAACTGACATATTTGTATTGAATCACGCTGCTTAGAGTATATATATGTGTATATATATATATATATATATATATATATATATATATATATATATATATATATATATATTCTTCCCAACTGCCTGCTTCATTGTTCATTGCCCTCTTGTCCCTGTGGTTGGTAAAAAGTCTTATAACATCTGTGTCATGGCATAACCTAGATTTCAAGAATAACTACATGGGGAGAAAATGGCACATCATTCTTTCTGTCTGCTTTGCTTAGTAAGCAGTTGATGTACTCCATCAGAAAGTGAGTGCAGCACAATGTTCTTCAGTTCAATTGATGAGTTGATGTAATCAGATTTTTTTCATTAATAATTCAAATGTGGGGTGGCAAGGTGGCACAGTAAATAGAGCACCAGCCCTGGAGTCAGGAGGACCTGATTTCAAATCTGGTCTTAGACACTTAACACTTGCTAGCCATGTGACCTTGAGTAAGTCACTTAAACCCAATTGTCCTGCCTTCCCCCCTCCAATAAAGCAAAAAAGAAAAATTCAAGTGTGCCTCTAGACCTGGATTTTGCCTTTAGATGAAGAGCCTTCAATTTAGAGCTGCTGTGTTCTAGAGGAGGTGCCTGAGATGGATGCTCCATGTAATTTAGGAAGTAATGAAGAGAACTGATTATAATGAGATCACATCAGTTACCAAGCTTCCTGTGGCTGGTGCCAAAAAGAAATCAACACAGCTGAAAAATGAATGGCTTGATAAAAATCTCTTTGACTTCAGGATTTTTAGTTTTTATTTGCTTTTATTTGTTGTTATAGTTGTATAGACTAAAAACCACTAGAATTCAAATGGTTGTATAACATAAGAAATCTTAAGCCTGTTTCACTTCCATGTGTTACATAAGCCTAATCTTTCTATGTTGGACCTTATGTCTTATAGTGCTTAGGTTCTAGAAAGGATCCCTTATTATGAGAAGTTCCTTAACCTACATGTTCCAGAGGAAGTATATCTAACCACAGAGAAGTGATATCAGCAGGTAATGGCACTGATCTGTGAGCAGTAGTCTACAAGGAAGAAGACTGATAAAGCAGGGCCATGGGGTAGGTATAGGCATGGGGAACCCATGACCTTGATGTCACATGTAGCCTTCTAGGTCTTTGGGTCTGGTCTTTTGACTGAGTCCAAGTTTTACCGAACAAATCCTTTTGTTAAGGGGATTTGTTCTGTGAAGTTTCAGTTCAGTCAAAGGGCTGCCCTTGAGGACCTAGAGTGCTACTTGTGGCCTTGAGGAGGCTGCAGGTTCCCTGGTCCTCGTGGGAGAGAGAGAGAAGAGGGACAGGGAAAAGGGAAGAGGAGACAGAGAAAGAGAGAGACAGAGACAGAAGCAGAGAGAGACAGAGACATACACACACAGAGACAGACACACACAGAGAAAGAGAGACAGACAGGTAGACAGACAGATGAATAGGTATATTTAGGTAGAATCCTGGAGCATATTTAATTTATTTCCAATCTGTTACAAAGGGAAATTTAATCTCAAAGTTTGCCACCAATAACATTCTAGCTTGCGGAGAGGAGGTGGGTCAAGTGAGAGTTTCCTCACCTATTCTACCCGTGGGATGAGGGACTATTTCACAATCCTTTTGTAAGTGATCCCTGGAAGAATTCTATCCCATCTTCTCATTTGGACAGGTATGGGAAACCATACCCTTTGTGCACAGGGCAAAGTAATACTAATACTTGATTTCTTCCTTATCATTTAGATTTGTTTCATGACTTAACCAAATATCTTTGCCATTAGACATTTAAAAATTTATTTTATTCTGAACTTAAGAAATAAAACAAGCATCTCCATAACATATTAGAATGGAATAAAAGATGATTGCACATGAAATCGTAAATCTATTATGTACAACTTTTATGACTCTTGTATGGTCTGGTAGTAGAAAATTGTGATAGGTGGGGACCTTCACTGTGATTTGCTTAACTCAAACAATGACCTTAGGAAATGTAGCAAAGTAATGAATGCCTGGTCAAAAGCCTTGACCATAGGAGGCACTTGAGAAATATTTGTTGATTCAAACTAACACTTTTCAACCAACTCTATTTATTTGAAGTATTTAAGCACATTGGCAGTGATAAGGATACTGGTGAAGTAATCAGGACACACGGGCACAAGTTCTGACTCCACCATTAACTAGTTGCTTTTCTTTACTCTTCTGTACCTCAATTTCCTCAACTGCAAAATGAGAGGTTTGACTCCTAAGTTCTCTTCCAACTTGTGACAATCCTGTGAGAGAGAATCATCTATTTGCATCCTCACATTCTATCTTAAATCAGATGGTCTCAGAAGACACCTTTTTATTTGCTTTAAGTTCTCTTTGTTTATATATTAATCATGAAATCATATTAGAGAAATCACAGAGTGTTAAAGCTGGAAGAGACCTGAGGGATCATTTAGCCAAAACCCCTTCTTCTTACAGGTGAGAAAACTAAGGAACACAGAAGTTAAATGGTGGGGAAAGGATCACGCAGTGAATTAATAGTGGCAGCCAGATTACAATTTCGGGTCACTATTTTTTCCCACTATACCTGTGTTACCCAATATTTCCTGTTCCATGAACCCCTTTCAACAACAGCAATAACAGTAACAACAGCAGCAAATGTATTATGAATTCAGGGCAATTTAGTAAACTTCTCATAGTCTGTAATTATGTATTTATTGTTTAAGGCTCCATTCAATAATTTTAGTATGAAATGCATGGACCATTGTCATGACCCCCCAACGAGTTCATGACCCATAAAATGATAACCATTGCCTCGTTGAATTATAGACCATACTGACTCCTAGACTGTAAACACAGTATAACACACAAATGTTTAGTGCTTGATACTAAATATTCTCTTCATTTGCGCCAGCAGCTCTGCTAGGTTTCCACTCTGCCACCACCACCATCATCATGCCCCTTCAACTTCATTTGTGTATTGTCTTTCCCTATTATATTGTAAGCTCCTTCAGGGTAGGGACTATTTTTATTTTTATTTTTTTTTTTTGTTTTCCTTCCCAATGCTTAGCACACTTCCTACCTCATAATAGGTGCTTAATGTTATTGTATGATTTTATACTGTAATGTACTAACTTGTAGTACATCTATGGAGCTTATGCCAGCATGACTTCCATGAAGGTCAATCCATCTAAAATCTCAAGAAGTCTGCAGCAGAGAGGACTAAGACCTATGGAAATTTATCAGAAAGATTCATCCATATAGTCAAGGAAAATGGATTGAGAACAGACTGTGTTAGGTCTATATTAGGCATTTTATTAGGTCCTGTGAGGGAATACAAAGGAGCAAAATACAGGGTTCCTGCCTTCAAAGGGCTTTCATTTTAGTTAGGACCCACCAAAAATTTAAGTAACAATGGAATTCTTGGGGCAGAGCCAAGATGGCTGAGTAGAAATAGCACTTCCAAGGTGCTCTGCTCCACACCACCTCCAAACAATGTAAAAGGGGAATCTGAACAACTTCTGGAGCCCCAGCACCCACAGAACGACACAGAGAAGCTAGCCTCCTGCTGAGGACAGCCCAGCAGCCCTGTGCTCTGAGAGCAGACAGCACAGTGTGCTGGGAACCGACAGCGCAGCACTCTGGGAGCTGAGCCCAGGCCCACATGAGCCGCGGTTTTAGCCCAAGGGTGGCTGGGCCAGCAGCCAGCTGGAGGGACCCCAGAACACTAGCAGCTGTGGTGATTCCAGAACTATCAGCACAGATATGCCTAGGACAAAGTGAGAGGTTAGTGCCCTATGGACTTTGGGACCAGTATTTGGGGAACGTGTTGGCTTCCTCCCCTGGGGGCAAAAAACTGCTGAGGAAACACAGCACAGAGGCCATTTTGCAGCGTCAGTGGCAGCTCCAGCTCCTGGTCTGTGAACTGTAGAGAGATCCAGCAATCAGTCTGGGGGTTAATCACTCTTGCTTTAACCTGCTTAGATCTGGATTGTGGTCTTGGGGGTAGGCCTGGGGTGGGTATCCAATTTGCCAAAGCAGGTGGAGGCTTTACAGTTGTGAAGACCCCACATTTGGGATGGAAGCCCTCCTGTCTGGTGGCAGAGTCCTACTGTGGCAAAAAGCCCAAAAATCAAGAAATTAAGTGGTAATATGCCTAGGCAAAAGAAACAAAATAAACAGAAAAATGCAACTTTAGACTCCTATTTTGGGGGCAAAGAGGATCAAAGCATGGAACAGGAAGAGGACTGTGAGGTCAGAACTCCTGCACCAAAAGCCCGAAATGAAAATACAAGCTGGCTACAGGCCACAGAGGACCTTAAGAAGAAGATAAGAGAAGTGGGGAAAAATTAGGAAGAGAAATTATAAAGATGCAAGAAAAGTATGAAATGACAGTCAACAGCCTGACTGAGGAAAACAACACCTTAAAAAATAGACTAACTGAAATGGCAAAAGAGGCTCAGAAAGGCAATGAGGAGAAGAATGCCTTAAAAAGCCGAATTTGCCAGATGGAAAAAGAATCTCAAAAGCTCACTGAGGAGAATCATTCCTTCAGAATTAGACTGGAGCAAATGGAAACTAGTGATTTTATGAAAAATCAAGATGCTGTTAAACAGATCCAAACAAATGAAAGAATAGAAGGCAATGTGAAATGTCTCATGGAAAAAACCACTGACCTGGAAAATAGATCCAGGAGAGATAATTTAAAAATTATTGGACTACCTGAAAGTCATGATCAAAGAAAGAACCTAGAAATCATCCTTCAAGAAATTCTGAAGGAAAATTGCCCTGATGTTTTAGACCCAGAGGGCAAAATAGAGGTTGAAAGACTCCACCAATTGTCTCCTGAAAAGGATCCCAAAAAAGAAAACTCCTAGGAATATTATAGCCAGGTTCCAGAACTCCCAGATCAAGGAGAAAATACTAAGAGCAGCCAGGAAGAAACAATTTCAATATTGTGGAAACACAATCAGAATAGCCCAGGACCTGGCAGCTTCTACACTGAGGGATCCAAGGGCATGGAATGTGATATTCCAGAGGGCAAAAGAGCTGGGATTGAAGCCAAGGGTCACCTACCCAGCAAAACTGAGTATTTTGTTTCAGGGGAAAATATGGTCATTCAGTGGAATAGAGGACTTTCAAGCATTCTTGAGGAAAAAACCAGAGTTGAATAGAAAATTTGACATTCAGACACAAGAAGCAAGAGATGCTTGAGAAGGTAATCAGGGAAAAGAAATCAAAAGGAACTTATCAAAGTTGAACTATTTGCATTCCTACATGGAAAAACAATAACTGTGTCTGATTAAACCTGTCTCGTTATGAAAATAATTGAAGAAGGGTATATGGACACATGAATACATATGTGAATGTGTGTGTATGTATATATATGTATTTTTTAAAAGCAATTGGGGTTGGGTAACTTGCTCAGGGTTGCACAGCCAGTCATTATTTATGTGTGGGTGCTCATTTTCTGTGGCCGGATCAGATCTCGGGTCGTCCCAACTCCGAGGCCAGCGCTCTTACTCACTGCGCCACCTAGCCACCCCAAATGTGTGTATTTATGTTTACAGGTATACATGGATAGAGGGCACAGGTTGAATTTGGTGGGAAGGGATGATACTTAAGGGGTGAAGCTAAGAGGTGAGAGAGGAAAGTGACAAGAGGAGATGGGGAGAGAGGGGGTAGGGTAAACTATCTCATGTAGAAGAGGCAAGGGGAAGTAGTTGCAGGGGAGGGGAAGAACAGGAAGGCAAAAAGGCAAAACCCTATTCTCATTGAATTTGGCTGAGGGAGAGAATCACATACATACTAAATGGGATATCTCACCCTGCAGGAGAGTAGGGGGAAGGGGAATGAGAGGGGGGATGATGTAGGGGAGGGCATTCTAGGGGGAGGGGAGATTGGAAGTACCCACTTTCAAAGAGGGACAGGATCAAAGTAGGGAATGGATCAGGTGGGGAGGTGGGATGGGGGGGAGGAAAATATAAGCAGTCTTTTACAATATATCTACTATGGTAATGTTTTGCATAGCTATACATGTACAACACATCCTGAATTGCTTATCTTCCCAGAGGGAGTGGGTGACAAGGGAGGAAGGGAATGGATGTGAAAATCAAAGTTTTAAAATTAAATGTTTCATAAGATGTCCAGGTATTGGGGCTCAGAGACTCACCTTGCCTCAATGGCAAAGTTGAAGGGGGAATGGGAGAAGATATGGGAGAGAGCAGATTGGATGAGGGGATATCTAGTGGGACTGCTATTCTGGGGTGGTGGGTAGGGAAAAAATGTGGAAAAATTGTAACTCAAAATCTGATGGAAATGAATGATGTAAACCAGAAGTTAATAAAGCATTTGTTAAAAACAAAAAACAAAACAAAACAAAACAAAACAAAAAACAATGGAATTCTTTAATAACAACTATAGGAGTTGTTTAGGACAGTTAGTTGGTACATTAGATAGAATGCTGTGTCTGACATCAGGAAGTCCTGAATTCAAATCTTGTCTCCTATACCTTGGTGAAGTCACTTAACCCTGTTTGCCTCAATTTCTTCATCTGTAAAATGAGCTGAAGAAATAAATGGTAAACCACTCTAGTATATTTGCCAAGAAAACCCCAGATGAGGTCATGAAGAGTTGGATACCACTGAAATGACTAAAAAAACAACAACATTGGAGTTACTGCAAGAAGGTGTATAATTATGGACCATATTTGTGCAACAGAAAATACATGTTATAGGTATTCTGATAGAGAAGATAGAAGCATCATGATGTAGTGGTTGGACAGCCAGAGGAGAAGCTAAATGGTTTAAGGCCTGACTCTGTCACTTTAAGTCACTTTGATTGATTTTAATCTGATTTAATTCAACAAAAATTTATTATGAATATAATACCATGTACAAGTCTTAGAGGTTGGTGATGGGGATTCAGAACCATGAAATCCTCCCAGCCCTCTAGGAGCTCATATTTTCTGGGTAGGTATAACTATAATGTATATAAGGCAATACAAAATATACACAAATCAAATGTAGATAATAAAATTATATGGCAATATCCATAATGAGTATTAATGTAAAATATGGAGTAAAACATTAACAGTAAGGCTAAAGTAACATTAACTATTATATAGTATGCCTTGTCTGTTTGTTTTTCAGTCATCTACAACTCTTCTTGACTCCATTTTGTGGTTTTCTTGGCAAAGATATTGGAGTGGTTTGCCATTTCCTTCTCCAGCTCATTTTACAGATGAGAAAACTGAGAGATACAGGGTTGAGGCACTTGCTGAGGGTCACATAGCTAGTAAGTATCTGAGGTCAGATTTGAACTCAGGAAGATGAGTCTCCCTGACCCGAAGCCTGGCGTTTATCCACTGTGCCACCTAGCTGACGATACATTATGTCAACATTGGACTTATATCAAGAATGTAGGTTCATTCAATATTAGGAAAATTATAACCATGAAAGATTATATTAATAACAAAACAAAAATGTCATGTCAATAGATGTGGAAAAAAACTTTAAATGTTAAAAAAAACACCCATAGGAATAAATGCATCTTTCCTTAATATGGTAAATACTATTTATCCGAAACTAAGAGTTAGCATTATCTGAAATGGAGAAGCACTAAAGGCCTGTCTAATAAGATCAGGGTTAAAACAAAGATGTCCACTATAATCACTGTTATTTGATGTAGTCTTAAAATTGCTAGTTAAACAATGCCAAGAAAAATAAATGGTGAAAAAAGCATAGGGATAAAGGAAACTAAATCAACGCTCTCTCTTCTAAGATATGATGGTTCACTTAAATAAGCCTAGAGATTTAACTAAAATTAAAACAATAATTTTAGTAAAGTGTCAGTGCATAAAATAAAAACATAAAATCATCAGTCTTTCTATATGTAACTGATAAAGACCAGTCAAAAAAGATAGAGATGATTCTATTTAAAATTACTATGGAATTTATAAAATATTTGGGAATCTATTTATTAAGACATGGACATCTATTATTTTACTAAAATAACAAAATACTCTACTAGGAAATACACACCAATAATTGATGACATTTTAATTACCCTATTGGGACAGGCTAATAGAATAATATAACAATGTGTGTTGTATACAATATTATGTACTATGTAATAATATGTATTATATGTAATATAATATGTATGGCAATACTACTCAAATTAATTTACTAATTCAATGTCACACCAATCAAACTACCAAAGAGTAACTTTGTAGAACTAGGAAAAATATTAACAATCAGTAGGAGCAAAAGATCAAGATGCACAAGGGAAATGTTAAAAGAAAATGAAAGGAGGGAGCCTTGTGTTAGCAGATCTTGAAAATATTACAAAAGCAATAATCATTAAATTATTTGGTAGTGGTTAAAACAGAACAGTTGTTCAGTAGAAAGGATTGAAGATATAAGATCCAGAAGCAAATGAATATAGTAGCATCATATTTAATAAACCCAGGGATCTCAATTATTGTACTAATGATTCACTAGGTGACAAAACTGCTGGGGAAGGGGGCGTGGTTAGGTGGCACAATGAATAGAGCACTGGCCCTGGAGTCAGGAGGACCTGAGTACAAATTCGGCCTCAGACACTAAACACTTATTGGCCATTTGACCTTGGGCAAGTCACTTAATCCCAATTGCCCTGCCTTCCCCCCTGTAATGGTAATAAAATTTGAATTTGAAGATCCCTTTGTATTGGCAAAGGTAACAGATACTTAGTAATTAATTGAGCCTCTGTTAAAGAAACAGAAGGTATGAACTTCTGTCTCCTGTTGCTGACTTAACAGGAAGGGGTTGAACAGGGACTGTGTATATATGTATATAAGGAAATGTGTGCATATATATATATACATACACATATATGTGTGTATATGTATGTGTGTGTATATATGTATGTATGTATATAAGGAAAAGCTCCAGAGAGGGAGAGACAGATCTTCTTGGAGCAGGCTTTGTGGAGGCAGAAGCTGCTGCTGCTGGGGAGGCTGAAGAGGAAAGGCTACGGGGGCTGGAAAGAATGATTTTGATTTGGAGAATCTGGGTGAAGTGATTTTGATTCTGGGAACCAGCTGAAACTTCTGCTGAGTCTGAGGGCCAGCATGAGCTGTCAAAGACTGAGGAAGCATGATTGTGATGCTGGTACTTTGTATGCACCTGTTGGTGGCTTTGTTAAGCCTTGTCTTCCCAGGAACAGAGACTGTGAAGGATTTGAGATGGACTGGACACTGTGAGCTCCAACATTGAGCAGGAACTGCATGGACAGCTAGACAAGGACCTGTGAGCTGTCTGCTTTTGAACCTGGGTGATAGTTTGGTGAATCCAGGTAGGATCTGAGACCATGGAAGGGGATCCAGGGAATCTGAGAGACCACCCCGAGTCAAGCTGAAAGACGACTTTACTTGGATACTATGTACTGACTGAGAAATTGTAATTTACTAGTGACCTAGGGGTGGAAGGTTTGTGTATTTTCTGATGATTTGAATAGTGAATGATGAAGGATGATCAAATGATTGAGTTGACTGAATGATTGATTGACTAAATAATTGTACTTAGTGATTGGTGACTGAATAAGTGACTGATTCATAACTTAGTGTGCCCCATGAGTGTAGAACTTTGACTATTGTACTTTGTGTCCCTTAAAGAGGCAAACCTCCTTAAGGATGATTGAATGACTGAGATGATTAAATGCTTGAGTTACTAAATGATTGTTCTTTGTTGAAAACTTTGAGACCACTATGGTGAAAACTATGTGGCCATTTTGATTTTCTGTGATAAGTTGTAACATGTGAATGCTGTACCTTGATTTACTGTGAATGTTTGGCTCTGATTTGTTATGGAATAGAGTGTTTGCTATACTGTATAATCAGAACCTTAAAAGCTGTTCACAAAAGCATTCTTCTGGAAAGCTGCTCGTGCTTGGCTTTATACCCCCTCCAAAAAGCAAAAAAACCAAAAACCAAAAACCAAAAAAACTAACAACCCCCCCCACCAAAAAAAAAAAACCGCAGGGAAAACTGGAAAGCAGTGTAGTAGGAATTAAGTTTAGGCTGTGATTTCATCATTTAACATAATAAAGTCCAAGTAGATACATGAACTTGATATAAACAATCATAGCAAAATCAAATTAGGGCATTGGGAAAATAAGTTTCTTTTTACAAATGTAGATAGGTAAAAGTGTTCTTACCTAAAAAAGGCATGGAGGAGGAAAAAATCTTCCTGTCAAACTTCTTTGAAAAAGATGTTATCCATTACACACACACACACACACACACACACACACGCACACACGCACACACACACACCACAATGGATAGTAATGTTTAGCAATTCCTCAATAGAAAAATTGTCAAAGGATGTGAAAAGGCATTTCTCAAAAGAAGAACTTCAGGTTGTTAATAAAGTTATAAAATGTCTCAAACCATTATTAATAAGAGAAATGCTAATGTCTGTTCTGGGCACAGAATTGGAAAATACCCTAAGGGAGGGCAAGCAGCATGAAGGGCCTCAAAATAATTCCAAGCAGGAGTGATTGAAGGAATTGGAGATGTTTAGCTTGGAGAAGAGAAAGCTGAGGAAGGAGTTCTTCAGGTCTTCAGGTATCTCAAGAACTCTCATATGGAACTACCTTCACTAGAAGTTTCCAAGAAGGGCGGCTAGGTGGCGCAGTGAGTAGAGTGTCAGCCCTGGAGTCAGAAGGACCTGAGTTTGGATCCGGCCTCAGACACTTAACGCACACACAAACAAAAACCTAGCCGTGTGACCTTGGGCAAGTTACTTAACCCCAATTGCCCTCCAAAAAAAAAAAAAATTAAGACAGTAAATATTTGGGGCGGCTAGGCGGCGCAGTGAGTAAGAGTGCCGGCCTCGGAATTGGGATGACCCGGGATTGAAACTGGCCTCATAAAATGAGCACCCACACATAAATAATGACTAGCCATGTAACCTTGAGCAAGTTACTTAACCCCAATAGTTTTAGAAAAAAGAAGTTTCCAAGAAAAAAGTGGGTTGACTATTTGTGGGCATCCATTGGGGGTGATTTTTGCTCAAATTGAAATATATGTTGTTGTTCAGTGGTTTTTCAGGTGTGTCCATTCAGTCATGTCCTTCATGACCCTAGTGAGGTTTTGTTAGCAGAGATACTTGGCAGAGTGGCTTGCAATTTCCTTCTTCTGATCATTTTACAGATGAGGAAACTGAGGCAAATAGTGACTTGCCCAGGGTAACACAGTAAGTGTCTGAGGTCAGATTTGAACTCAGGTGTTCCTAACTCCAGATCTCCCACTCTATATACTATGCTACCTAGCTGCCCTCAACCTAATATATAAATGTGATATAACTTTATTAGTATTTTATGGATTTTCATTCCTCAGACATGAGGGGTTTTCAGGATAGTTTCTGAAATGCTCTGAATCCCTTACTGCTCCAAATCTTAGTAAAATAACAACCAGTCCAGCAGGTTGACCTTGCTGTTGAATTTGGCCCACCATGAATGTGAAAGTACTAAGCTTTCAGAACAAGGATATTTGAAAAGGCCTTTGAGATTTTAATTAGCTGGTGCTTTGTCTGCCATTGAACACTGGACAGAAGTACATTAGAATTTCTTGATTCACAGTTGTTCCTGGGAGACTTGTTACAGACCATGGCATGTTGTGAATGGGTAATGGAAGAAAAAGTGATTAGAAACTGTGGCTATGGCATTTTTTGGGGGGAGGGGTAGAGTGGGGAATAGAATAGGTCAGTATAAATATGGCAAGGTCTTCTGTAGTTTTATGAAAGTGAGGGTAAGGCTGGTAACATAAATCATTGTCACATTTCCCTGTTATTAAAACATGGGTAGGGTATGGAATAGAAATAATAAGTGTGTATAAAATCAATCAATAAATAAATAAACAGGCATTTATTAGGTGCTTAGTACATGTTGAACACTATTATGAATATTGGAGATAGAAAAATAAAAAAAATAATTATTTCCTACAAGGTGTTAATATTCTATTGGAGATAGTTATGTAAATAAATCAGTACATGGAAGAAAATACAAAGTAGATGCAAGTAACCATCTTTTGCAAGTGATTTGTGGCTACTCTCTGGTAGATTTTGCTTTTAGAGAAGAAAACAATAAAACCTGGGCATGGAGGTGGAGGTGGGGCAGGAAAGGCTTCCTGGAGGAGGTGGTCTTTGAGGTGAGCCTGAAAGGAAGCCAGGAAATCTGATTCTGATAGAGAACTGTCATCATAAAAATCTTGATGGGTATAACCTGACCCACACTGTTCTTCTGTCTTCCCATATTCTACCTCCAGCTATTAGAAAGGAAGAAAACAATGGAAAGATAGAATAGGTCTTGTCACAGCATCTCCCCTATGTGTGTTTAGGTGTCTTAGTTAAGAGAAGACCAGTTACTTTGTCTATCCTATCCAGTTGCCCTCTTTACATTCAATTATTTTCCAGCATTACTCATTCACATATATTGCATAGCTTCTCTTTCTGTATCTTTGGGTAGATGGCAAATGAAAGGAGATGTGAATAAATTTTAAGATATTGATCAATGCTTTTAAATGTGTTTTTATGTCTATGATGAGTTAGCTCAGATGGTTAGCATATGGAATTAATAAGGAAAAACCATGTATTTGATCTGAAATGTTTCTGATATGTACACTTAATCTCAATTACAAAATTCTTCTTGTTGAGTGTGTATGGTTTAGTGATAATCCATCATTCAGATTAGAAAAAAAAAGAAACAACCTAAGAACATGCCTTACTGATGGGAATTAAATGAATTCACCTTTAGGTCCAAAGGACAGCATATCATTGCTTGACATTTGTGGGAAGGGAAGGGTGTTTAAATGATTTCTTTAAAAGGAAAGGAAAATACATTTTTCCTCTCCTGTCTTCTCTACACATAGCCACTACCTTCTTCAGCTTCTCTCCTGGTCTGTTGCAATGACTTCCTAATTGGTCTCCCTGCTTCTAGTTTCCCTCCCCCCTCTAATCCATCTTCCATATAGCTATCAAATTAGTATTCTTTTAAAAATATTTTATATATTTTATTTTAAAATAATTTTATTTCCCCCAAATTACATGTAAAAACAATTTTAACATTTAAAAAAATATTTTGAGTTCTGAATTCTATCCCTCCCTCCCTTTCCCCTCCCTGAGATAGTAAGCAATCTGATATAGGTTATATATGTACTCATGTAAAATATTTCCATATTAGTCATTTTGTGCAAGAAAACTCAAACAGGAAAAAGAAAGAAAAGTAGTATGTTTTGGTCTATATTCAGATGATAGCTCTTTCTCTGGAAGCTGATAGCATATTTCATCTTGTCTTAGATCATTGTATTGCAGATAATAGCTAAGTCATTCATACTTCAATATTGTTTTTACTGTATATAATGTTTTCCTGGTTCTGCTCACTTCATTTTGTATCAGTTCATGTAAGTCTTTCCAGTTTCTCTGAAATCATTCTGCTTGTGATTTCATAATAATATTCCATTACAATCATGCACCACAACTTGTTTAGCTATTCCTCCAGTTGATGGGCATTCCTTTGATTTCCAATTTTAGCCACCACAAAAAGAGTTGCTATAAATATTTTTGTACAAATAGGTCCTCTTTCCTTTTTTATATATCTTTGGGATATAGTTCTAGCAGTAGTATTGCTAGATCAAAGGGTATGCACAGTTTTATAGGCCTTTGGGCATAGTTCCAAATTGCTCTCCAGAATGGTTGGATCAGTTCTTAGAACACATCTTAAAACAAATTACTCCCCTGCTCAAAAAATCCTCAGTGGTTCACTAGGATAATATTCAAATTCATCCTAGTACTGTATATAGATCCTGCTTCAACTGGATTTCCACTGACCATTCCAAATTAATTTTATGTTAGTCCCTCTCACAAATAGGACACTCTATCTTAACTGATCCCTGAACTTGGAATTTCCTCTTTTATCTCTCAGCCTTTCCATTCAGTACCCTGAATGCCCTCTCTCCTTTCTGCCATTTCACAAGAACCCACATTTTCTTTACATCTATGTTTGGTACTACCTTTTTTTCCTAAATCTGGCCTAGTTGCTGTCTCTCCTGATATCCTGTATTGCAGGAACTGCTTGCTTCAAATTATCTTTGTACTTCCCATCATCCTAGCACCATGTATTTGTACACGGTCATTTCACAAATACTTGTTGAATTTGAATTTATTTTCAGAATTTAAAATGTCTTTTCTTATCTTTGATTCCAGAAATCTATTTTCTTTAGGATATGGACAGGGTATCCCAAAAGTCTCAGAGCAGTTCAAAGTTTCAATAACTTCAAAAGTATATATGCTATATACTTATAAAAACAATATTTGAAAGGGTAATTACTTATAATTTTCAAAATATTGATGTGTTGCTTATTTAATATAACCATCTTTCTTGGGCTATTCATCACACCAGTCAATTTTCAAACTTTGTGAAAATTTTCATTAGCTGCTTCTCAGTGACTGAAAGGATTGCATTTGTCATCCTAGCCTAAAGATTATTGAAAGAAGAGCTTTTGATGCATATATGATGGTTTTGATGTGACTCTACAAGAAAAAAAATCTAATGGAGATCGATCAGGGGATGGAGGGGGTAGCCAAGTTCTATTGATTGATCCTCCTGTCTGAGAAAGTGTTATACAGAAAGAGTCACAAATGCAATACATAATGACAGGGTGTCACCAAAATGAAAATGAAAAATTTATTACTCAAAATCCCCCAAATTAAATAAGCACACAAGACATTTAAATAAACTTTACAAATGATTCTTTTTTGTAAGTTTGTAGCATTGATATTTCTGAATTAAAGCTTTAAAACCACACTCAGACTTTTGGGACACCTTGTATATTGTTAAGCACTTTGAAGATGAAGATTTGAACCATTTGGGTCCCAGCCTTTGTTGTACTACTTATTATCTATGTTGTCTTGGGCAAGCCACCCAATGTCTTTGGGTTTCATTTTCATCATCTGTAAAATGAAGGCACTGGACTAAATAAGTATTAAGGTCTCATCTGTTTCTAAACCCCATGATCCTAGGGTGGGGATTCTAAGTCTAATCAATTGTGCCAATAGTATTAATGAACAATGTATCTGTAATTCAATAAATATGTAGGGACTATTAATATAAAGAGTTTCCATGGGATACTTTTAAAATACTTTTAGAAAAAATGACCATATAAATTTTGGATACTATAAAAAGAAGCAATTTTACCTCAAAATATCATTTAAAGAAACTCTGACTTGATATTTTCACAGAGTAGGACTAGTACCAGTACATGAACAGGTATTGCTAGGATGCCTTTTTTAGGAATCACAGGATAACTTTTGTTCATCATGATATTAGGTTGAATGCAGCTTATATAATTACAGTTGCATCTAGTTTTAAAAATATGTAACATTTTAAGGGATCATTTTAATTATACTCTAGATTAGTGCCACTGATAGGAATCATACTTTACTTGAAACAACATTCAATCCCTCTCCTAGACAATTTCAGTGCATTTCCATGCTTCCAAGAAAAGACCCATTTCTCTCTGTTTCTTCTTTCTAATCAAGTTCTTTATCTTGCTTTATAGTAGAGATTTTTTAAAAAGCTGTTTTCTTAGAGATCACTGCTATTCTTCCCGTTTCTTGCAGGTCATGTTAACAATTCAGAATTCAGGGGAAGGGGAGAGGAAAAAAGGGGGAAGAGAGAGTGGAGGTGGGATAGACAACAACCTGTAATCATAATGTTTAAGATTTATATAGTATTGTAAAGTTTGCAATATTTATTATACATTATTATCTCAGTTGGTCACCTTCCTTATTTCCTTCCTTCCTCCCTTCTTTCCTTCCTTCCTCCCTCCTTTTCTTTCTTCCTTCCTTTCTCCCTCCTTTCCTTCCTTTCTTCCTTCCTTCCTTCTTTCTTTCCTTTCCTTCCTTTCATTCTTTCTCTATCACTCTTTTCCTCCTTCCCTCCTTTCTTTCTCTCTCTACTTCCCCCTTCCCTTTATTTCTTCCATCTTTTCTTCTTTCCTCCCTCCCTCCCTTCCTTCTTTCTTTCTTCCAACTGAGATAATCGTATATATGAAGAACTTTGCAAACCTTAAAACCCTATATGAGTTTAATTTATCTGTCTAATATTCAGGTATTATTATTAAACAGGATTTGAGGTAGTTCACAAAATTAAGATAAATAAGCTAGATAATAATTTAAAAAATCTAACAAATCCCAGTTAAGAGGAGCAGAGATATAGAAGTAACAGGCACCTGGGATCACTTAGAAACTGCAATTGAGCACTGACTTTATTTTAGCATCCTAGTAGCTATAGCAAAAAGGGAAAAGCCTTGGGTTGTATAGTTTTCATTACATAGAGGGACAATCCATTATACTGGTGTGGTCTTGGCTTGCGTGGGTCAGCATTTGGCAGAAGGTACGTGATAAGGGAAGTCCTGGGCCAGCACAGGTAAATTACTCAACTGCCTATTGTTGTCTACAACAACACAGCCAAGATTTTTTGTTTGTTTTGGTGTGTGTGTGTGTGTGTGTGTGTGTGTGTGTGTGTGTGTGTGTGCATGTCCCCCATGTTTGTGTGTGCACATTTTCTTTTCTGACTTCCATAGATAAAATGCAAAATGGGCAACTCACAGCCAGGAAATCAGTTGACTCATATAATTTCCAGTTAGTCCCATTGTCAAGTACTTAAAGGCATGTGTAGGGCATACACTAATTCATCTGCTACTGTACTTTCATTTTGTTCAATGAACACATTTTTGGAAGAGTGTGGTTTGATCCAGTGACTGGAATTCCATAGCTCTCTGTACTACTTCTGGGCATTATGAAGAATATCAGTCAATTATCTGAGTGATTTTATGCAGTTCCTCATTTTAATTTTGTAAGGCTGGTAAACTGTTATACTTGTATTGAGCTCGACTCTCTTCCCACTCCAGGTAACGGACCACAGGTTGGGCCAGCATGCCTTTCTGGTTTGGGGGGCAAGGGAAGGGTACTCTCTTTGGTTTATAGAGTGACTGGCTCTCTCCAGTGTCACTCTGTATGAGAGCTTCCTTAGGGATGTGACCCCAAACAGAGGCTTGGCCCAGCACAGAGATGGAAGCTGGAGGCAGATGGTGACACGGCTGTCTGCACAGTAGTTTGGCCTCAGCAGCTTTGGAAGAGCAGTGCTGAGCTCATTTTGAAGTGGGTCTAACAACATTCCTCTCCTGGCAGCCTTGTACTCTCCCCTCCAGTCATGTGCAAGCAAATGGTCTTGCAATGACTTTCACTCAATTTTCCTAGTGCCCTAGGATGCAAGCACCCAGGCCTATGGATCTGAATTCATTTTGATTATTTAAATAATTTTTCACCAAGGCTTCCCTAGCTTGGATTCCCTCCACCTTTTCCATGTGTTACCTATTCCAGGTCCCAGCTCATTACTTTTACTGAAGTTCAAACTTTAAAATCACATATCTCTCCTTCAAAACTTTCCCTACTCCCCTCAAAGTTCCATCTTTTGTAGTATGATCTTCTGTTTTATTTCATCTTCTAAATGGGGACATTTTATATTATTTGTGTTCCCTGAGTTAATGAATAAAAGATCTGATTACTATCAATATCTTTTAACTTTATTAGAATAGAGCTTGCTACATGTTCTCCTTCCCAGCTTTCCTTCCTCCCTGTCTGTTTTAGGCTCTGTATCCTGTTTTCTCTGCACCCCTTCATCCACTATTATCTGCCTCACTTAGCTCTCTGGACTTGCTGAATTACATAGACCTCTTAGCATTTCAGGCTAACAGGAGGACAAGTAGTGGATGCCATCCCTGTTGATTATGTCCCAAGAATCTCCTCTTTCCTTTGTCTTCTTGCTATGTGTCCTCCTCTTCTTCTAGAACAGGGGTGGGGAACCTGTGGCCTTGACAACACTTGTGGCCCTCTAGGTCCTCAAGTGTGGCCCTTAGACAGAATCCAAACTAATCTCTGTTCTGTGAAATTCCATTTTGGTTCAAGGGTTGCACTTGAGAATCTAGGGGGCCACGTGGGCCTGGAGGCTGCTGGGTTTCCTGCCCCAGGAGTTCCCTCAAATTTTGGACTGGATGCATTCCTAGTAAACTGGGGCTGGAATGGGCAAAGTTTTAAATCACTGTTGATTGGGGGCAGAAGGGAACTGTGAGGAGCCTGCTATATCTTATCTCCTGGTTTTTAAGGTCTGGGAGGTACCTTGTAAATGTTTCTTTGACTTGTGGAGGCCTATAATAGAGGTTGATAGTAACTCTTGATATTAAAAGGTTAAAGAAAGACTGCTGCTCTTTATCTTTGGTCTGCTTTCCTAGTTTCCTTAACTGTGCCTGAAGAAAACTTGCAAGTGAGTAGTCTGGATAATTTATAAAAAAGAAGAAATTTCAGAATCAAATCTGGGCTAGGTATAATATTTGATGATTAGGGGAGGGTGGGTAAGAGTAGGGTGAGGTGGGGAGAGAGAAAAAAAGGAGGCTAGAAATAAGGGGAGAAGTGGATATTTTGGTAAATTTGTGTTAGTAAATAGTTCCTTCACATCTGTGTTTTTTTTTAATGTGAATGGAGAATGACATATTTTCCCCCTATTTAGCTCATTCAAAAATGTTGAGGGATGTCTTGAATATAGAAGTATTCCCTTTGGCAGCTTTATTTAAGCTAAAGGTAGAGGAAAAAAAAACTCCAACAACTCATAATCTTGGAACATTAGAGTTGTAATACAATTCCCTCATTTTTAAGGTAGGAAAAAAAAGTCTGGAGTAGACAATTGACTCGCTCAAAATCATCCATTTAGTAACAGATCAGGGATTAGAACTCGGGTCTCTAAAGCATATCTTTCCCACCCCCACCTTCTGTTGGCTTTAAGGAAGCTCTTTTCTCTCTGCCTGAACATCTGTGTTGAATTTGGTAGCTGTGGTGTTTGGATTGCTGCAGCTGTAATTAATCTCTAGGTTAATTATGAGCTCTGTTGTCATTTTGCTAGATATAATTAAACTGCATAGCTGGAGAAAGTTTGGAAAATAGGTTTTCCAAGAAAACTCCTCCCTAAAACTTGGCAAGGACCCTTAGAGTGACAATATAATCAGCCAATTAAATACTAGCTGGAAGCCTCCCATCCTTCAGGATTAGTTTATATGAAGAAAACCAAAGTATGTAAGCACACTGGTGATATCCTTGCTGTGTCTAGGCCACACTTTAGGGAAGGGCTCAAAGTACTTTGCAGACATGCTCTCATTAATCCTTATAATAAGTCCCATGAAGTAGCAAGAGAGTAAAGGCATTTTGAATCCCTTTAAGAAAGAAGAAAGACTAGCTCAAGTTCACATTGTGGGTGAACCAAATAAAGAAAAGAAGCATCTAGTCGGTACCAGGCACTGTACTAAGCACTTTTACATTATTCTGTTTCATCCTCCCAACAATCCTGGGATAGAGGCTCTACTGTTAATCCCATTTTACAGGTGAGGAAACTGAGGCAGGGCTTAAGTGACTTGCTCAGTTCACATACCTATCCAGCCTGAGGCTGGATTTTAATTCTGATCTTCCTGATTCCAGGCCCAGCTCTCTCTTCATTACACCATGTGTTATGTTTGTCTTTCGTTCTCAAAGAGGACCATGACTTCAGAGGAATGATACTATGACTTGCTGTTGACTTTGATTTAAGTGAGGAAGGGCTGTGCAAGGTCACCAGCCTCACTTTATCCTCCAGAGCCATCTGGGTACAGATATTCATCAGGATGACTGGAGATGGCCCTTTACACCTATACTTCTGACATCAGTAGGGATCCTTTTTAGATAATGCTTCCTCTTTTGACAAATTTCTATGGTGAGTTTTTGTAGTTTCTATCATATTTGAGAAAATTATGATAGAATAAATATAGTCTACTGATTTGAGGGAAAAACTAGCTCAGGAGATGAGATACTTGAACTTTTATTTTTATTCTTTTGTTTGTTTTTTGGAGAGGGGAAAGTCAGGGCAATTGGAGTTAAGTGACTTAACCAAGGTCAAATGGCTAGTAAGTGTTGTGTCTGAGGTCAGATTTGAACTCAGGTCCTCGTGCCTCCAGGGCCTGTGCTCTATTAACTGTGCCAAATAGCCTCCCCAATACTAGACTTTTTAAAAGCAGTTTAGTCATGGTCCTATCCTTTGCTTTCTGGTGGGTGTTTGGGGCAAGTTGAATAAATCATCATTCTTTAACTTTGAGGGAAGGATTGGGGGGCAGCAGCTCCATGGGGGATGCCCATGATTGATTGTATTTCAGAGATGGAAGGGATCTGAGTGGTCATTTGATCTAACCTGTGCCTCTATAATATAGTCATAGAGATTTCAAGCTGAAAGGAGCTGTTGAGGTCACCCAGTCTAATACCTTCAGTTTAAAGGAGAGGGAACTGGAACAGAGAGAAATTAAATGAATTCTGTAAGGTCAGGTGGGTGGTAGAGTTGAGATTTGAACACAGGAAGTCTTTTGACTTCAGACCTGGCATTCTTTCTATTTCAATATGTAGGGTGTTCCAAGAATCTTTGCTCAGTTATAAGCATTAATGGATTAAAACAAAACAAAACAAAACAAAATAAAGCAAAAATGCTTAATAGCTTAAATGAGCATTTAAAGCTTTAATAGCTTATAACTGTACTTCCTGTATGCACGTATATTTGTACATCTATGTAGGTGTATATGAGTGATAGCTAACAAATGACCACCTTTAAAGAACTCCATCTTTTTTTTTTAACAAAGTAGAAAAAAATAAGAAACAGATCTTTAAAAGTCTGAATTTATACTGCAGGAGTATTCCTTGTCCCAACCTATCAAATTATTCATTGATCTGAATCTGTAATCTAATTATCATGGAGAATTCTTTTGATGGTAACTCCCTATACCAAATGCAGAGCAGACTTGTCTATAATTTATATTTTAGTTACTTGTAGTAGCGCAGCTAGGTAGTACAGATTTTATTTTTTTTCAAATTGTGGATTAGTTAGGTTGGACTATATAAAGTGCTGGACCTGGAGTCAGGGAGACTCATCTTCCTGAGTTCAAATCTGACTTCAGACACTCAATAGCTATGTGGCTCTGGGCAAGTCACTTAATCCTGTTTGCTTCAGTTTCCTCATCTACAAAATGAGTTAAAAGGAA
The DNA here is from genome assembly GCA_011680675.1 of Gymnobelideus leadbeateri. NCBI lineage: Eukaryota > Metazoa > Chordata > Mammalia > Diprotodontia > Petauridae > Gymnobelideus > Gymnobelideus leadbeateri. The sequence goes on from WOXC01006854.1 coordinate 877,086, forward strand.
ACAGGAAAGCATTTCAGAAAACCCTACATGGGGTCACAAAGAGTTGAACACAACTGAAAATGAACAACAAAACTTGTAGTACTGAGAGGGTGAATAACTTGCTTGTAAGTTATATCATTAACATGTCAAAGGCAAAATTTGGAACCCAGATCTCGCTTATTCTGAGGCAAGTCCTGTGTTTACTGCACCATGCTACCTCTCTCTAAAGTAGTATTAGGCAGCCTAATGCAGTAGGAATAGTGATGGATATGGAACCTGTGGAATTGGATTCAAATCCTTGCTATGATTTGGACAAGTTTAGGTGTCAATTTTTTGTATGTGAAAGGAAGTTATTAGTGTCTAGGACCTCTTTAGACTCTTCTAGCTATAAACTTATAAAACTATGATCATCTTATTGTAAATCCAAATGACTTATTTAAATCTACTCAGAACTCTCAGAACCTAGAATTAGAAAAGATATATTACTAATTGAGGAGAACTGGCTTTGTTTTTCCCACATTCCTGGAGCTTTGAGAAAACTGGGGAAACCTCTGCTAATGGTAAAAGCTACCAAACTCGCAACTGGGTATCCTGGATCATAGAGAAACATTTTTCTTTCTTAGTAGGGTAAGTGTCTCATTTCCTTTTGAAAATGGTCATCTGAAAATCTCACTCATGGGAAAGAAAAGGTGAAAGGATCACAAGTGGTCTTTGACATCTATCTGCAGGAAATCTACCTTTGAGAATCTGTCCATCTTTTGTGTGCTGGTTGTCAACCTTTGGTTTGGGTACCAGTATATTTTTTGCAAGTGGCATAGAAATTTCATAGAACTCAAAGGCTTTAATGTTGTATCACATCACCAGTAATAGTAGAAACCTCCCTAACTCAATGAATGAATGCTGATTCAATGAATCAGCAAAAAAGCTGGAGCCTCAGGGAAGCCCAATTCAAAGCCAAGTAACTGGTTCTAAAACTCACTTAGTATCCCTAAGCTTATAAAAGATGCACAATCCATACTATCTTGCTTCTACATGATCTCATTCTATCGAGAACTTCCTTTGAGTCAAAAAAGCCAAGTAAGAGACTTCAGTCTCTGACTCACCATGTGTGAGATTTTAGAAAAATAAGGAAAGGAGGTGGAAACAGAGCAAGGTTCTCACTTTCTAATTTCTGTGGTCAATAGTTTGAGTATAAAATATGAATGGCTGTGTGAATATTATCTGATGAACATGCAGATTACGGCCTATAATAACCATGGGGCCTCATTATCTTCTGATTGGCTTCCTCTTTATACTGTCATTCCCAGTAACCCAATGACCATAATTACATTAGATTTTTTTTCAAATTGTGGACTAGTTAGGTTGAACTATATATTGCTATCAGAATTAGTGGGTATGGGAAATTAATCTGGTTGTACTAAGAGATTGTGTCAATCTGTACTTTAAAAAAATCATTATTAGAAAGAATGTACCATGAGAAAAAAAAATAATCCTTGTACTAGAAATTTTCTATTGTGCATCCCTAATTTTTTCTTACACACACACACACACACACACACACATCCACACATCTCTCTGGTTTCAAGCTGGAGCATTTGTATAGGCTCTCCTCACTGGTGGATAAAATGATAATTAGACTCTGTGAGACTGTCTAAAGAAGATTGCTGGTGTCAGACCTTTGGAGAGGAGAGATGTTCTTTTTCCTTACTGTTTTAGGAGATCTTTCTCTCTCTCTTACATTGTCTCTCTTTCTCTTTCTTTTTTCTCTCTGTCATCTCTGTCTCTCAGCCTGTCTCTGTCTCTCTGCCTTCCCCTCCTCTATATCTTGGATGACAGAGATGTATGGGACAATTTCTAGGCAGCCTTCCTTAGAGGTTTCAGGAAATTTCCCACTTGGTATGATCAAGGCTTATGCATCTCATGTTTCTTTTGAGATACTGCAATTTTGCTTTGCTCATAGAGTACGGAGCCTTCTTTGATGTGGGCACACCATGATGGGTGGTTTTGTGCCAGTGTCTCCCATGTCTCACAATTGATCCTAAAATTCTTCAGAGAAACCTTGAAAGTGTCCCTGATTGGCTCTTGTGACCTCCATGTGAGCACTTGCCTTGTGTGAGTTCAGCATAAAATGGTTGATTGTTGTCCTTCGTTCTCAGAGAGGACCAAAATGACATCATTATGTAACAGTCAAGTTACAATGTGTCTGACTACAGCTGATAAGACCATATGAACTCAGAATGCTCCACCACAGGTTAGGCATAAATAGGCCATGTGAACATTTGGGGTGGATTCTCTAAATTTGTGTATGTCGCATTTCTTTTGAGGCTCTAAAATTCTGATATGTTCATAGAGCACAGCACCTTCTTTGATGAGGGCATGCCATGTTGAGTGATCCTGTGCCAGTGTCTCCCATGTCATGCAATCAATTCCAAAATTCTTCAGAGAGACCTTGCCTGTCCTTATATCATGTCTCCTGACCAACATCTGAGCATTTGCCTTGTGTGGGTTCTCTAGAAAATAGCCTTTTAGGCAAATTTCTTTTAGTCATACTTCTGTTTGACATTCAATGTGGCCAGTGCATTGGAGTTGTTGTCCTCTCTGAAACAGAGTTTGAATGTTTAGTCATTTAGTTGGAGAAAGGACCTTATCCTTCCAGATGATCTTCAGAATCTTCCTGAGATAATTCAATGGGAGTGATCCAGTTTCTTGGCATAGCACTGGTAGACTGTCAGGTTTCACAGGCATATAATGATTAGGTCAGCACAACATCTCTGTAAACCTTTGGTCTGATAGTCTAATACCTCTTCTCTCCCACACTTTCGTTCAGACACCCCAAAACTGAGCTAGTTGTGGCAATATGCGAATCAAACTTATTATCAATGTGTACACACCTGGAAAGTATACTGCCACGATAAGTGAATTTATCCACAGTATTCAAAGCTTCTCCATTTGCTGTAACTAATGATTCCACATATAGATGGTGTGGTGCACTTGTGTGTTTTTGGTGTTATTTGTTAGGTCAGAATTAGCATAAGCAGCAGAGAATCAATCCATACTTTGTTGCACCTCAGCTTCAGAGGCTACATTGATTGCACAATCATCTGTGGACAAAAAATCATGTATTAACTCTCCTTTCACTTTAGTCTTGGCTTGTAGCCTTTTCAAGTTATATAACGTACCATGGGTACAGTAGGTAACCTTGATGCCTTGTTCATCCTCATTGAAGGTGTCTGACAACATTGCTGAAAACATTATGCTAAAAATCATGTGAGCAAATACATAGCCTTGTTTCACTCCAGTGGTGTGGGAAGGAAGAGAGCATCCTCCATTGTCCAGAAGCTGGACAAGCATGCCATCATGAAATTGATGGGCCATATTGATGAACTTCTCTGGGCAACCAAATTTTTACTTAATTTTCCATAAGTCCTCACAATGGAAAGTATCAAAGGTCTTGGTCAGATTGATAAAATAGTCTTTTAGGCAAATATATGCTTGGCATTCAAATAATGTGGCAAGTCTATTGGAATTCTGCAATATATGGAAGAGATTGAATGCTTGGCAGTTCAATTCAAGAAAGGACCTCAGTGTCTGGTACCTTATCTTGCCAGATGATCTCCAGAATTTTCCTAAGATAATTCAAATGGAAATGATTCCGTTTCCTGGCACAGCATTGGTATAATGTCCAGGTTTCAGAGTCTAATGCCTCATCTCTCTTACACTTTCCTTTGGAGCCTCCCAACACTGAGCTAGCTCTGGCAATGCATGCATCAATCTCATCATCTATGTGTGCATCCCTGGAGAGTATACTGCCAAGCTAAGTGAACTTATCCATAGCATTCAAAATTTCTCTATTTGCTGTAATCTAGTCCAGTGCCATATCTCTAAAGAGAGCAGAATGACTATCCTTGTGACCCCTTCTACTCCTCTCTAGGTAATTATCAAAGTCTCCCTTGGGAAAACAAAACAAAACAAAGTCTCCCTTGGAATGAGGTAGAAAAGATCCCCAGAATATATATTAAAGCTTCCCTACAAGTCACATTTAGACAGCTCACATGGACATAAACATGACATATATGGACAATTGGAGCTCCAATGCAATATTCACAGTGACAACAGTCATGATAAAAAAAAAAAACCTGCATGGTGCTGAATCACAAAATATAACAGACTCTCCATACAGAAGACAGAAGTAAAACATTTATTCAGACACCAGAAAATTTAATCCCAAAACCAGTAAGCCAATTCCATCATTGTAGCAAAGAAGTTAATAAGTCACAACAGCACAGAGAGTCACAGCATCCTTTAGCCTTCCCACAAACCAACAAGACCAACATTTATTCACAAGCCTATCTGTCTCCCTCAGAAATATCCTCTCCTCCCAACCATCTAGCTTGTTCTGACTCCCAGCTTCCTATGGGCTCTGCTCCACCCTTCAGCAAACTCTTCCCACAACAGGCTCCATGTGATTACATTCAGCCTATTAGGGGGAAGAGTATATTTTCAAAGCAGGGAAAGTCTCAAATTCCCTTAGACTTATTAAAGGATAGGGAAGATCTTCAAATTCCTATTACTATTACAGCAATACGCAAACTATATGTTTATTTATTGGCTGCTTATAATTTCATCAATGTAGGAAATTTCTCTCTGGGGATTCACATCACCAAGTTGTATGTAACATAGTCTTAGAGTTGCTTGAGGCCCTAAGAGGTGAAGGGACTTCAATCCAGCAAAAATTTATTATTATATAATGTGCTCCAGGAACTAGGGTTAATAGACTTGTCCTTGAGATTCCACAGTTTGTTGTGTCAGAAGCAAGACTTGAAACAAGATCCCCCTGCCTCCATCAATTAACAGTTTGCTACCTTTTGCTCCAATTTTGCATTCTTTTGCTCCTCTAGACAATTTGCTACTTTTCCTTCTTGTCAATGAGTCAACAGATATTTTTTGAGCATCTGTAATCAATAAATATCCTAAGTGTTCAAAGGGATATACATATATACTGAGTTCAATAAATATTATTTCATATAATTAACATCCACATCAAAATGGCTTATGGCCAATCAATTATCTGCAACTTATTTATTCATGTAGTATGGGGTTGAGGAACAGTTAGAATTAATTAAAAATAGTAGTAGTGTTTTGATTTTTTTTCATGGTTTTTGTAGCTTCTTTGACTATTTTCATAATAGGATTGAATTCTGCTATCATGATTCCTCATAAAGTATCAGGTTGAGCCATAAGGTACTATTTGAAAGAATGGAAAATTGTGTAATTCCATAGTAATATAGTCTGACAGTAGTAGTATGATGATAACAGTGAGGTGAGGCTCAGGAACCTAGTGGTTCCCAATTTAAAAAAAATATTATTCTATGAATGCTTTTCAACAAGAACAAAATGTATTGTGAACCCCTAGGGAAATTTAATATACTACTCATAGTATTCTGCAATCATTTACTGCTTAAGGTGCTAGTAAAGAATTTTTAGCTTAAGCCTCTTACACCATCTTTGTGAAACCCCAAGGGGTTCCTGAACAAGTAAATGGAAATCACTGTAAGTAGCACAACATTTGCCCCCATAATTAGGTTATATTGAGGCATAAAGTTGAATAGGAAGCAATTGGGAAAATATTGCACAGCAAAATTCAGTCTTCAATTTGATTGGGGAGTAGGGATATTCTGGTTAATGGTGTATGTGTGTATGAATGAAGCTTTGATACGTATCCATCTATCTATCCATCTATCTATCTATCTATCCACATGCACATATGTATATATGACTTTTAAAAATAATTATAGGTTTTCTTTATGAATCATAAAAGTATGTATTTTTTCTAAGAACAAGGTAAATATCAGGAAGGCCTTCCTGATTGCAAGTTATTCGATGATAGAATATGTTTCTAAGGAAGGCTGGACAGTTTTTTTTTTGGGGGGGGGAATTATTATTCCTGGGATTGGCAGCTAGTTTTCTGTGATGATTTGAACATAATCCTTCCTAGTCTCCCTAATGGCAGACAAATAACTAAAATTTTGCATTTTCACAAGTTAGGTGATAAAGTGGATATAGAGCTGAGATTGAAGTGGGTAAAACCTGATTTCAAAAATGGCTTGAGGGGCGGCTAGGTGGTGTAGAGAGCCAGCCCTGGAGTCAGAAGACCTGAATTAGGATCTGGCCTCAGACACTTACCACAAGCAAACAAAAACCTAGCTGTGTGACCTCGGGCAAGTTACTTAATCCCAATTGCCCTCCAAAAAGAAAAAAAAATGGCTTGAGACACTTATTTTAGCTGTGTAACCCTGGGAAAGCAACTTGACCTTTGTCTCAGTTTCCTCATTTGTAAATGAGAATGATAATAGCATCTACCTACTAGGGTTGTGAGGATCAAGTGAAATAATATATGTAAAGTCCTTTGCAAATATTAAAGTATGAAACAAGCACTAATTATTATCATTATAAGTAGAACATTTGGATATTTTAAGAAAAAATTGGTTAAGTATGTATTTTTAAAGTTACGTAGTGAACATATAAATTAATGTCAAATTAATTTTCATGAGCATCTTTTTCACTTGACTAATTGATTATCTTTTTCGCCCATATAAATCATGTCTGAGTCAATGGATAGTTCCATAGTTTGGATATGGACAGAAATGGACTGACCTTTTGATAGCATGCCAGCATGTTTTATATAGTACATAGATGTTTGATTAAAATGTATTATCTGGACTTCTGGGAGAAAAGATGGTGGAGTAAGCAGTAGGTTGCTTTTACCCTCTCTTATTGACCTTGAAAAATGCAGAAGATATTGCCCCAGGAAAAATGCTGGAACAGTGGAGCCAGCAGAAAGAGGGGATGCAGCAGTCTTTTAGTTCAGGGAGGCTCCAGGGATTAAGAGGAAAAGTCCCTCTTGCTATGGCTAAAGGGGACCAGTACAGGACGGGAGGCATCTTGGCAAGCCCCACCTTAGCAAACTAGTGGGAGATCCTGAGCCTCAGGGTGGTACAGCAGGGAAACACCAACCCCACCGTCTTGGCACAGCCAGGGGAACCGGCAGACACCGTTGTGGAGAACCACCACATGTACCGTCAGACAGGCATCCACCAGCAGCTGAACCTACCTGTGTTGTAGCACAGCCTTTTGTGAGGAGGCAACCTATAGTGGCCAGGTCACCCCCAGGCCTCATCCTACAAGTTTCAGTGTAACCCCAGGGAAATGAAGAAAACCCCACCTGACTTTGGCACATACCAGCCACCATCACCAGCTCCAGCTCAGCATCAGGCAAGCTACCAGACCCCTACAGCCTCCAGCTGCTAGCACCTGAAGCCCTAGCACACAAAACCAATAATGAGGCCCCTCGTCCCCAGCACAAGAAGCTTGGGACAGTGCTCCCTGCACCCCAAAACAGAGATCAACTTCAAAAGCCAGAAAAAAGGCAAACACCATGAGCAAAAAGCAGCACAGAATAACAGTGACCATAGAGAATTATTATGGTCACAGGGAAGATCAAAACACAAATTCAGGGGAGGACAGCATTGTCAATATACCCACATCTGAAACCTCAAAGGGGGATGTGAACTGGTCTCAAGCCCAAAAAATCTTTCTTGGAAGAGCTCAAGAAGAATTTTGAGTCAATTAAGAGAGGTAGAAGACAAATTGTAAAAATTAAAATTAAAATGTGTTATCATTCTTAACATTTTGAGGTTGTAATTCAAAAGGTGTTTTTTAAAAAATCTTTGCTTACCAGTACACTTATTATTCCTTCTTTTTCCTCTCTCTGCTACTCCCCTTACTGCTCCCCCATATTTGTGTATGATCACAGACTCAGAAAGCAAACTGTATTTCTCCATCTGCCCCTCTTGACACATAAGACATCATTTCGGCATAAAAGACAGAGCCAAATAAACCTCTAGAAGTGATTATTAATCACAGAATTAGTTCTTTTCAAATAGCACAGACAGTCAAATTAGCTTTTATATATATATATATTTTTTTTTTCCTGCATATATACAGATAGGCAGGCAGACCTGGGGGCCTTCCTCACACATGGGAGATAGAAAATTACCCCAAGGGCAAGGTACTTTGAGGAACAGAACCCACTGGAACCATAACTTTCAAATACTCATTGGCATGCCTATTTTTACAAGGCCAGAGCATACATACAGCAAAGTGTGGAAAAAAAAAAACCTTCAAAAACAAAACTGATCTCATGTGTACCCTTGGGGAGCATTCTCCCATATGTTTTTACACCTCAAATGGGAGGTCACATATGTGTTCAGATCACATGCATAGGTGCCCCTATGGCCAGTCTACATATTCATTGATCCACAACATTCTTTCCAGTACTCTGCTGCTTTCTGATGGGTGCCATGAAGTCTCAGCTCGGTGTAATATATCTCCACTGGTTTCTGTTCACTAAGATTTCTTATGCTACCACAAGCTAATCTTCAGGATCCCATACAACTCTTTGCTACTAATTTTCCAGTGTGGTCCTTCAGTGTCTTATAAACCTTCCCCTCGTGAGGGGAGGTTAAAGTACTTTAAATTTATAATCAAATGTTTTGAGGCACCACATCCAGTCAGGTAACCAACAAAAGTCAATAAAATAATCTTCGCTAAAATGGTCTTTTTGTTGTTGGTTTTGGAGTGGGGAGGGAAGGGCAATTGGGGTTAAGTGACTTGCCCAAGGTCACATGGCTAGTAGGTGTTAAGGTGAGGTCAGATTTGAACTCAGGTCCTCCTGACTCTCGGCCAGTGTTCTATTCACTGTGCCTCCTAGCTGCCACTGATGATCTTTTTTTTTTAACCTCTTTATTTCTGGTGTTTCTTGGCCCTCAACAACTCTATGACTTACAATTAGAAAAATCCTTTTAACTCTTGTTAAATCTCTTGGTAGTCTGTGTCTTCAAAACAATTTGGAAGCTTCTTGGGGTCCTTCATTTCCCTAAATGCTCCCTGATTAGCAAGCAAATAAACCCTGGGACAATAACAAAAGGTCTGAATGAAGCCTGTAGGATCATTGACTTCAGTTCCATATTCTTCCCATCTCTATAAAGGATTGACAATAACATTTTTGAATTTTGTATGATGTTCTGGTCAGTCACAAATCTCACGATCTTCCCTTATAAATATTTAAGTCACTGCACAAAGTTTGCCAGCAAGTTAATTGCAGGGTGATTAACTTTTTTTTATCATAAGAAACCCTTAAAAACCATATGCCATGTCATAGTAGATTTCACAATGAGGTAGAAGATGGTGGTTGAGCAGAGAATTGAAAGAAGTCAGGAATTCTATGAGGCAGAAGTGAGGAGGGACCATATTCTAGGCAGGAAGGGACATCGAGTGCAAGAGGTGGGAAATGAAGTCCTGTATGTGAGGAAAAGAGACAAAAAGAGTTTGGTTGGATTGTGGAGTGAGGAAAGGGAAGGAGAAGGAAGGAAGGTCATGAAGGACTTAAAATTAAACAAAAGAGTTTATGTTTTATGCTAGCCACTAGAAAGAGCAGCTTCTCTCCAAAGTCTTAAATATATCATTATGATATCATTATCATCTAAGTATATCCTGATGTGCTCTTGAAGATCTATTCCAGTCAACCTTACTCTCATTGGATTTGGCTTAAGAAGGGAATAACATACACACTCAATTGGGTATCTTACCCTAAAGGAAAGTAGGGGGGAAGGGAATAAGAGGGGGAATGATAAAAGGGAGGGCAAATTGGGGGAGAGGGTAGTTAGAAGCAAACACTTTTGAAAAGGGACAGGGTCAAAGGAAAAAAAACAGAATAAATGGGGGGTGGGATAGGTTGGAGGGAAATATAGTTAAGCCTTTCACAATATAACTACCATGGACATGTTTTGCGTAGCTACACCTGTAAAACCTATATTGAATTGCTTGTCTTCCCAGTGGGGATGGGTGAGGAGGGAAGAAGGGAAAGAATCTGGAATTCAAATTTTTAAAAACAAATGTTAAAAAATTTTTTACATGCAACTTGGAAATAATATATAAAAACAATGGGGTATAGAAATACATCTTTCTCTACAAGAAAGTAAGGGGTGGAGGAATGGGGGAGGATATAAGAGAGAACAGATTGGAGGAACAGGTATTCATTATGCTTGCCATCTTGAGGTGGGGAAAAGGGAAAGATGGGATGAAAATTTGTAACTCAAAATCTTGTGGAAATGATTGTTGAAAACTAAAAAAATAAATAAATTAAAAAAAAACCATATAATCATTAACATTTATATGCATCATTTAGATGTATATGACCTATTTTTAGCTACTGGAATATGTGTTTACAGCTATAAACCACCCCGCAAACCACTTTTTCACTTAATACTCTTTTCTGTTTTTCAAAATATATGTAAATATAGTTTTCAATATTCATTTTTGTAAGATTTTGAGTTCCAAGTTTTTCTCCTTCCCTTCCTTCCCTCTCCCCTCCCCAAGATAGCCAACAATCTGATATAGATTATATGTATACAATAATGTTAAACATATTTCCACATTAGTCATGTTGTGAAAGAAGAACCAGATAAAAGGGGAAAAACATAGGAAAGAAAAAAATACAAAAAAAGTGAAAAAAATATCCTTCTATCTGCATTCAGACTCCACATTCTTTCTCAGGATGGGGAAAGCATCTTCTCTCATAAGTCTTTTGGAAATTGTCTTGGATCATTGTATTATTGAGAAGAGCTAGATCTACCATAGTTGATCATTGTACAATGTTGCTGTTACTGTGTACAGTGCTCTCCTTCGACCATCTTTTAAAATTTTATTTCTAATTTATGGAATAAAACAAGTATTTCCATAATGTGGCATAATAAAAAATGATTTCACATGAAACTGCAAGTCTATTATGTACAACTTGCTATTCCTTTTAAATACACAAAAGGCAGAGGAGCAATTATGACCCCAAACTATCTTGAATGTACCTATCCAAGCTTGTTTTTATACTGTTAGAAGATATTAAATTTTGGCTATGTAAAAAACCCCACAAAAATTTCAATAAAATTTGTTTTAAAATCACAAAAAGAAAACCTAGTCAGAATCTGTACATGCCAGTTTCCGTGGGAAAATTTCAAAGGTAATTTATAGCTTTTTCATTTTAATGAAACTTGGATGATGCTATACTTAGAAAAGAAGAAATTTTAAAAAAAAGAATAAAGAAAAGAAGAAATTATCTTAACTCAGGAATATTCCTACATGGTTTTATCAGAAACAAAGCCTACCCACTGCATACTCAATGTACTTAAACATTTATCAGTTATTATATTCAATTATTTTATCATCTTCCATCAGAAAGTAAGCTCTTTGAAGACAGGGACGGTGTATTTACTCTTTTTGTGTTCCCCAGGACTTAACAGTAAGTAGCAATTCTTTCTGTTCTGCACAGAAACTCTGATAGTCCTCCCCTCCCAGACTGATTCTTTAGTGAAGGCAAACTAGACCATTTGTTGCCTCAGTTCTTACCTAGACTTTAATTATTGAGTGGGTGTTACCTCAGACAAACTGAGACCAGGGAAAGATACTGGCTTAAAAAGGCCAAGGTCTCCCACTGAATCCACGGCCTTTGTCAGTCATCCTGACCTATGTTTTGCCGCTGGACTCTGATGACTCTGGAGGAGAGTGGGGATGGTGACTGCACAGCTCTGTCTCACTTAAATCCAATTCATTTGCAAGTCAAGACATCACCCTCCTGGTGTCATAGGTACTCTTTGAGAACCAACAATGAACGACAAACAATAAGGACTTAGTGACGTGCCTGGCACATAGTAGGCATTTAATAAATGTTTAATACACACTTATTGAATGAGTGCATGGTTCTAGGATCTATGTAGGATATAAAAATAAATAAAATGTTATTCCTGTCTCATAGAGCCATAGTCTACTCCATTAAACCAAATACAGTAAAGGAAAAGTGAACCATCAACAGGGCACAGTGATTAGTTGTCATAGAAAGAGAATTGGATGTGGGGGCTTAATTTCCTCCACTATAAAATGATGAGGTTGTAGGGTGGCTAGGTGGTGCAGTGAATAGAGCACTGGGCCTGGAGTCAGGAGGACCTGAGTTCAAATCCAACCTCAGACACAACGCAAAAGGCTAGCCATGTGACCTTGGGCAAGTCACTTAACCCCAATTGCCCTCCAAAAAAAAATGATGAGGTTTGTGTAAATGTCCTTAAAGTACCTTTCAGTTGTAAGTCTGTGATACTGTGACCCTGAAAGTGGATAAAAATCATTTGGTGGATTTTTTTTTCCTTTGTGATCCCCATTGAGGAAACTGGTGGAGAAAGATAAAGTGATTTGCCCAGGATGACATAGGTAGTAAGAATCGAGGCAGAGTTTGAACTCAGGTCGTCCTAAATCCAGGTGAGACCATTAATGTATTTACTACCTAGCTACAAAAAAACCAAAACAACAAAACTAATAAAATCACATATGAGAACCCATGCTAGCAGAAAGCTTGTCTACTACTCTTTCTGTGCAGTGAAGAAGTAGGGGCCATTTTCATATTTACAGAGCAGCCCTCCATCATTGCTCAAGCCAGAAGACTGGGAAATGTGTTTAAATCGCAGTATGAGAGATTTAAGATAGGAGAAAAAAGTTACACACAAGAAGTGTTGCCAAATGTCAGAATGCATTTCTCAAAGAGGTTGAAATGCCTTTCTGCTCAATGCTACTTTCTCCTTTCTCTAAGGTGGTGTAAGTACAACTTGCCTGAATGAAGGTAAATGCACTAGATGCTCTCTTGAGACCTAGAATTCTCTACTTCTTATGAATACTTCTTTTTGAGTGAAATTATCCATCCCACTAAGTTGGAGGTCTTTGCCAGTTCATAGAAATAAACCATTTATAGAAAAACACCAGCCTTGATCCCACCTTGGGACAAATCTTTCTGCAGCAGTTGTAAATTACTTCTTATGCTGCTGCCTTCAAGCCCAACTGTTACTATTGTGCAGAGAGAACAATGAATTTGGTGATTTTTGCATTCATATTGCAGCTAGGTAGTAAATGCATTCAAGGTCTCACCTGGACTTAGGAAGACCCGAGTTCAAATCAAATAAGCTTTGATGCTTATTACCTGTGTGACACTGGGCAAATCACTTCATCTTTCTCTACTGTAGTTTCTTCATTGGTAAAATGGGGATAATGATAGCATCTATTTTTACAGGATTATTGTAAATATTAGATGAAAATTGATATATAAAGAACTTTGTAAACCTTAGAGAACTATATTAGATATTGTGATTATTATTAGTTTTATTTCCTTTAAAAACCAGGTGATTGACCTGATTCAGGATATCTGTGACATGGGTAAATCGTGAACCTTTTGGAGAGAGAGAGAGAGAGAGAGAGAGAGAGAGAGAGAGAGAAAGAGAGAGAGAGAGAAAGAGAGAGAGAGAGAGAGAGAGAGAGAGAGAGAGAGACTGAAAAAGAATGAGAACATAAGGTAAAGGGGGCTTATTCAAATTTCACACTTAGAAGCAGAACTGGAGATAAAATAAGGTTCTTCAGGAAAGCCAGGACAATGTATGCTTTGCTTCAGAAAGTTGATATGACAGTTCCTCCTTGTAATAACCATCCTTTCTGTACCTTATCTTGCAGCTGAGACAATCCTCTTCCAGCCTATGTGTGCTAAACTCAACGTTCTACTCAGCTGAATTTTCCCTACCTCAAGAATCCTACAGATTCCTAGCCTTCAGAATACTAAGCTCTTGTCCCTACTAGGTCTCATAATACACTGGTGTCCTCCTTTCCTTCATAAAAGAGACTTATTTCCCTGTCATCAATCTTACTTTATTAGTTCAATCTCATATTATATATATTCAACAAACAGTTTTCAAAGGCCTACCCTGTGTAGAACACTGTGATAGGTTCCAGGAAAGACACAAAACTTTGAAAAAAAACATGGTTCTTACTCTTACCATTTTTGTAGTATCATAGCAGGTGATTATGAAGAATACAGTGAAATGTGCTAGGAGATAAGGTGAACTTCACTGGGAGTGGGTCCAGAGAGAAGTAGGATTAATTAGTCTGGGGATGAGGTTATAAAAGGAGATAGTTATGGGCATGTTACCTGCAATTAAAGCAATGAAATCACAAGATTGGGTTTGGGTAACCAGTATAAATAACTGAGGATAGATTGATGTGTCATGCTTTTTTAAGCAGAAATTTGAGGATGTATTGAAGATGTGTTGAGTTCATCTGTCTCAGTTCAAAATGGTATTTAAGATATTTGTGTTTTGGAGTGTGTCTATCTGTATCTATCTATCTATCTATCTATCTATCTATATCTATCTTATTCTAAAATGAAAAATATATATATATATATTCCTAAAGGATTCTCAGGAACTTAGTATAAGTTCAAAATAATCAGTTGAAGATGAAAAATACCACATACTAAGTAAATAATTTGGTGTTTGATGGCAAGTATACCAAAACCAAAATGTGTATAACCAACATTTGAAACTATTGATGATTTGTTGGAAAAAAGACAAATGGATTTGACTATGACAAAAGCTTTATTTACAATTATGATGCTTATCATAATGGATAGGTATTACGTGTTGGTTCTGAAATAGGTTGTTCTTACTATGTAACTTCACACAATGTACACAAAGACAAAAATGGTTTATAAATTTGAACATAAACTCTTATAGCAGAGAAGGATGAAACTGGAAGGAAAAATTCAGTAATGTCAATCGCATTATTACAAAGATATTCTCTATAGACTTAAACAGCAATGTCATTTTCAATTCTTTATTATGGTGTTAATGTGACCAGTGAACTAGGTAGTTTCGAATATTATGTGAAGAATATTATATATATATATATAATATTATATATATAACTATATATATAATATTATATATATAAATATATATATATAAGTACATATGGTATGTAGAAGAAAGATAATACACTTAAATTCAGAGTACTAAAATAACCAAAGAGATCTCAGGTCTACTTCCTTTTGCAGAAATTACATCATGGTTCTTTAAAGTCACATCTAGTAAAAAAAAAATCCTCAGTTTCTAGATATAGATTTGTGCTCTGCAGGGTTCATGGGTAATAATGCCTGAAGCTCTCCAACAAAGGTAGTTTCCTGAATTAATGGAGCACATCTGGGCATGGGTCCAATAAAAATGTTGGCTGGATGCTTCCTTGGAAAATAATATTGGAAACTGTTTAACTGCAGTCAGTCAGTATGGAATAAAATGAACCACTCCCATTCACTTTTCCAATTGCTTCCCTGATAGACCAGCTGTGTGTCCTTGGGAAAGAGGAATATAGGTTGGAGGTGTCAAATTCACTTGAACTTAAGAGAGAAAAGGAAATCCAAATGCAAAGGACCATTTTCCAAGTGGCATGTCTCAGGCTATTGATCAACATTATATATATATACATACGTACATATATATATATATATATATATATATATATATACACATATACAGTTAAGTATATTAAAAAGTACCTCATAATAATGCTTTTACCTGGAATATAAATGGCCTTCATTTATATAGATTTTACCCTGAGAAGTTCAAAACACACTACCAGTATTGCTTAAATAAATCTACCTACTAACTTTCTAGTAAGATGGATGCATGAGTTACATATGGTTGGAAGTTTTTCCATTTCTCTGATGGGGAAACCAAGGCTTAAAGTAATGAAATACCCAGTATACAGCCTCTAATCCTTTACAGTATGACTAGTTTAAGTATTAAAATGGGAGAATTCAAGAGAACAATTCTTACCCTAGAGTCCTTGAGCTTGTTTAAAAAAAATATTTTGGTAACTGTTTCAGTATAATTGACTTTGTATTCCTATGTTATTTAATTTATATGTTTAAAATATTATTTTGGGAAGGGGTCCACAATTTGTATTGAATTGCCCCAGTGACCAATGACACACGGTAAAAAAGGTTAAGAACTCCTGCCATAAAGGATCTTTTTTTTCCTTCTAGTTTTTAAAAATATATTTTATTAATTTGTTAAATATTTCCCAATTAAATATAAAATTTTTAAACAATAATTTTAAAAGTTTTGGTTTGAAATTCTTTCCCTCTATTTTTCAAGAGGCAAACAATTTGATATTGATTATAAATGTGAAGTCAGGCAAAACATATTTCCATATTAACCATGGTGTGAAAGAAAACAGACAAAAAAAAGTTTCAAAAAAGTATGTTTAAATCTGCATTCAGAGTTCACTAGTTCTGTCTCTGGAAGTGTATAGCATTTTTCATCATGGCTCCTTTGGCATTGTCTCCAATCATTGTCTTGATCCAGAATATTTAAATCTTTCACAGTTAATCATTCTTATAGTTTGGTTGTTACTGTGCACAAAGTTCTCTTGGTTCTGCTCACTTCACTTTGCATGAGTTCATATAAGTCTCACCAGGTTTTTTTTTTTTTCCTGAAACTCTCCTCATTTCTTATATCAGAATAGTATTCCTTCACAGCCATATATCACAACTTGTTCAGCCATTCCCCAATTGATGAACAACCTTTCACTTTCTAATTGTTTGCCACCACAAAAAGAGCTATTGTAAATAGCTCTCTCTCTCTCTCTCTCTCTCTCTCTCTCTCTCTCTCTCTCTCTCTCTCTCGGAGAGGGGGTGTTGGAATACAGACTTAGTAGTGGTGTTGTTGGATCAAAAGAATGTGTGCACAATTTTATACATTTTTGGGAATAGCTCCAAATTGTTATCCCAAATAGTTGGACTAATTCATAACTCCAGTCCAATCAATTGGGTATTAATGTCCCAATTTTCCCACATCCCCTCTAGGATTCCCCATTTTCCTTTTCCATCATGTTAGTCAATCTGTTAGGTGTGAGGTAGTATCTCAAAGTTCTTTTTAATTTGAATTTCTCTGATTAGTAGTGATTTAGAGCATTTTTTCACGTACCTCTGGGTTTCTTTTTCTGAAAACTGCCTGTTTATATTCTTTGACCAATTTGTCAACTGGGGAATGGCTCTTATTTTTATATTTTTGGCTTAGTTTTATATATATATAATTGAGAAATGAAGCCTTGATCAGAGAAATTTGCTGGAAAATGTTTCCCAGTTTCCCATTTTCCTTTCTAATTTTGACTGTATTTTGTTTATGCAAAAGCTTTTTAATTTCATGTAATCCAAATTATTTTACATCCTATGATCCTATCTCTTGTTTGGTGATAAATACTTCCTTTATTTATAGATCTGACACGCACATTTTCCCATGCACCCCTAATTTACTTATGATAACACCCTTTATGTCCAAATTATTTACCCATTTTGACCTTGTCTTGGTAAAAAAATTGTGAGATGCTGTTCTATACCTAGTTTCTGCCAAGCTACTTTCCAGCAGTTTTTGTCAAATATCAAATGCCAAATTTTTCTCAAATAGACAAATTCTTGAGTTTCCCAATCTAAATATTTAATAAATACCTGTTGTGTATATAGGATTGTGCTATGTACTTGTGGGGGTAACACAGTGTTCCTAGAAGTTTTAAAACAAGAATGGAGGGGTGGCTAGGTGGCGCAGTGAGTAGAGTGTCGGCCCTGGAGTCAGAAGGACCTGAGTTCAGCCTCAGACACTTAACCCACACAAACAACAACAACAACAACAAAAAAGCCTAGCCGTGTGACCTTGGGCAAGTTACTTAACCCCAACTGCCCTCCAA
The DNA here is from genome assembly GCA_011680675.1 of Gymnobelideus leadbeateri. Classification (NCBI taxonomy): domain Eukaryota; kingdom Metazoa; phylum Chordata; class Mammalia; order Diprotodontia; family Petauridae; genus Gymnobelideus; species Gymnobelideus leadbeateri. The sequence goes on from WOXC01006854.1 coordinate 894,723, forward strand.
AAAGCAAAACAAACAAACAAACAAAAAACAAAACAAAACAAAACAAGAATGGAGGTAGCAGTAGCAGCAAAGAGGTGAGGTTAGAGTGGGAACAAGCATTAAGACAATTAATAGTGGAATGCTTGATTCAGCAGGATTGCCTTCATTGTGGAAGACAGAACTCCTCAAGAGAAGAAACTGTTTTTTACCTTTCTGGATATCCCCATTGCTTAGTACAGTGCCTGGCAGATAGCAGACATTTGATAAATGTTTATTGACTGACTGACTGGCTCTGTTCCACCCAGTGATATTTGGGGCATATAGATAAACTGTTATCAGGTTTAATAGAAAGTGCAGACAAAAAGGAATCATAGATACTTGGCAGGACTAGGGTCTACTTTCTCCTTTCTTTTTCTTGAGATACAACACAACAAAAATGGAACAGCAGGAATATTGCCTTTAGGGCTTGGTAAAATATTATTCCCATGTAAACTGGATAAGAATTCTACATTTATTTGGAAAATAAATGCTTTTTGTTTTTCGTATTAAACTTTGTTCTATTGCTGAGTCAGGAATTACTCACCTTTTTCTTAAAAAAATGAATAAATGAACCATAAACATTACCAGGTGATCAAGGAATTCCTTAGCAGAATTAATATATTTCTAAATCTTAGTCCCCTTCCCCCAAATTTTCTCCTTAGTAGCCCTTTGGTACTTTAAGATCCCAGCTCCATTGAAGTGGGTGTTCCCTCTAGTGATTCATCTTGTACCCCATCAATGCCTTCTCATCCTATCCTGTTGCCTCTGTCCTCCCCCAAAATTCTATATGTGCTTCCTGCCCAATATACTGCCTGCGTTCCCCTAGATCCCTTGATGTTGCTTGTATACCCACAGACTAAAGGGACCAGTCATTTTTCATTCCTTTCTTTTGCTCAAAGATTGCTCATGTTTCTGACATCATCTGTTATGATCTCCCCTCTATAATTTTCTTTCCTGGGTATGTATTGCAGTGTACTCATATTTCTGCCTCTCTCTGTGTGTCTCTCTGTCTCTCCCTCCCTCCCTTCTTCCCTCCTTCTCTCCCTTTTCCTCCCTCTGTCCTCCCACCCCATTTACTGATCCATTGCTCTTTGGGTAACCTTCAATGTTAATTCTTCTGAGACTGTAGTATTCTATGACTCAAAATCATGTAGCATCTTTTGAGAATGGAAGCTGTTCATGTAACTCCTACTAAAATGTTTCAAAACAATGCATGAGAGATTGAAAAACACTTTAAAAACAGGAAGCTTCCAGGTGGCTAGGGGGCACAGTGACTAGAGCACCTGCCCTGGAGTCAGGAGGGCCTGAGTTCAAATCTGGCCTCAGACACTTAACACAAAACTAGCCGTGTGACCTTGGGCAAGTCACTTAATGCCAACTGCCCTGCATTCCCCCCTCCAAAAAGCTAAATAAATAAATGAATGAATAAACAAACAAACAAACAAACAAATAAATAAATAAATAAAAGCAGGCAGCCTTCAAAGGGTATTAACAATATATCAATGTCGAAAATAGTATTGGTCAGTATCAGTGTTACAGTTCTATTGGCTGGAATACAAGCCTATCTGTCCAAGGTTCTCATGTTCCAATTTCTAAATACCAAATCTCAAGTCTTCATTTTCCTCCCTCTTTTCCTCCTCTTATTTTTCTCATTCAATCAAAGAACTTTTCTTCTATCACCTTGGAGTTTATTTCTAAAGAAGAAGAACTGAACTGTAAAATCTATTTGTTCAGCACTCTGAATGTTTGAGAAGTTTATAGGCTTGGAGTTGTCTGAGTAGGAAACACAACACAAATTGGGATAAAATGTTCTTTCATTCCTTGATTTGTGCAAGTGTTTTTCAGCAGCATACTGTATTCCATAGAAAGCTCTGCTGAATAAGGTAGAATGGATTTAAAACACTGAGGTACTTGTTCTGGACACAACCTGCATACAATGTTGTTGAATGCAGCCTCCAGCCACTTCACAGCCCCTCTTTGTCACGCATGCTGGTCCCGTGATAAACAAGAGAATTTGAAGAGATAATGAAAATGATTGACTGAAAATGTTAGCCAGTTGAATCCAATAATATGCACTGTAGGCAGAGGAGGTGATGGGTTTATGGAGCATATTGATTAGCTAATAATAAAAGGAAGATGTTACTGATGAGAGAGAGAGATGAAACAGAGGAGCTGTGATTCATCAAGAATTGGGAAGAAAAGGATCTAATGTGTAGTGATGGGAGAAAAGAGAAGAAAAATGCTCACCAGTGGCTATGAATTGAACCAAGCTCTGTCTGTCTCAAGGTGAAGAAAGTCAAAGGAGAGGATATTCCCTGCTGGGAACCAGAATATCCAAGGTAGAAGTGCTGTATAGCATGTGGTTGTTTTAAAAGTTCCCTTAAAAACACCATTTCCCTGCTCTACTAGCCCTGTACAAATGCTCTTTGATGGTATAGTATTTTCATGGCAATCTTTAAAAAGGCTTTTACATAGGTTTTGGTGCAAAGATGGGTGCATTTATCGCTAGGTTTTTTTTTGTTATTTTTGTTTATTGTTAAGTCTAATAGCTATCAGGTTATAAAATCCATCATTTCAAACATAGAGAGGATTTAGGGGCACATAAACAAAGCTATAACTAGGATATGATCCAGAGCATTGAGAACAGAGTTCCTGCTAGTACTTAAAGTCAATATAGTATAGCATCATAGATCTAGAATTATAAGGAACTTTAGAGGTCATTTATTTCCTCCTTTTTACCTATAATTAAATTGAGATCCAGGAAAGTTAAATGACTTGCCTAAGGTCACATAGTCAGTATGTAGTAGATCTGAGGTTTGAACTTGGATCCTTTGACTCAAAATCAAATATTATTGATACTTCATTGTCTCTCTTTAGGAAAGTAGGAAGAACAAAACTCAGCATCTAGTTAACAAGGATAATCAGTTAGACTAGGAAGCTGACATTAATTTCTCTTTCCCTTTTCTTTTCTCTATAGCCTTAGGTCAATGTCCAGATTTTCTCAGTCTTTCCTTCTTTAAATCCTCCTTGCTTCCAAGATTAAGGGTATGCATTGAAGCAATTTTAGGTGAATGTTTGTTACTTGATTCATGCACAAAAGTTCCTAGTTATGTCTCTGTGAGTATAAGTTTGAGGGGCATTAGGGAATAAAGAGTGATGTATATTGTGAAGTGCTCAGAAGAAAAAAATCAAGCTATTATATATACTCCTAAGGGTTTTACAAATTAGATGCTTAATTGAGATTGGAAACTTTTGTTCTGCATATGAGACATTTATTTGGTGATTACTTTCAAGGTATTTGACATTTCAAGGATGAGAATAAAAGCATTTCAGTCATTTGTTGAAGTGATGTTCTGCTTGCACTGTGGAAATGACCTTCTCCTTGTCAGTCTGGAGTTGATGGTGAGAATGCTTCTCTTTCTTGTATTTCTCCTTTAACCTTTCAGACCCCATCCCTACAAATTTCCAGGGCTGTGGGGATTAGGGCTGGGTAGAAAGAGAATAGCAATTAGTGTTCCCTAACTGTGAAAAGAACACAAGAAAACAGAATAAAGCTCTCCCCAGCCTGGGACAGAGAACACCTTTTCACCATTCATCACTCTTGTATGGTAAAGCTGTACACCTTGCAATTTGTGCTTAATTATGCAGCGAAAGATAAATATGTTTCTCCCGGAGACCCTCTGAGAACCTGTTGGGGAAAGCTTTCAGATTTAATTACAGAAGAAATGTTGGCCGGAGTCTGTGGTGAAAGGGAATAACCTTTCCTTCCCTTTTGCCAAAGCCTTGTCTTTAAAAAACAAAACAAAAAATTAAAAAGCAGCTGCCCAAATAAGACAATTCAGCTCTGTTTAGGCAACCTGGGCAGGATGGCTGCAAAACTCAGCAGTGGTTCATTTTGCATATCAGCTGGAAAGATTTCTCTTAGGCTCAAGGAAGCTAATTTAAACATTGCTTGTGTACAGAAACTTTAATCCCTCTTAATATGTCAGCTGCTCTATCAGAAAACTAGACCACCCGGGCTTGTATACTGGAGGAGAAAACCAATCCTGTCTTCATTATTCAAACCAGCAGCCCATAGACAAAGGGGAGAAGGGGGAAGCAAATCACTCTGGTGACACCCAGATCCTTCCTGTTTCATCTTGACAGGGCTTGGTTTCCAGCTTCTGTGCTTTCTTTTCTCACCCCCCCAACCCCCACCCCCAACTTGCAGCTTTTGCTTCCTGTTCCTCTTTATGGTAATTGAAGCTGGGCCCAAAAGACCTTAGAGGCTTGTATCTTCTTCTCACATGAGCGACGCTTCAGTGATAAACTTGAACTTAAAAGTCACTGAGGCGGAACTGAGGGTTCATTTGATAGCTAGTGGTTTTCAGCAGCACCGCAGGGCTGCGGGGGCTCAGCGTGAGCGAGATTGTTAATGTCCTGTGAGGGAAAACAATAACACATTTCATTAATGCGTTCATGTGTGAAGCATCCATTAGTGCACTGGAGGTATTAATGACGTTATGTTTTAAACTGACATGTGGGGCATGACAGGAATTGCAAGGTCTGATGAGAACAGATGACATGATAAGCAAATATTTGAATGGCTTCATTTGCCTGCAGGTCAAATGATGGGTACGGGGAACTCAGAGGAGGGGAAAAAATTGGGAAGGAAATCTTTTTGTTTGAGTGTGGGCTGAGTTGCAGCAAAGACCAAGAAATAAATACATCACCCTCCCTCTCCCCTCCTCCCACCCCCACTTCCTTCAACAGGAAGGGAGAAGGGAGGATGCTTGGAAGAAAGGAGGCTTAGTCTGAGCTATACAGGCTGTGACAAAGGGGTGAAGACCTGCCTGTTAGGAGAGGTTATATTGACTTCTAAGTGACGGCTAAAGTTTTCTAAGGCAAGAAGGCACTTTCTGAAGTGTAAATAGGGTGGCATCACCTTTGGATTCCCTGGTCTGCCTTTTGATGGGATGTTAAATATAGCATCAGTGGAGAATTAGTGTAGCTCTCCATACCACAAATACCCAATTATCTGAGTTAATGAAGGGCATGGATAATTGAAATCCTGAGTATTGCCAATTCCGTCAGCTTTCTTCCCCCAGAACCTTAAATCTCCTACCAGAGTAGTTAAAGGAAGCTGGATTTGACTGGTTGGGTTGGGGCTCTTTATCTTTACAGGGGGGATTAAAGAGCAGTTAAATGGCTGCAAGGTGTCTCTCAGGAAGAAGGAAGAGCCCAAGGGAAGGCAAGGTTGAGATACAAAAGGGATAATCTTAATGACATTTGTGAAGTTCTTGTTAGAAAACAGATAATTCTCCATTGTCTCATTGGATTCCAACAGCCCTAGGAGTTAGACAATACTTTAATAAAAACATTAACACTAACAAAGGTTTAGTGCTTTAAGGTTTTTAGAAGGTGGGGGAGTGCTAAGCATTTATATATCACTTACCCTGTGCCAAGCACTGTGCCGAGAAGTTTAACAAATAGTATCTCTTTTGACCCTCTCAGCAATGCTTTGAGGTGGCTGCTAGTATTATCCCCATTTTGTAGTTAAGGAAACAGAGCTGAACAAGTGACTTGCCACAGGTTGCAGAGCCAGTAAGTGCCTGAGGCCGGATTGGAACTCTGGTCCTCCTACTCCAGGACCAGTGCTCTAGTCACTGTGCAGCCTAGCCGCCCCCTTACATCATTTCTTTCAGGAATATTACTTGACTTTGCATCTAAACTGTGTTTTTTTCATTGAGGAATTTCTTTGTTAGAATGTTTTAAAATCATTCTCTTCTTTTGGATTTGTATTTTGGGCATGAGTGTCTCTTATAACAGTTCTTCATGATGGGAGTCCTTTTTAAAATGTACTCGTCTTTCCAACTTTACTTCCTGAATGGTGATTTTCTTCTGGAGAGAATGTCTAACCCTTGTTTAGTCCAGCTTTGTCTTCTCTGGGTCCTGCTGCTGCTTTTATTGGGTACTGAGGGCTGTACTCTTCAAAGATCTCAAGGGCAACTCAGGACAGGGAACCTGTAACCTTTCAGTGCATCCAAAGCATTTTGATCTCAGATGAAATCAGGTCGTTGTCCTCTTGGTCTGAGATCTGAAAGCTCTTGATTTTACTGTGAGTCTCTGTGATGCAGCCAGCTATAGTCTTATCGTTGTTTTGAATTCTAGTAGACTGTTGCTGGCTTGAGTCCCTGTGAGCTAATGATATTCAGGGTGACAGAACTTCTGGTTCCCCCTTTGTATGACCTCTCTGCCCTGATCATTATATGATCATCCTATTTCTTTTTTTTTTAATTGTTATTTCCTTGTTGATATCTTTGTATGATATTTGTTTGTAATTCTTCCTTGGTAATATGTAGCAACCTACTTAAATCCACGATATGTCTCTTGATTTCCCTTTGGAGAATATATAGATTCTTGTCAATGAGAAACTGGAAGACTTAAAGGAGAACATCCTAAATATGCATTTGAGAAAATACAAATGTGTGAAGAATTCCTATTATCCCAATTCTGACACTGAGTTGGATGGACAACCTATTGAGCTGGTACATTTATCTCATGTAGACAATAATAGTAGGCCACATTTCTATGGCAACTTAAGGTTTACAAAGTGATTTACATATATTATTTGAAGAATGAGTTGGACCTAGCGTTGGATAGGATGAAGATAGCATGTTAGATTATATTTGGGGACTTAGACAATGCTTTCTCTTATTGCCACCTGCTTCCCAACAGACTAAACTATTGTTTTAGTGAGAGGATCCTTCTGGAAAATTGAGCCAGCATTGCATGGTAGATTAGGAGCTGACCTCATAATTAGAGAGATCTGGGTTCAGCTACTGTCTCTAAATATATAGTGGTTGTGTGACCTTGGAAAAGTCACTTAACCTCTAAATGCTGTAGGCAGCCCTCTAAGACTACACATTGCAGAAACGATGGTGACCTAAATTCATAGAGGGAATTTCTTCTTCTTAAGGCAAGAAAGTCACAAGTCCAGTGCCTATCCCTATTTTTTTTTCAGAGATGAAATGAATGTGTCATGGAATAGTATACACTCTAAAAAATTAAATAACTGAAACACTATAGGGAAATTTGGGCATGAAGAATTGTCACACCTAATTTTCAACACTGTTGACAGTGATGACAAAAACAGCAGAAGAGACCTAGATATGGTTTTCATTTTGGAAAGAAATTGTCATGTTCAGCATTGGCTATAACCACTAGTCCTTGAGAGCCCTTTGAAATGTCTCTGAAATTGTGAGAAGGATTATATGAATTGGCAGTGTGAAAATAAACAGAACCAGAAGAACAATATACAAGAATGGCAAAGAACAATAAATAAAGCCAAATGCCCCATAATTTTAATGCCAACCTTGGTCCCAAAGAAGAGATGAGGAAGTCCTTCCCTCCCTTTGGTAGAGAGGTAAGGAATTACAGATCATTATTAGATCTTCTGTGGGACATTGTTACTGTATCCACTAATTTTGCCTACTTTATTTTTCTTGTTTACATGGGATGGCTCATTTGGTGGTAAGTAGAATGACTATATCTAGGAATAAATGAGATGTAGAAAGCATATTTAAATAAGGTAAGAAAAAGGATTGTATTTGAAATGAAAACTTCTGGTCATTTGTGGTTAAAAATTGTTAACTTAGAAATTCAAAGTTCCAGTCTCCTATAGTTGCAAACTGGTAGCTTGAATATTATAATTACGTATTATATATAATATTAATATAATACAGTATATAATATTATTATATGATATGTGTAATATAGAATTATTATATATTATTAATATACATGTTATAATATAGTATTATTATACACATTGGTATTTTATTTATATGATATGGTATTTATATTATATATATATAGTATATCATTACATGTTATATATTACATATAAATGCAACTAAATATGAGCAGCTAGGTGGCACAATGGATAAAGTGCTAAACTTGGAGTCATGAATATCTAAGCTCAAATTGTATCTTAGACACTTACTAGCTGTATGACTCTGGGCAAGTCACTTAACCTCTGCCTGCTTCTTCACTGGTAAAATAGGGATTATAATAAAACATACCTCCCAGGGTTTTTGTGAAGATCACATATAAATACATGAAAAGCATGTTGGAAACCTTGAGGCTCTATGTAAATGATAGTTGTTATTGTTATCATTATTACTTAGGAAAGAAATATATTAGGTTTTGTAGAAAAATAAATAAGGGACCCAAGAATTTGGAAGCTTTTCCTAAGCCAAACCTGAGAGTCAGTTTTAAGCTTTGTCTTATTCTAATTGCTGACTTAGATTCTCTGACACTGACAGTGATTTTTTCTGCTGTATGATGCTGGTGGAGGAACAGAAACTGGTAGAAAGGAAGTTTTGGAGTTCAAGCTCTCCCTTGGCGACAGAGTGATGCTAAACACCATTGACCTTTTTGACTCAGATGACCTGTGGCAGACAGCAGGAAGTTAAAGGGCAGGAACAGCATTAATTATAAACAAAAAAAAAATTAGGCCTGAGTAAGCCTGATAAGCGAATGTTATGATATTCCTTTTGATTGAAAAGGGATTCCTCGCCCCCCTTGGCACCTTACTGTGGAATTTCTGTCAGCCAGCACTGTAACTCATTGCCAGTATGGTGGAGTTAATTACAGATGATAGAGAAAGAATTTTGACTATGTCATGAAAAGTAGAAGGAGGGGAGGAGATATGGGGAAGTGGGGAGGTACATTCAAATTCATAGTGGAGACTTAGATTAAGGATCAATGTCATGGCTTGAATTAAGAGTTCATTTCCAGAGGAGAGTTATGCCTTAGGAAGACTTCTTTCTAATCTCATTCCTGCTATCTTTTAATTCTCAATGGAAGTGACTTAAGGAATAAACTGCCCTGGCTATGTCAGCACAGACTGGTATGGAGATTCTATGGTGAGGTGTGTAAAGGTAGCAAAAATATGATGATGATGATGTATTATCACATTTGTTTATAATGTGCTGTGCACTAAAGGCATTTTAGTAGATATATCTATATGTATCATACATACATGCACATATACAACACATATAGATTTATGTATGTATGAATATGTATATTTCAGTACCATCTGTCAGATTATATACTCACATATATGCAGATGCTCGCATCTATACAAATATATGCATATATACATATATATATCCATCCATACAAAAATAAAACATAAAATGTATCTTAAACTAGAAAGAATGGGGAAAAACAAATTTCAGGTGGTATACACAACTATATGTGTGCATGTATTCTTGCATACTTACATATATATATATATATATATATATATATATATATATATACATATTTTTGTGTAGATGTGTGTGTGTATATACACACACGTATATGTGGAGAGAGAACACAAAGATACAGAAATTTCTTCCCCATGACTCCCTAGTATGAAGAAGGTGCTCATATGTAATTCATATAGTCATTTTTCTTCCTTCTTAATAAGGATGCTCACTGGACACTTTCATAATAGCTAGGATGGAAGGAAGTATGGTAAAATAGAGTGTTAAATATGGAATCAGAGATACTTGGTCCAAATCACAGTATATTATTCTTTTTTCATTTCAATTTCCAAATATCAATCAACAAATATTAATTTTAAATGCTGTATTATATTCTAGGGTTACAACAAAAATGAGTTTACATTCTAACAGGAGAAATGACATGTATATATGTAGTATATACATATGTATATGTGTATGTGTATACAGATATACATACAGATATAATGTGCATATGTATGCTATATTCATAAGTATAATATAAATGCAATACATACTATGTGAATGAATATGTGAATAATGAATATATGCAGAATACACTGTATATATATATATATATACTCACATATGTATATATATATATATATATATACATATATGTGTGTATGTGTATATATAGTTTCCCTGTTAGAGGTTTATGGATATATATATATATGAAAAAATAGAGATTGTTTTATTCTTTGAACCTAGCACAGTGCTTAAAACAAGTGTTTATTGATTGAGATTTGGAAAGTGAAATGAAAAAAGAATATGCTTTAGGATTTGAACTGGAAAGATATGAATCTTTCTGATTCCATTTCTAATATTCTATCTACTATACTGTACTTCTATCCTAGCTACTGTGAAAGTATCCAGTAAGCATGCATCCTTATTAAATAGGAAGGGAAATGTCTATATGAATTACATGTGAGCAATTTCTTCATACTAGTGGGCTATGGAGGAAATTTCTGTGTACATGACTCTAGTCTTTAGTTTGAATACATACAATCAAAATATCTTCTTTATTCAATAGTGAATGTGACTTACATGGGACCTGGCCTCATAGTTTGAGGCCAAATGAGATACAATAAAAGTCTAGTTTATGTATGGTTTGAAATAAACTTGGGTACAAGTGATTGTTTATTTCTCCTTATAAATATTATACAAAGACCAAGTCTTAAAAATATCTGAGGAAAAAGAAGGAACATACTGGCTTGTTTCAAACTTGATAAATAGGTTTTCATCCTATATTCTCAAAGAGAACCAATAAAGTCTTGAGAATGATGTCTTGACTTGTGAATAAATTGGATTTAAGTGAGGCAGAGGTGTGCACAGTCATTATCTGCCAGTCATTGAAGTCCAGTGGCAAGACAAAAAGTCAAGATGACTGGCAAAGGCCCATGATGCAGTGGGTGAACTTGGCCTTTCTAAAAAGATCTTTTCCAGGCCTCAGTTTGTCTGAGGCAACACCCATTCTGTTGCTGAAGGATAGTAATTGAGACAACAGAGGGCCTAATTTACTATCACAAAATATTGATCTAGAAGGGAAAGACCCTCAAAGCTTCTGGCCAGAACAGAAAAAGGTAATCAGAAAAGAACTGACTGAATAATTGTAATGGAAATGCAAATTTAAAGATCTTCCCTGCCCCTAGGCCCTTTGGTGGGTTTAAGAGACTCTGAGAACCTTTCTTAAGTTGAAAATATGCTCTGGGGGGCGGCTAGGTGGCGCAGTGAGTAGAGCACCGGCCCTGGAGTCAGAAGGACCTGAGTTTGGATCCGGGCTCAGACACTTAACAAACACAAAAAAACAAAAACCTAGCCGTGTGACCTTAGGCAAGTTACTTAACCCCAATTGCCCTCTAAAAAGAAAAAAAAAATGAAAAGAAAAGAAAAGAAGATATACTCTGCCCCCTAATGGGCTGAATGTGGTCACATGGAACCTGTGGCAGGAGGCTTGGTTTTCAGGAATGCCCACATCTTGGTGCTTTGTGATTGGGCAGTGGGTCAAGAGGATTGTGACATCCTCTGAACCTGGAGAAGGCTATATAATCCCTGATGTGAGGCTTTGCTTTGGGGCTCACTTTGAGAAGTGTTGTGTGATTTGACCAGATGAGACTCTGGGCAGCCATTGAGCCTCCCAGCTTTGAAAACCCAGATGTTGATGCTTGCCTCTCTGGTAACTGTGATTTGGTATTGATGTAATGGTTGGGCAGTTTGGAAGCCTGTCTGTTTGATCTGTCTGTATACTCTGAAGTTCGGGGTGCTGACCTTTTTCCCCTGAACTAGGTAAATGACATATGTTTGATTGATTAAAGCAAGTTTGTTAACCCATTTTGAGTTGCTTTCCTTTAGAAGAGCAGATCTAAGAACCTGTGTTGGCAGCCACCCTGGGGATGTTGGGGTGCTTGCTGCTACAAGGATCACTTGAGGAGAATCAGGGAAGCATAACTCATACAACTTGTTCCTATTTTCCTTCTCAAATTCCATGAGTAGTAAGGAAATTAATATTTATTAATCCCCTGCTATGAGTCAGGCAGAGTGCTAATTGCTTCACAAATATCTCATTTGATTCTCAAAACAACCCTGGGAATTAGGAGCTATTATTACCCTCATTTTACAGCTGTATAAACTGAGGCAGCAAGATTAAGTGATTTACCCAAGGTCACACAGTAAGTGTAATGAGTCCTCATTAGAGCTCAGGTCTTCCTGGGACTCCAGGCCCAATGCTGCATCCAATATGGCACCACCTAGCTGTCACTAAGTAATACTTTCCAGTTGCCTTCAGCAGAAAGGAGAGCTAAGGCATTAAATTAGAATGCAAGTGAATCCCTTTTAGATAAAAAGTGGTTCTCAAATGTTTTGTTTTTAACTCACTGAAGGGCTAGCAGGAACTACAAGCAGATATTCACAATGATATCAAATCTAGTCATCCCTGACTCCGTATCTGCCCTTGATTACTGTTCCCCTAATTCATGGCAGCCTGTTTCAGAATGCTATTCCAGGAAAAGTCTCAGACATTTAATTTTTTATTTTAGTTTCATTTACTCAGCTAGGAAGGGATTGGTATTTGGAGGAACAGATTTTATTAATATACATACATGCATATATGTGTGTGTGTGTGTGTATGTATTATGCCATGATATGCTCCATTAGGCATAATATGGATCCGGCAAAGGAGACAGAAAAGGAGCGGCCAAATAGATGGAAGGAGAATCCAGAGTGAATAGTTTCATGAAAACCTTGAAAAAAGAGAGTAGTGAGAAGAGTGATTTACAGTATCAAAGCCTTCAAAGAAATCAAGGAGGATGAGGTTTGAGTAAAAACCCCTATATTTGTCAATGAAGAGATATTTTGTAACTCTAGAGGGCATTTTCAGCTAAATGATTAGGTTGGGAGCCAGATTGCAAAGAGTTAAGAGAGTGAGAAGAAAGGAAATAGAGACAGACATCTGTTGTAGACTTACCTTCTCAAGGAGGGAGAGCAATAGGACAATAGTGGGAATGGATGGAACAAGTAAAGGTCTTTTGACAGTAGGGAAGCAGGCCAGTAGAGAGGGGGAGACTGGAGATGAGTCATAGAGTGGGGATGATAGAGAGAGCGATTGGCTGGAGAAAGGACCTATTTGGATTACTTGTGCATGCTGACAGGTTTGTTTTGACAAGGAAAAAGGCTTCATATGAAGCAGGGGTGAAGGTATTTTTCATTGTGAGAAATAACATTGGAAGGTGAGAGGCCTCAGGTTCTCCCCATTTAAGACTAACACAGATTGCTAATAGAGGTCACTGTAGTTTATTCTTTGCATTTATTCTTTGCAGTTTTAGGTGCAGGACATAGAGGCTATATGAACTTAGAAGCTTTGAAAGACAGGAGAACAAGGCATTAGAGTCTAGAACTGGAGTCTGTGCTAGAATTTAAAAGCTAGATGTTGAGGAATAAGTTACCCAGTTCCTTGTTCAATCTAGCATCTCTCCCTTTCCTCCCTTCCCTCCTTCCTCCTCAGCGGTAGCAGTGATTGTGTCTCATCAATCTATCCATTATATCACATTTGGAAGCATACTTGGTGGAGTAAATTCTATGTACAAACTATGTTAAATCTGGATTGACTCTTCCCAATGACCACCATAGTTTGAGAAAGAGTGTGACTCCTATGTGTTAGGAAATGGATATTTGTACTTAAGTTCTTGCTAATATTTCATAGTAAATATCCCTTTGTCAAGGCTAATAGATTTTAATTCGTTAAATGGACCTGGGATGCTAATCATGATAGGGATCATTCACAGTGAGGGGAGCATGTCAGAATGGGGGCTCCTACCAGTAGCAGTAGAAAAAAAAAACACTTCATATCTCTTAGCGTTCCCCTGAGGGGGAGCTGTGGTTAGCTTTGCTCTGTGAAAGAGGGAGGCCAAAGACATCACTACATATAGAATACAGGTTGTGGATTCTGTAAGTTTGTTATCTAGTTGGAGGAGTTCATTGTGGAAAATAAGGAGAAGGGTAAATCAATGGGACCAGGAACATTCTGTGAAAGGAACTTAAAAATTCAGTTTGCAATTTTTAAAGCTGAGTTAGAACTTATTTAAATAGAATTCATTTTAGGCCTCGGAGCTCTTAGACCAGGGACTTGGGAGCCAAGAAGAAGAATGGGAGAAGAAGCTGTGTTGGCCCATCCTAGCAAGCCACTGAAAAGAAAAGGAATATTTCGCTGAGACCTTTAATTGCAGTTCTATCTCATTATGGATATTAATGATCCAACAATTCTCACTGTTAGGAGATGAACTGTACTAAAATTATGATCCACAAGCATGATACATTTTTAAATAGATTCAAATGATAATTAGAATATGCATGCAGATTGGGGTCTGAAATGAAATGGGAGCCTTTCACCACGATTGAATTAGCTTATTTTAGCTGAAATTAAAATGGCATTTTCAAGGAAGGCTGTCTTAGTTTGCCAGGATGTCATAACCATGTCAATTGCACTAGGTGTCACTGTGTGAATTTCTACTGAATGAAAGCCTGGATAACAAGGGGATGAAAAGAAAAGAGTTTCAAACATCTGATATTGTGTTTACATATTTAGTCTTCTCTCTTCCCCTTCCTTCCATTTATCTCTCTTTGGCCTCCTTCAATTGCATTATCTTTGAACATATTCTTATGCTTAATGCCTAATAAATAGGATATTCACACCTAAGGTTCCTTCATTTTGTTTAATTCTGATTTCAGGGGTTTGGAATTTTTATTTAAATGTCGCTTACAGAAAAGAGCTTACAGTTGCACTGCTATGTATATGGACTTGATACCAAATGACAAGGAATGGTATTTTTAAAAACATGAAACTTGAATGGCTTTCTGTACTGAGACATTACATTGCCTGGTTAAATTTCTTTCCTGAGGATGTTCCCGACTTTTAGAAAAGATGGTACTTCCAGCACTATTAAAGATACAATTTTAAAGTGATTCATATTTTTAAAATATCAAAAATGCTTAATTAATTTCCAGGTGTGTTGTAGTTTCAGATGCATTCGTTCTCCCCTCCTCCCCCAAACCAGTCCCAACCTCCACATCCCATGCTAAGAGAACTGACCTTGCTACTATTACCTTTCCCTTGGTCACAGCTTGGCATACATAACTTGTAGTAGTCAATTACCTCTGTGTGTGACTAATAACAGGAGAAACAGTTACTCTATGTAATAACCTGCTGAACATGCAGGTCTGTATATTTAAATCAGTTTTCTACTGCCTTGGTACAGAGACTGGAAAGCAGAACCTTGGCTTAATGGAAATACTACAGTTGCTGCAAGAATTACCCTGGCAAAACCAAAGACCTCTCCAAAGAAAAAAACTCTTTGTAGAATTGAGTCATAACACTATTTCTCCACCTGAAGATTGGAGATTTCATTCTATGCAACACTAAAGCACATTCTCCTAAAAAATATGTTTCTTAATCATTTAGGACCTGGAAAGATTGTTCCTCTAGGTTCTATATAATACCTACAGCATGTTGTAGTGCTCAATAAATATTTTATGATAATAGTTATGTGCTTCCTACATACTGTATTGTTTCATAGATAATGGATCCTTTTATCAGGCAAAGAAAGAAATATAACTTTATTTTCTGCTCACTGTATCCTATGTAATCTTTATGTTTTTTTTCTAAAGAGTTTTTATCTATCTGCTAAGCTCAGTTATCTCCCTTATCATTCACATAGGCCAAACACCTAGCTTTTTGAGTGATCTTTTTTGGTTTTATCTGAGTATTTGGTATAATATGGATAAACCCATATGCCATAAAGTTATATTTTCTCAGCTGTAGGTCTCTAAAAGATACCCTAAATTTCTAGATATATTGTAAGGATTCTCTTCAAAACCCAGCCCATAAGCCTTTACTGATGTGTATACTTCAACTAGTCAGCCAGAAGACAAAGTTCAAAACAAGGACACTTAAAGAAATAACACAGTAATAAAAGTAACAACAAAACCTCCATCCATATGGAATGGGAGGATTATGTGTAGTCAGGACACCCAGGTGGAAGAATGAGCACCAGAAAAGATTTGGCCATGATACCTATGTGGAAAGGGCAATTACTACCTCCCACATAGAATTATTGACATTTTCTTGTTATATCAGCATGTTACATTCTGCTGCTTTCCCCTAGGGCACCAAGTCTCTCCCAATCCCCTCCTGGTCATCATATGTTTCTAGTCACTGGAGTTTTTATTCTTCATTTATTCTTGAGGTATTCAGCTATCTTCAAGGCCACCTAATATTCTGTCTACCATCCACCTGGGTATGTTAACATTAGTAAGCCTCTCTCTTGTAGGAAGAAGTCTGTTGTTTTCAGTCAGCCTTTTATCCTCTTGGTGGACCTTAGTTATAGACTTCTGGGTGATAATTTCAGGGTTAACTTAAATTCTTTTTATGATCCCTTGAAAGGTGCTGTGTTTATCATGTGTTTTTCCCCCCTGGGTATGGAAGGATTATAGGTCCTTCATCCAGTGAATATTGTTGTAAACCTAATTATTTTCCCTTATCTCTATTGTTCATGGGCAGGTAGGTGGTATAGTGGATAGAGTGCTGGACGAGGTGTAAGAAGATTCAACTTCCTGAATTTAAATCTGGCCTCAAACACTTACTAGCTGTGTGACCCTGGCCAAGTCACTTAATCTTATTTGCCTCAGTTGCCTCATCTGTAAAATGAGCTGGAGAAGGTAATGTCAAACCACTCCAGTATTTTTGCCAAGAAAACCCCAAATGGGATCACAAAGAATTGGACATGACTGAACAACAACAATGTGCTAGTCATAGAAAGTAGCAGACATACAGACTGATCATGCCTATTATTTGACTTCTTTGCCCTCTTTTGGATTATCTGTTTTCTGACTTAAGCCAATTTTAGGTGTTTTTTTTTTCCTTACCCCTTTACTGGAACAAGTAATATTAAGACTCTACTTGCTCAAACAGAAGATCTGGGAGAAATTGGTTAAGAAATTGCTTTCAACCAACCTCTATCATGTTCCCCAGTTTGCCGCAAATCACAGGGATTCAGATAGACTGAGAAGACCCAAAAGGCTGGTGAATTATTTTCATGCTTCTCATAGAAATAAGTCACAACTCTGAGGTCTTGGAGTTTATCTTTTCAAGTCCAATGAGCTTCTACTGGTATGTTTCCTGCCACAATTTTAACAGATCATTAATTTAGGCACACAGACTTAAGTAATTTTTATAAAGGAGTATTTACTAAGGTTGTACAGTGAGAAAGTCTTCCCAAAAGTCTGTGAAACATTTTTCAACCAGTACAAATTTACAATCCAGGGGAAAGTGTATTCCAACTTAAAAAGCAGAAGCAACAAAGCTCCTGGTTACTGGCATCTCCCTTCAGCATCATGGCGGTTCTTTGCCCTGTTCTTTATAGAGCTGTGAGTCTGCATCTAATCTAATCTTGACTCTTGGTGTACATACTGCCAGCTGCTGTTATTATCCCAGAGAATGATGCTAGGAAGCAGATGGTAAGATTAGAAGCTCCAAATCCTCTTGACCATTTGAAGACACAAGGTCCTTCACCTCCTGAGTGTGAGAGGGAGGAGACCAAAACTGAAACTGGAAGTGCCCCTGTCTCTCCAGACAAATCCTCAGGGAATTGAGTTGGGATGCTTTCTTTTTGTCAGAATCTGACTTTATGCCAGATGTCTAAATAACTTGGGTTTTAAAATGATCTTTTGTTCTGTTGATGACCCACGGGGCTTGACTAAATTTTTTAATCTAAACATTCTCCTTGCCAATGTCACTCTATTTCATCCAAGGGCATTTTGCACAATCTAAAGTATGGAATTGATTGATGGAGAATTGCTGAGGTATCAGGGCATGTTTACATTTATTTTAAGTGGAGTAGGGTGGTTTGATTGAATTATTCAACTCTACCTATGTAGAAACATGCAGAGAGATATATAGATATATTCACATATGTAATTATATGCTTTGTCATGTATTACATTATAAATACTAGGTTTTGTATCTTTAAAACTTAAACAGCTTCTCTTTCTTTGAATAAGGAACTATTTTAGTTACCTTGAAATATTTAGTGAATGAAATTTATAGGCTCTTTGTACTCATTCTCTCATTGATTCAATTAATCAAGACATCTACTGAGCACTAATCAAATGGACAGTACTGTACCAAAGGATCATATTAGAAGTGCTCCAAAGAAAACCCACAGTACCTATTTATCAGTCTTTGAATCTGTTTTGCAACCCTTTTATGCCTATAAAAATACTTTAAATCAATCTTACTAGTTAAAATTAAAATTAAAACAATTTGGAATCAGAAGATTTGGGCTTGAATCATACCTCTGTCACATACAAGTGGTGTGATCTTAGGAAAGTCAATCACTCTACGCCTGTTTCCTCATCCATAAAATGGAGATAATGATATTTTCACTACCCACCTCAGAGGATTGTGGTAAGGAAAGCACTTTGTAAAACATATGTTCTATACTCGAGAGGAGATGCAATCTAGTTGGAGAAAAAGATATACATACATTAAAATTTAAAATAACATGAGGCAATATTTGATAAGTGCCAAATAAGAGATACAGATAATAAGTGCTATAGGAATTAAGCTGTTGATTGATTTGCCACCTATTGGAGGTAGAAATAGAATCAGCATTTGCAGAGTGGGTAGGGTTTGTGTAGTTGGGAGTATGGAGAGGCTTTTTTGTTTCAGAGAAGGCCAGAATGACACAAAATACATGTGTGAATGAGCAAAGAATTTTTGAAAGACACAGTGACTTTATCATTATTTCTAGACTATTGGGTTCATTTGGAGCAGAAATTGGTCCAATTTAAAGAAAGCCTTGAATGTCAGGAATTTTTTTTTCTTAATTTTTTTGAGCTTAGTTCTTTATTAACTTCTGTTTTACATCATTCATTTCTGCCAGATTTTGAGTTACAATCATTCCCCCGCCCTGTTTTTCCCCTACCCACCCTCCCAGAATAGCAGTCCCTCAAGATATCGCTTCCTCCAATCTGCTCTCTCCCATATCTTCTCCCATACCCTCTTCGACTTTTCCATTAGAGCAAGGTGAATCTCTGTGCCCCAATGCCTGCACAGCTTATCTCCCAATTACAAGCAAAAGAGTATTAATAATAGTATTTATATATATTTGAAACATTTAATGTTAAGACCTCGAATTTCAGATCCATTTCCTTCCTCCCTTGTCACCCATTCCCTCTGGGGAGATAAGTAATTCATTATATGTTGTACATGTCTAGCTATGCAAAACATTATCATAGTAGATATATTGTACAAGGCTGCTTATAATTCCCTCCCACTCATCCCACCCCCCACCTGGTCCATTCCCTACATGATCCTGTCCCTCTTCTATAGTGGGTACTTCCAACCTCTCCTCCCCCCAAGGATGCCCTCCCATCCATCATCCCTCCTCTCATCCCCCTTCCCCCTCTTCTGCTGTAGGTTGAGATATGTATGCCATTCTCTCCCTGAACCAAATTCAATGAGAATGTGGTTTTGCCTTTTTGCCTTCCTATTCTCCCCCTCCCTTGCAACCACTTCCCCTTGCTTCTTCTACATGAGATAGTTTACCCTACCCCATCTCTCCCCATCTCCTCTTTTCACTTTCCTCTCTCACCTCATAATTTCATCCCTTGAGTATTCTCCCTTCCCAACAAATTCAACCTATGCCCTCTACCCATATATAACTGTAATCATATACACACACATTCACATATGTATTCATATGACTACACACCCTTCTTCCATTATTTTCATAGTGAGAAAGATATCATCAGTCACAGTTATTGTTTTTCCATATAGGAATATAAATAGTTCAACTTTGATAAGTTCCTTTTGATTTCTTTTCCCTGATTACCTTCTCAGGCATCTCTTGCTTCTAGTGTCTGGATGTCAAATTTTCTATTCAATTCTGGTTTTTTCCTCAAGAATGCTTGAAAGTCCTCTATTCCACTGAATGACCATATTTTCCCCTGAAACAAAATACTCAGTTTTGCTGGGTAGGTGACCCTTGGGTTCATTCCCAGTTCTTTTGCCCTCTGGAATATCATAATCCATGCCCTTCAATCCCTCAGTGTAGAAGCTGCCAGGTCCTGGGCTATTCTGATTGTGTTTCCACAATATTGAAATTGTTTCTTCCTGGCTGCTTGTAGTATTTTCTCCTTGATCTGGGGATTCTGGAACCTGACTATAATATTCCTGGGAGTTTTCTTTTTGGGATCTTTTTCAGGAGGTGATCGGTGGATTCTTTCAACCTCTATTTTGCCCTCTGGATCTAAAACATCAGGGCAATTTTCCTTGAGAATTTCTTGAAGGGTGATTTCTAGGTTCTTTCTTTGATCATGGCTTTCAGGTAGTCCAATAATTTTTAAATTGTCTCTCCTGGATCTATTTTCCAGGTCAGTGGTTTTTCCCATGAGATATTTCACATTGCCTTCTAATCTTTCATTTGTTTGGATCTGCTTAACAGCATCTTGATTTCTCATAAAGTCATTAGCTTCCATTTGCTCCAGTCTAACTCTGAAGGAATGAATCTCCTCAGTGAACTTTTGAGATTCTTTTTCCATCTGGCAAATTCGACTTTTTAAGGCATTCTTCTCCTCATTGCCCTTTTGGGCCTCCTTTGCCATTTGAGTTAGTCTATTTTTTAAGGTGTTGTTTTCCTCAGTCAGGCTGTTGACCCTCATTTCATACTTTTCCTGCATCCTTCTCATTTCTCTTTCCAATTTTTCCTCCACTTCTCTTATTTGATTTTTAAAGTCCTTCTTAAGGTCCTCTATGGCCTGGCAACCCGCTCATGTTTTCCCCTGGGGCTTTTGGAGCAGGACTTCTGACCTCACAGTCCTTTTCCCATTCTATGCCCCCAAAGTAGGAGTCTAGGATTGCATTTTTCTGTTTCCTTGCCTTGGAATGTTGCCACTTAATTACTTGACTTTTGGGCTTGTTGCCACAGTATGTCTTTGTGGCCAGATAGGGGAATTTTCGTCCCGAATGTGTGGGAGGGCAACTTCCGTTTCTGGCAAGCTATAAACCTACCCACGACTTCCACCCCAGATCACAATCCAGATCCAGGGAGGTTAAAGCAAGAGCGATTACCTCCCAAGACTGATTGCTGGATCTCCCTACAATTTGCAGGCCAGGAGCTGGAGCTGCCTCTGAAAACTACAAAATTGTGTGTCTCCTCAGTGGCTTCTAGCCCCCAGGGGAGGAAGCCGACGTGTTCCCCAAATACTGGTCCCAAAGTCCATAGGGCACTAACCTCTCATTTTGTCCTAGGCATGTCTATGTTAATAATTCTGGAGTCACCACAGCTGCTGGTGTTCTGGGGTCTCTCCAGCTGTCTGCTGGCCCTGCCACCCTGGGGCTAAAACCTCGGCTCATGGGGACTTGGGTTCCGCTCGGCTCGGCTCCCCGCGCTCTGCGCGCTGCTTGCTGCAGGCTCCCATAGCACTGCGCCGGTCCTTCCTGCAGGGTTGTTGGGCTCTCCTCAGTGGGAGGTTAGCTTCTCTGTGTTGTTCTGTGGGTGCTGGGGCTCCAGAAGTTGTTCAGAGTCCCCTTTTACATAGTTTGGTGGGAATATGGGGTCAGAGTAGCTTGGATGAGCTGTTTCTACTTCTTAGCTCCACCCCCCCCCCTTTTTTTCTTAATTTTAAACAGCGGGGGAGAGGGTATTAAAGATTTTTGAGTAGGACTATTACTCTAACATCAGAGATATTAGGGTAAAGTGGATAGAGAAGCTTGCCTCAGAGTTGGGAAGAACTGAGTTCAAGTCTGTCTTGCAACACTGGTTGTATGATCCTGTGTAAATCTTTAACCACTCAGTCCATTAGTAAACACTCTAAAATTATATGTTTCAGTGTATGTGCCAAGCTTTTACACAGATGGCCTCACAGGTCTGGTTAAAACAAAATGAAACAAAAAGCTAACCCTAACAGCAATTAATATGTTAGATGGATTACAAAAGGGAGGAAATGGGAAGAGAGGGAAAATAACATTTTCTTGTGATAATCCAGGTACACTAGGGATCTGGACTAAGGGATATAGTAAGTATAGAAATGAAGAGAGAGATATGAAAAAATTAAACGAGAATAAGAAATTATTAAAAAATAACCTTTGACCTTCGGGTCAATTTCCTTTGACCACTTTTGACCAATTACAGAAGAAGTTTGAGGTATAAGAAGGCATCACAGATCACTATAGAATTTTAGGCATGTGTGATTGGGAAATGATGGTGCAAATGGAAGAAAAAGAAGTTAGAAGAAGGAGTTGATGTTTATATGTGTGTAGGTCGGGTCTGGAGGGTGGTGAAGTATTTGGTTGTGGCCTAATTTGAAATGATGGGGCCATATTCAGATGGATATCTGCAACAAGCATTTGGAAAAATAGAATTGAAATGAGAGAGGCAGCACAGCATAATGGAGTTTCTCAAAACCCATATGTAAGTCCTAACATAGCTGTTAGTGGCTTTACTCAAGTCATTTTCCACAATTTCCTTAATTATAAAATTAAGGTGTTTAGTGAGATGTAAGATCTCTTCTAGCTCTAAAATAATTATGATGCTATGAGAGAAGTAAGGGTTAGGGGTATAGACTTTATTATTATTATTAATTAGACTTTGTTCCTTTCTTCAATGATTTGTCACCATAAAGTATCTTTAAGAGGACTGTTGTTTTTTGGCAGTGTCTGACTCTGTGACTCCATTTGGGGTTTTCTTGGTAGAGATACTAAAGTAGTTTGCCATTCCTTCTCCCACTCATTTTATGACTAAGGGAAACTGAGACAAACAGGGTTAAGTGACTTGCTCAGGATCACACAGCTAGTAAGTGTCTGAGGCCAGATTTACACTCAGGAAGATGAGTCTTCCAGACTCAAAGCCTAATACTCTCCACTACACCACCTGCTCCAGTAAGAGAATGCAGATTGGGGCGGCTAGGTGGTGCAGCAAATAGACAACTTCCCTGGAGTCAGGAGGACCTGAGTTCAAATCCAGCCTCAGAACACTTAGGAAAATGTGACTTTGGGCAAGTCACTTAACCCCAATCACCCTGCCCTTCCCCCTACCAAGAAAAAAAATAAGAGGATGCAGATTAACTTTTTTGTCCATGGTTTTATCTGGGCTTTATGAGACTCCTCATGTTGTAGCTTTTGTATCTGTATCTTATACGAATATTTAAGAGGCAATGACTTACTTTTGCCCATTTCTCATTGTAAAACATTGATAAATTCTGTTTTAACATAGTCAGTCAGTGTGGACTTATTAAACATTCTGTGTCCAGTACTGGGGACACATGTACAAATACAAAAATGAGGTAGTCGCTACTCTCAAGGAGCTTATATTCTAATTAGGGGAGATAACACATATAGTAGAATGGTAGTCAGGGAAGGGAGTTTTGGTCTGGGGAGTTCCAGGCATAGTAAGTTGATCCATAGGACAATTGATTGACATGTTCTTTTTAGAATCAATGGTATTAGTAATTTGATTATTGTGTCTGGAACAAAAGGTGGGAAGTGAGGAGGAGAGGGAGGTTCCAAGACTGATAGTAATATAAGTAGATAGCCCCTGGAGGGATAAATTGCGTAGCAAATTGTAGTCTAGGAGTGGCATATATAATGAGCTAGGCAAATTTGCATCCGATTATTCACCAATCTAGACAGGGTGGGAGTATTTAAATTGAGTGAATTAAAATCCCCAGGCATAACTTTTGGAGGTCAAATCTAGAGGATGCTCTTCCATGTGAGAAGTATTGAGATAAAGGCAGGTTAGTCACTTGTATTTTCTCTCATTCTCATTTTTCTCTCTGCAGAAGGAGGAACTTGGACCAGGTGACCTGGAAATCCCTCTAAGTCCATGATCCTACTCTATTCGAGATTCAGCTCGATTGTCCATCAGTAGCACCCACCTTGTCTAGGCATGAGACTTCTGCGTAGCCTCTACAGTTTCAGCTTCTCTCATTTCTTAATCTTATGCCATATTTTTCTAACATATTTTTCACTCTCCTCATCTGTGCACAATTTTATGTTGTGATCTCTGAATATTATGGCTTATATTGACTTGATTTGGAGTGTCATGGCAAGCTCTTTGTAGAATTCATTTTGGTTGTACGGTAGA
This sequence comes from Gymnobelideus leadbeateri, assembly GCA_011680675.1. NCBI lineage: Eukaryota > Metazoa > Chordata > Mammalia > Diprotodontia > Petauridae > Gymnobelideus > Gymnobelideus leadbeateri. The sequence continues at coordinate 918,655 of WOXC01006854.1, forward strand.
AATGGAGTTTCCAGATGGATTTCAGTGGCTTTTAGTCAGTAAAGGCAGTCATCTATTTGATCATTGCGTGCACTCAAAGATGAGATGACCAAGTGTCTCTTGAATTTTTTTCTTCTTGCCTTTGGGTGCATGAAGAAGCTAACTGCCAGTTCCTTTATTTTTTTCTCTGAGAATAATCTGTATCTTTTGATTTAGCTCTACTTTTTTATATCTCCTGGTTTCATGTTGTAATATGGATGTGGTTCATTACCTTTTAGCATATGATTTTGTTAGCTGGTGATAATAATAAAAACAACTCCCATTTATATAGCACCTTAAAGTTTTCAAAGTGTTTATGTATTTTACCTCGCAATAATCCTGGAAATTGGGTTCTATTATTATCTCCCATTTTGCAGGTAAAGAAATTAAGGCTGAGAATGATGAAGCGACATTCCAGGAGTCACACATGAAGTAAGTGTCTGAAGCAGGATTTATACTAAGGTCCAAACTCCTGATTTCACCTCCAGAGCCCCATCCTCTCTATCACTCAGCTGCTTGAAGAAAACCTATACAATTGAAAGGACCAACTGTTAAATTAGTGTTAATAAATATTCTAAGACAGGTGTACTTCCTAGCACTCTTTCATCTTTTCTGACACTTTGCTACCATCACTGGAGAGAGAAACGTTGACTCAGGGATCTGAAGGCATTTTAGAATTTTTTTTCTTTTTCATAGGTTGCTGTAGCCAACAAATTTTATCACATCGGTGGTCAACTTTCTGGTAATGAGTCTCTCTATACATTGGCCTTCATGCAATAAACACACATCCTGTCACTGTGCCTAAGCTCAAAGCTTTTCCAGCTTGGTAGGACCTGGCAGTTTACTGTTTGTGGCACAGCTTAAAAACCCCAGCATGATTCTATGATGAGGCATGGGAGGAGGAATTTAGTGGAGGTTGAATAGTTTTATGAGTGATCACTGAAGCCGTGGGTGAGGATGAAATCTCAGCGGGAGAAAGTGTACAAAGACAAGAGGAAAGGGCAAAGGACTGAACCCATCTTTAAGGAATAATAGGAGGGAGAGGAGACAGCAAAAGGAAAGCCAGAAGGAATAGTAAGAAAGGTACAATGTCATTGAGGCAGGTGCATGAAGGAGGAAGGCAACGGACACTTCTATAGAACCTGCTATGTGCCTATCACTGTGCTATACTTATATAAATTCACCTGAACCTCACCACAACTCTGAGAGGTCTTTGCTATTATTACTTTGCTTTATAGTTGAGGAAACTGAAGCAAACAGAATTTAAGTGACTTGCCCAGGGTCATACAGCTAGTAAGTGTTTGAAACCATATTTGAAATAACTTCTTCCTAATCCTAGTTCCAACACTCCATCCACTTTGCCTCCATCTGCCTCTGTGAGAGCATTTCAAAGACAGAGAGTTTGTCAGTGGTGTTAGTTGTGTCACCTAACTAGGGAATGAGGACTAAGAGGAGACCATTGAATTTGCTGACCTGGATTTGGGTCATGAGTCATCTGAGAGAATGTGTTTCAGTAGATGGGTAAGCCTGTCAAATTATGGGGGATTTAGAGATGAGTGGGTGGTAAAGAAGTAAGAGCAATGTCTACTGACAAATTATTTGAGGAACTGAGTAGGGAAAGGAAAGAGATAAGATGGTAGCTAAAGAAGGATAGAATTTTCCACCTTTGCTTCCCTGTTGGTCTTGCAATGCCTGTAATATCCTCCCTCCCCTTCTTCACCTGTTGGATTCTTCTCCATCTGTTAGGCAGCCCAAATCAGGTGCTGCTGCATCTACAAAACCTTCCTTTTTTTCCCAGTGAGTAAAGATGTTTTCTTCCTCATAGTATTAATTTTGCAGGCCCCTAAAATATTTATCATGCATTGCATTACATTTGCATTAATGTTATTTGTCTCTCGGTCATGTTGCCCTACCCCAAATTACCCTCCTACTAGATGGTGTCCCTCTGACGATACCCTAAATTTCATCTCTCATCAGTGAAGCATACAGGAAGCATTTAATAAATGCTTGTTAATAAATTGAATTGATTTGTCTTGTCATTAAATCTTATCTTTGACAGATATGCTCTTAGCAGCTTCCTCCCTATTTGCTTTCTTGATGGCTAGAAGGGATTAAAGCTCTCTATTTTTCCCATAATGACTAATGGGGGACTTGCAGAGCTATTACTACAGTGTTTTACTTGCTTTTCTTTTTCAAGTGTAGAACTCATTACAACAATATGTGAACAAATGCGGACACCTAACTCACACTTGCAAACCTCTCCCTTTTTTCCTTTCTCTCTGTGTGACTAACTGTAGATACTGCATAATGAAACCAAATAAACCCCATGAAGTGTGTAATGTCTATTTAATTTGATCCCTATTCTCTAAATCATGTATTTTTCTTTTTTTTTCCCTGACTATAGTGAGGCCTCTAATGTACAAAACAACATTTGCTTGACCACATTCTCTTAATCAGCCTTTTAATTTAGATGGAATCTAAACCATTGTAGAATTCTGAGAGGATGGGATAAATGGAAATAATAATGATTTTAGGTATAAATAAAAGAAATTGAATTTGTATAGTATCCTTACTCTAGCAAACTAGGCTCCCCTGCCTTTATGGAAACTGCAGTCTAATTGGGAATAGGACAGATGCAAAATAGATACAGATGTACATTGGCAGAAGAAAAGACTTATGTCAAAGGAGATCAAAGTATGCTTTTTTCTCTCTCTTAAGGCTGGCTGTAGGCAACAGTCAAGTCCTCATATGTCATAGGCACGGAAAGTTAGAAGTGCATGTCCATTGGGCTGAATGATTCAACTGATGTTAAAACATTATTTTCCCTTTTCATTTTCTGTGCTCTCTGCATCTCTTGATTGTATCTGAATAACAAAGTGCACACACAGAAAATTGTAAGGTGTATCAAGCAAAACAAATATTGCTATTTTATTCTCGATGCTATTATGTAAGTCAAGTTGATGTATTTGTTATTTTTTTAGCAGACTAAATATATCTTTAAAAATGAACAAATACGAAGTATCTAAATTTGGCTTATTTGTAATGGTTTCCCTTTATCTTTCAGCTCTTTGACCTTTTAGTATTTGAATAAATGAGACTCTATTATCCAGTAGAGGATATTGTTTTTGTAACATCTCTAGTCTAACCAGAATTGTACTGGAGAAATGACTATATTTTATGTAAGTCTTTTTTTTTTTTTTTGCAGGCTCCCCAGCCTGATTTTAATAGTTTGGGAGGTTAGAATTATGTGGAATAGATAGGGAGAAGAAACTGAACTTCTAAGTATTCAACCATTCAACCTAAAACCCTTTCACACATTCTCATCACTATTCAAGGGGCATAATTCATGTCTCCATCAAGAAAGCAATTGCTTGGATAAATTTTTCAAAAATGTAAGAAAAAAAAGAAGGAAGAAAAAGGCTTAGGACTCAATGTGCTCAAATCACAAAATCTCTCTGGTTTCTTTTTGATTAGCTCTGTATCCCAAAGTCCAAAATGACACACCAAGAAAAGGAAAGTACTTTGAAAGTTCCCTGGTGTGATTTGTGTAGCTTTTTCTTTCTGAGTCTCTTAAGTAACTGCCATAGGTCGGCTTTCCAGACTCCTAACTGGCCTCCTTTTCCTCCACTCTCATCTGGAATGTAACCTTGGAGTTACATTGGTAGCTGTGATTATACACGTATGGCTTTTAGGAGTACTGTGATTATTCTGATTTCAGGCTCACAAATGGGAGCTCACTCACAATAAATGCTTATATACTATACTAGGCCTTTTTGCAGAAGTTGTAGTGATGGTGTCTGGTCCAGGCATAGAGTAGATTACCACTGCGGTAAAGCAGAAAAATCCCCCACTAAGCTCCATTGGCAGGTGTCCTGGGTTTATATTCCCACATCTGATACATTACCTGAAGACCTTGGGCCTCTATTTTTCATCAGTAAAATGTCTCCATTTTTAATATGGGTTCTCTAATCTTTTACTTCTAGATCTATGATCCTATAACCTATCACCTATGTTGTTTGTTCACTGGAGTTAAAATAGAAGAAAAGTGTCCCCTAGTTAGTCACTAATTATCATATTCTTTTAATGCTGGAATATAAGTCTTTTTCCGTTCTTTTTAATTTTTAAATAGTTAAAAAAACAAACAAGCTTTTCCTATATTATATCAACTGGAAATCTCAACTACTTCCTCACTTCCCTAACAAAATGATAATTGAGACTCATAGTGATGAACCTAAAGCACTGTAAGGTATTTTCTTTTTTTAAAAATGTATTTTATTCTTTATTTTTTTTTGCTTTTTGAAGGGCAATTGGGGTTAAGTGACTTGCCCAAGGTCACACGGCTAGTTTTTGTGTTAAGTGTCTTATGCCAGATTTGAACTCAGGTCCTCCTGACTCCAGGGCTGGTGCTCTATTCACTGTGCCACCTAGCCATCCCAAATGTATTTTATTCTTAATTCATGGAACAAAGCAAGTACTTCCAAAAGATAAAACAACAAAAAGATGACTGCACATGAGACCACATGCACAACTTCCTTTGAAATATATAATAATCATGTAAATTTCTTTTTTTCTTCCCTCTTCCTCCTCCACCTTGAGATGGCTACCATTAGACTCAAATAGGTAGGTGTATGTACTACATACTTACATTCATATATGTATGTGTATGTAACATGATTCTATACATGTTTCTACTTATTATAAGTCTTATATGAACAAAAATGATGGCAGTTGAGGAGAGAGAGAGAGAGAGACAGAGACATAGAGAAAGAAAGAAACTCCCTACTGAAAACTACCCAACTACCATGTTTTCAGTTGCTCTGGTTACTTTTTAAGAATCACTGGCAAATTGGATTGAATAGATCAAGTGAGACAGGCCTGGTGCTCCTTCTAAACTTATCCTTGGGCTTTTTTCATCCCAGAGTCAGGGATTTTTCTGTCCCTCCCATTTCTTTATATCTCTCTGACTTTCATTTTCAAATCCACTGCCCTTTGACCTTACTCCCTCCCCACTTTCAACATTAACAGCTGGAGTACAAGAGATTTGGTGAATCCAGATGGTTTTTCCTTTTGATTCCTTCCCTCATTTTTAATGTGTGAATAACAGGTAGAAAGAGTTAACTTTCTTTCTAACCGAAGATGACAAATTTGTGGACACATGGAGGCATTCTTCCAACTGATCCACAAAGATGCCCCCTGGTTTCTACATATTATACCCATATTAGGTCTCTAATCTGGCATGGTGCCTTTTGCTATGAATAAAATTCATTTTCTCCTGGTGTTCTGTTGTATTGGCACAGAATGTACTTGAAAACACATTTAAAAGTTTACAGGGAGGAGAGGCCTAAATGTTACAACTTTTAAGAGTACATATGGTACAGTGGAAAGTGTGTATTGAATGGATCAAAGGAATGGATCTAACTCTCAGCTATGCCACTTACTCCTCTATTTGGGGCGACACCATCACAGACTTCTAGACATCATCACCTCTCTTTCTCTGTCTCTCTGTCTCTGTCTCTGTTTCTCTGTCTCTGTCTCTGTTTCTCTCTCTTTCTGTCTCCTCCCTGTAAAAAATGAGGAGATTGAACTAGTTGTCCTTTAAAACCCTTTTCATGTCTAGATCTCTGATCCTGTGAATTAATTTGTGTTATGATCCATTTACATTTGCTCCTTGGAAGGAAAACAATGGCAAATCTGGACAGCGTTATAAAAAGCAGAGACATCACCTTGCCAACAAAGGTCGGTATAGTCAAAGCTATGGTTTTTTTCCATAGCAATGTATGGCTGTGAGAGTCAGACTATAAAGAAAGCCGAGAGCCACAGATTTGATACTTTCTAATTACGGTGCTAGAGAAGACTTTTGAGAGTCCCTTGGACAGCAAGGAAGTCAAATTAGTTAATGTTTAGAGTAATTATTTCAGGCTATTCACTAAAGGTCAAATATTGGAACTGAAGCTTAAATACTTTGGCCACATAATGAGAAGATGGAACTCATTGAAAAAGACCCTGATTTTGGGAAAGATTCAAGGCAAAAGGCAAAAAGGATGGTAGAAGATGAGATGGATAGATAGTTTCATAGAAACAATGAACAATAACTCCGACAGACTTTAAGAGATAATGGAGGACGGAAGGGACTGGTGTGTTATGGTCCCCAGGGTCATGAAGAGTCAAACACAAGTGAATGACTAAAAAACAACAATGAAAATGTCTTTTGACAATTCAATCTATTGAAATAATAGAAGTGATAAGATTCATTTTTTTGAATACTGATAAATGATTGAATTCCTGAACACAATCAGGATAGTATATTATATATATATATATATGTTACCCATATTATATTAATAGTATGCTACATTATAATTATATTTTGCATTATTATTATATATACACAATATTATAAGAATACCTAGCAATATATTACCCTTGGGTATTAATCTGTCTTGAAAAAACTGAAAAGGATAACTAAAATCTGTAGAATCATAAAGAACAATAAAATTGTTATTAATAACGGTACATTAAAAAGAGTTATTATTGGCTATCAACTTTTACTGTGAGTTGATATCTTTGCTGTTGGGTTGAATTTTAAGAGGAGCCTCCTTGGATTTTTGTGCTCATGTAGTAGATTAACCAAAGAATGCTTTGAAATTGTCCTTCCTCACTCCAATTTATCCTTTAGATCTTCTATTTTGTGTCACTGGAATTGTGATTTGTCATCACCTAAGGTGATCTTAGCATTTTCCATTCCCAAATCTCGTTGCAAATCACTGCTATTTCTCACATATCTTTCTGCCTCTTTCTACTTACCTCCAACCCTCCCTGCCTCCCTTCTCTAATTCTTTCCATGTAGGCACCCTGCAAAATAGAGCAGGACTGACTGTCCCAGAGATACCTTCCTCCCCCACAAACCACCACCCACAATCCTTTTGTTCCTAATTTGAATTCACTTAGAGCTATATATGTGGGAAGGGGCATGGCACTACTCTCAGCCTATTGTGGACTCAAAAGGGGTGGGGGTGACCAATTGGGCTTTCAAAGAGCCACTCATTGCTTTTCTTTATGTCAACTGTGAAAGATGACTCTTTCACTGCTTCAATGGCTTCTATTGGCCATCACCCTGGGTGGTTCCTGCTTATCCTGTCTCCCATTGCACTTGGAACCATGATGGTATGAAAGGTTCCAAGACAGAATTATTTTAGAAAAGACTTCTAGACCTCTGCAAGAGATTGTTTCTGACACTGAAAAGTGAAGATATTGATGTATTCAACCCAGAGGATCTTTGGCTGATATCTTTATATCTTTAAAAGCAGTATTTTGTAATTGACAGTGTTGGACTTGGAGTCAAGAAGACAAGTTCAAATCACGCCTGTGGCACTATTTACTAGTTGTGTGGTCATGCATATTAACCTTTCTGGGGCTTTTTCCTCACATGTAAAATGAGCATTGGACTCAGACAAGTGAGCTTCATTTTAGCTATAAAGCTGTGGTCCCATCAGGATAAGAATTCTTAAACAACAAATATTGTTTTTCTGTGTTGGTAGGGCCTTTAAAATAGTGCATCTCATTGTTTTCTTATATTAAATTGACCATGAAGAATGCCTGAGCTTGAAATATTTTGGAGGAACTAAAACATTCTCTTGATGGTAGTAGGCATCTGAAATCTAGGGATGTGGTATACTCCTAGATATGAGAAGGCAGGGAAAATTTAGTGATAGAGGAAGTTAAGTCTTTTATAGTGGAAAGAAAATCACATGAAATAACTATTTTTGATATCCTATTTCATATTTAATATTTTAAAGTGGAAATATCATAAGCACTGACATTTTATCATGAAAAATCTCTTCCTGCCAATTGGAAATGACATCATGGTTTCTTGGAACATAATTTGGAAAATGCTGTTCTAGCCTCATTTGTCCAAACCACTAATGCTTTCCCAGTACCAAAAGGGCTGGGGAAATCTTGAAATAAGATGAAATCAAAGCCCCATTGTATAGTAGAAGGAGGTGACCCAGCTCTTCCACTAATTAACTTTGAGTCCTTAGGCAAAAGAGGTATCATGGAACAGAGGATAGTACATTGGAACTGGTGTCAGGAAGACCTGGGTTTGATTCTGCCTCTGTTGTTTCTTTGCTATCTAGCTGCCTATGGACAAATCACTTGACCTCTCTCAGCCTTATTTCACTCATCTGTAAAATGGGGATAATCATGTACCTTTTCCTAATTGCATGACCTTGTCCAGTGTCAATTTTCCTCCTCTGTAAAATTAAGATAATAGTTTAACAGCTTGCCTCTCAGTGCTGTAAGTTGGTCCTCTCTACTTATGAAATCACAAATTTGCAGCAATAAATAAATTGACCAATCAATTAATAAGTCAGTGCTCATTTATAAAATGACGGAGGGTTGGACTAGGTGATTAATGAGCTCCTTTCCATGTATAAACATATTCTGGTTTTATGAAGAAACAAATATAGATGTAATTTTTTTATACTTCTTGGGAAAAATTTTGTTATAATGATTGAGCCCAACTCTGACGAAGAGAGAAAATATACCTCCCTCTTTTTGCAGAATTTCTGGGATGTGTGTGTTTGAGGGGAGAATAATACTGCAGGGGTAGACTTTGCATATAATATTGGACTTGGTTGAGCTCAACAGCTTCTCTATCTGTCTCTCTCTCTGTCTCTGTCTGTCTGTCTGTCTCTCTCTCTGTCTCTCCTTCCTTCTCTCTCCCTCTCCTTTCCCTCTTTTCCCTCCCTCTCTCCTCTCTCTCCCTCTGTCTGTCTCTGTTACATGAGATAGTTCTTGGTTTGGGAGGGTGGAGAAGAGTATGGAAATGAAGGTGATTCAAAAATAAAAGCTATACACTTTTAAAAATAATTATTTCAGTTCTTTAGACTGGGGGTGAAAATAAAAGTAGAGACTCCTTAGTACTATCTTATAAAATACTGGCAAATTAACAGAATAGTAGGAAATAATTAATCTGATTAGTCTAGTACGTCAGTTGGGTTTCTGAGGGAGAAGAACATAGATTAGGTTAGTTTTTAATAAAGATAATAAAGTTGGTAATTTGGGCTCCTGTCCCTAAATTGGGACCCTTGGCCTCCAGGACACTTAATAGAGGTTAAGGGGGAGGGAGGTGTGGGTTGAAGAGTCTAGAAAACAAAAAAATTAATTTCAAAACTTTATCCCCCATGGTAACATTCTGTTTGGGTGTGTATGTACTTCACTTCTGTCCATATAGAGGGTGAATAGGTCAGGAAACTAAATGGAATTGTGGCAAGAAATGCATGACAGACATTTAGGGAGATAAAAGGAGGAAAGGAGGAAAGAGCTTCAAAGATAAGGTCGAGATCCTCTAGATTTCGGGATAAGTGCTGTTCAGTGTTAAAGATGAACCAAATCCTGCTAAGGTTGCATATAAGAGTCTTTTGAAAAGTACAATTTCTCTGAAAGTTGTTTAGAAGTGAAGTTCTTTATAGCTTTGAACTTTGGGCACCAGGTGCCTTCTCTACAGTTCAATTTGTTTTTATAGACATGTCCTGATGAAGATCTATTCTCTTTCCTTCTTTGTTTACAATAGGCAGTGGGGATAGGAAGAAATGGGTAGTGACCAGGCATCAGCAGCAGCACAGTTCTCAATAATTCCTAAGCAAACTCTCCTGACGGGATAGCTTAGTCCTTTCCAGAAGGGGTTTCTTTAGTTTGGTGGGGGATGATTTTCACCCCCTGGATGTTTTTATTATTCCATCTGTTGGGAAAAAAAGAAAGGAGGAGGGGGTGAGATTGGAATGGAAGCTGGGGGTGGGGAGAGGGCAGCAAGAGGTAGTTGGGAGAAGAAATGGTTAGGAAAGAAAAGAGAGAAACTTTTTAAGACTTTCATTTATCTTGTTTTCTGTGTTTTTGAGTTCTTGAAGAATTCAGGTATAATCACAGCCTTCTGTTGCAACAGGAAACACCATCTGCTGAAGCATTCTGTAAGCAATATAACATCTCTCCAGAGATAGTTTAGCATTCAATTCACAAAGAAGGATGGCAGAGACTTGTAAACAAAAGAAGACAACTGAAGCAGTGAAGGATGGGCTGTACTCTAAAGCTTCAATATGTTTCTTTATAGCTGAGAAATCCTGTAATGCTATAAAAGCCTGGCAGAAATCTCTGATGTATTAATTGTGAGGTTTTTTTTTCTTAACCTCACAATCTGAGGGCCCCCAAAGACCCTTCTCCCAAACTTTCCCATTCTGTTTTCTTTAGGTTCCCATCACAATAGGTCACATTCTCTTGTTTGTGGACTTAGGTGGTGGTCATATTTTGGAGTAACCGCTGAATGGTTTAAAAGAATCGAATTTCAAGAGTGTTTATGCTTCCTTGGGGGTCTGTCTGCATTCAGGAAGAGCAACTAATGGCAGATCATAGGATATATTCAGAGTTCCAGCAAACCTGAAATGAACAGTGCGGTCACAACTGAAGAGCTTTCCTATTTAAACTGGGCCTGTTTTGCTTTAGATAAAATAGTCCTGGAACCCTGCTATAATTTTTGTTATTGCCAAATTAGTTAAAAAGACCACAGTTAAAAAGCGGGAGCGCAATGGAAAGGCCTCTGGAGGATTGTTACTAATGATCCAAATGTACATTATGAACAGGTCAAGTGACTTCGAAGCTGATCTTAATTGTGTTCTGTAGTAAAAGGAGGTTTTGAGAATGAAAAAGTATTTATAGTACTGTAGATGGGGAAATAATCTAACTGCGTATTTAATGATTTTTTGGAGAACTCATGAAAGCTTGCATGTGTGCACATTTAAATTTAATTTCTTAAACATGTGTGCAAGTGTGTGTACACACACACACACACATACACACAGATTTTTTCTTTTGGTGTCATGTGTGAAAAAGTGCTCAGAAGTTAAATTGTACCATGATTCAGAATTTACTTACCCTTTTAAGAAACTGTGTCATCTTTACTATGATGGTGAATCCTAAACATAAGATTATAACAATAAAGTCTTTTGTATGGTTTCAAAAGGGTTGAATACTTTTAAAACCAACAAAATATAACTTTCTGATGAAGGATGCTTTTTGAAAAAAAGTCATTTTTCTTTCCCCTGTTAATTGCCAATCTCCATTGATAGAAGTAGTTTCCATACTCAGTTCCCTACTCAAATGAAATGAGAGGTCTGGATTTAAAAAGATCACTTTTATAAGCTTATAAGCTTAAAAACTGTACTTGGCTATGTGAATGGAGAGAAGGTTTATATACGAGAAATTCTGTGGAAGTAAAAATAACAAAATTTGACAATGGATTGAATTTGTGGGGTGAGATTAAGAGTTGAAGATGATACTAAAATTGTAAGACTGGGTGACTGGGAGGTTGGTAGTGCTCTTAACAGTAAAAGGGAAAACCAGAAAAGGGTAAGGTTTGGGAGGATAATAATCAGTTATATTTTGAGCATGTTTGGTTTGAAATGCCTAAAAGACATTTTGTTGTTCATTCACGTCAAATTCTTTGTGACCCCATTTGGGGTTTTCTTGGCAAAGATCCTGGAGTGGTTTGCCATTTCCTTCTCCAGCTTATATTACAGATGAGGAAACTGGGGTAAACAGGGTTAAGTGATTTGTCCAGGGTCACACAGTTAGTATTTGAGACTAGATTTGAACTCAGATCTTCCTGACTCCAGGCTCGGTGCTTTATCTGCTACTTTCCTTAGCTGCCCTGATCATACAGTTTGAGATGTCCAAAAGGCAGATGGTGATATGAGACTAGGATTGGATGTGTAGATCTGACAGTCATATGCAAAGAGATTATCACTGACCCCTTGGGGGTCTGTGATGAGATCACCATGTGAGAAAGTATATAGGGAAAAGAGAAGAAAGCCCAGGACAGTACTCTGGGGGATACCCATAATTAGTGGACCTGACATAGATGAATGAACCAGGAAAGGAGACTGGAAAAGGGGGATCAGACAGAAAAAATTACCAGGAGAGGACATCGTCATGAAAACTTAGAGAGGAGAGAATACCCAAGAGGTGGTGGTCAATAATGTCAAATGATTCTATGCAGAAACCTAAGAGGTCAGCTAGATGGTGCAGTGTATAGAGTGCCAGGCATGGAGTTAGAAAGACTCATCTTCCTGAGTTCAAATCTGACCTCAGATATTTACTATCTGTGTGACCTTGGGCAAGCCATTTAACTCTGTTTCCTTCAATTTCTTCATCTGTAAAATGAGCTGGAGAGATAGCAAAGTATCTTTCCAAGAAAACCCAAAATGGAATCATAAAGAGTTGGACATGACTGAACAACAACAACAAAAGGAACCTAAGAGATCATTGAGTCCAACCCTTTTCCTTTATAGATGAGGGAATTGAGGACCAGAAAAGACCATCATTCTTTTTTTTTTGTTTGTTTTTGGAGGGCAATTGGGGTTAAGTAACTTGCCCACGGTCACACGGCTAAGTTTTTGTTTGTGTGTGTTAAGTGTCTGAGGCTGGATCCGAACTCAGGTCCTTCTGACTCCAGGACTGACACTCTACTCACTGCGCCACCTAGCCACCCCAAGACCATCATTCTTGATCTCTGCAGCATTTGACCCTCTATGATCTGGCTACAATGGCTTCTTCGATTCTCCTTGCACACTATATTCTGCCCACTGTGTCTTCAATTTTACCATAACTATCCTTCATTCGTGGAATGCTGTTTTCCCCCTTAGTTTTCCCTTTCCCCCCTTAGGTTTTCTTTAAGCCTCGGCTCAAATCTCCACTTCTGCAGGAGGCTTTTCTGTGACTTGTCACTGCTAGTGCCTTCAGCTCTGAGATTAGTTTTCATCTTTCTCTCTCCCTCTCCCTCCCCCTATTCCTCTTCCTCTCTTTCTCCTTCTCTCATTATTTATGTGTTGTTCCCCCATCAGATTGTGAGCTTTGTGAGGACAAGGGCTGTTTTTGCCTTTCTTTGTATCTCTGGTGATTATTTTAATGTATAGAAAATAGGTGCTTAATAAATAAATACTTTCTGACAAACTGACTTGCCTTGAATGGCACAGTCACTATTTATCAAAGGCAAGTTTTGAATGCTGGTCTTCTCGATTGTGAGACAAACTCCTCATTCACTTCCATATTACCCCTAAAAAATATTCTTTATAATGAGACTTCATGCTGCATTGAAGAGAAGGTTGGATTTAGAGTCTGGAACACCTAAGTTTGAATCTTGATCTGTATATTTATTAGTCATGCAATCTTGGGTCAGTCACTTACCCTCTCTAATCCTCAGTTTCCTTATCTACAAAAAGGGAATGATAATAACTGCATCACCTTCCTCACAGGGTTGTCTTAAGGTTGTCTCAAGTGAAATCATATATATATGATTTCACTTGTATATATATACACACATATAAATGAAATCATACATATACACATACATATATAAATGAAATCATATATACACACATATACATATGTGTATATATACACATACATATATACATACACGTATCACTTTGTAAATTTTAAAGTGCCACATATATATATATATATAAATATATAATTTTTGTAGTTAAAATTAAACTAATTTAAATTAGTTTAATTTTAATTAATTTTTAAATAAATCCCTAATTTTAAGTTAACTAGGGTACATAAGGTCCTTATGTTTGGCATTATTATTTTTTCCTGGAATTCTTGTGTTACACTTGCTTAATAGTAAACCAACTGCAAAGTTACATCTTTCCTTGCCATCTTTGCTAGATTTCTTTGCTCCTTTCTTCCTTTTTTGGGGCATTATCTATATGTTCTTAGAGATGAGGGCTATATGCATGTATATCATGGATCCCTTTGGAAATCTGGTGAAATCTATGGACCCCTTCTCAGAATAATATTTTTTAAAGTTGTAATGGAAAGAAATATTCAATATCAGCATTTAATAAAAATGAAGATAATTTTTTCTCATCCAAGTTTATAGATACCCTGAAACAGAAAACTAGATTACTCTATAGAGCTGATTAAGAGTGTGGATGGGACCAGGGAGGAAGCCATTTCTTTAAAATGCCTTTTGACATGTGGTCCTTCTCTCCTTCCCCTAAGAAATGTTATAGGAAAATAAACGTCCCCAATTTGACTGTCTATTATAAACCAAATCAGAAAAAAGCTCAACAGCATTTCCCCATATTATTTAAATGGACATCTTCCTTAGTAGTTCATGACCTAACTTTATAATTTTCCAATGATCTCAGTATCTTTAGTGATAAAATGAGGGAATTGTAGTAGATGAACTCTAAGATTCCTTCTAATGCTATGGTTTTGTGATTTTCTTCTCAACCACATTCTATCAGATGATTTAAAATTCTTATCTGAATATTTTTGTATTTCTTTTCAAAATCAGATTTTAATTAGGGGGGCGTTGTTATACCAAATGAATCTTCTTCTAGTTTTGTCATAGGTAGAACAGTAACTAGGTAGAGCTAATCAACTCTGGCTAATTGACATCAACTGATAGTCATGAGGGAAACACATGAGTTAGACTCATGAGCTACAGCATTAGAAAAATATCCTCCAACTTCTTTTGATCCTTTAGAACCCAGATAGGAGAGGCTGTTAACTCTCTGGGAACTCAGCTTGCCAGTGTGAATGTGGGGTTTGGGAGAGTGTTTCCAGAGCTTGGAAACAGAGAAGGTTAAGTGGCTTGCTCAGGATGACAGTTATCTTAATAACATCTGAGTCAGAATTTGAATTCAGGTCTTACTATCACCAAGTTCAGGATTCTATCCAATATACCATGCTACATTTAAGTGATTTGAATTGAGGAATTCAGTATGGTTTTGAAATGAATTTGCATTTTATTAATCACAAAACATCATCATATATTTGTTATTAGATATCATTTATTCAGTCTAGAGAAGGTATATTTGATTATTTATGGATTCTTGGACCTCTTAAGAAAGCTTTCCAAAATAGGTTTGTACCCACAGATTGGGAGCTAGTGGACTAAGATCCTAGAAAATATCTGGGTGGCAGCGAGGTCAGGGGTGACCATGGGACCTGAGATCTCCTTCTGAGCTAGATAGTGACTTTTTGTTTCCTACCCTCCAAACTGAACAGAATAACTTGGACTCTCGTGTTTACACATATTCTGATAGATTTTGTTTTTATCTGTTTAGAAAGCTACAAGAAGGCATTTTAATACCCTAAATAAGGTCTGAAAATTGCTCTCCTGATGCTTTACTGTCAATCAGAGAGTCTAGGTCTTCCCTGTAAAACATGTAATAATTTATAACATAATAAATATATGTGCCATGGTGAGTGCAATTTTCTAGTATTAAAGATATGTGCATTTATTTAAAATTTTGTTTAAAAGTGTCCATCATTGCGTATTTCTCCTGGGAAAAGTATTACAACATGTACAGCTGTCTACTTTTTCTCCATCTAGTTCTAGCTACCAAGTTTCTTATCAATAATGTAGTTATGGTTTTCTATGCATGTTGCCTCCTTCATAGAAAGCAAATCTCAGGTGAAGGTTCCACTTAAATCTAGTTCTAAGAGCCCAAATTGCTTAGCTTGAGAAAGAGGAAGGGGGGAGGGAAATAGGGAGGGAGGGGGAGAAAGAAAGAAAAGGGAATGGGAATGGGAGAGGGAGGGAGAAAGGGAGGAAGAGAGGGGGATGAGGGAGAGAGAGAAGGAGAAGGCCTCACTGTAAAATTTCTAAAATTTCCCTTGGTGCATGCTTTTCTGTGCCTCCCTGCTCTGTTCAAACTCTGTGGGCAGAGGTATCAAGTATACATCACATGACATTGCCAAGTGCATCCTGAACCAGATTAAAATGTAGTTCCTATTTGATTTTAATGGGCCGATGTATTATTAAAATTGTGTGTATATATATATACACACAATGTATGTACCCATATACATATACACATAGGTGTATATACATGCATATGTATAAGACACATATATGTATATACAGATTGTGTGTATATATATATATGATATATTTTTATACACACACTCATGTCTGTGGTTTTCCAAGTCAATATGCATATATCAGGGATCCTTATGTATGGTTTAATGGCCCTCACTTCTATTTGAGTTTGACATCATAGGTGTAGGGGAGAGAATGCTGGCTTTGGATTCAGAAGACCTGGGTTCATACAACAGCTCTGTCCCTTACTCCCTATGTGGCTTCTTGTAAGTGACTAAATCTCTCTGTGTTCTATTTTCCTCCTTTGTAAAATGCAGAAGTTGGGCTAGATAATTTCTAAGTACTCTTCTAGATTTGTGATCATATGATTCTCTCCTTTCACCAAAAATCCTGGCTCTAGGAAATATGTAAGCAGTTTGAGGCTACACAGTATTGACTTGCCTCATCTGGTGGCAGTAGTGAAATATTTCCCCTCATTTACTACAAAGAGAATCAAAGTCATTCATTGTGTCCCAAGTCCTGGAAGATCTATTTTGGTGATCCCATTCATCCTCACAACTTCTGTCTGTAGTGGGAGGAGTGGGTGTTAAATTTTCCATGTGAAAATTTCTAGTGCAGGGAGGTGAAGTGAATTGTGCAAATCAACTAAACTAGTTAATAACACAGCTGGGACTCAGATCCAGCCCCCCCCCCCCCCCAACTGTTCCTTCTGTTGGATTAGGTGAAAGGGTTTTTCACAATTATTCTTTAAGACCCATGAGAAGATTTAAAAATTTCTAACCTGAGAACAGTGGATTAAACCAAAGATCTGAGAAGAAATATATTTTCATCTCCTAGTTCTCTACTCCTTCAGAAATAGTGGAAGAATGAATTATCAAGGATGGTGTAAGAAAACTTAATGAATTCAGGGAAACCAAAGATATATGTGTGTATATGCTTGCATGTATTTTTGTATGTATATGCACATATATTGACAGAGCATACTTATACATATATATGCATGTGTGTTTGTATATATATAGCTACATACATATCATGCATTTGAATCATAGCATATGCCAGATGCTGTTAAGAAAGTTCACTAGGGGTGACTAGGTGGTGCAGTGAGTAGAGCTCTGGCCCTGGAGTCAGAAGGACCTGAGTTCGGATCCGGCCTCAGACACTTAACACACACACAAATAAAAACCTAGCTGTGTGACCTTGGGCAAGTTACTTAACCCCAATTGCCCTCCAAAAAAAAAAGTTCACTAGATTCAGGTTTCTCCTTGAGACTTTTTGCAGATGGCCATATTCTAGAGAACTTTGCAATTGAGTTTAGGTGAGGAGAGCATCCTGCTCAACACTTACTTGTTGTTGTGACTCATCATTTACTGTGTCTCCAGAATGTTCTGAGTCCTGAGAAATATTCACAAGTAGGAAAGTTGAAGTCACCATGCAATTATTAAGTGTCTACTATGCATCAGGAACTTTGTTAAACCCTGGGGATACAAAGAAAGACAAATGCATAGTCTAACAGACAAGACCACATGTAAACAAAATATATTTATCAGATAAATTGGAGATAATTTCAGAGGGAGGCATCACCATGAGGAGGATCTGGAAAGACTTTTTGCAGAAAGGAGGGTTTTAGATGAAACTTGAGGGAACTAGGGAGATGGCCAAATGGATGGATAGCAGTCAGTGAATATGGATAGAGTTGGGAAATGGGGTGTCTTTTGTGAGGAACAAGTAGGTCAGTTTCACTAGGTCATAGAATACATTGAAGGGGGCAAGATGAGAAGACTGAAAAGGTAGGGATGGTTTTAAAAGCCAAATGGAGGATTTTATATTTGATCTCAGGAGGGAGAAGGGAGACAACTGAAGTTTATTAAGTGGGTTTGTATGTGATGTGGTCAGATCTTCACTTTAGGAAGATCACTTTGGCAACTGAAGATGGATTGGCAACTGAAGTGGGGAGACTTGGGGCAGGGAGGTCAACTACAAAGTTACTGCAACTCCAGATTGAGAGGCTGCTGCAAGGTGATTTTAGTTTTAGAGGAGAAAGGGGGCATGTGTGAGAGATGTTATGATGGTAAAATTGATAAGACTTGGCAGCAGATGGGAATTGGATAATGAGAGTGAGGAATCTGTGATGCATCAAGTACATCTGTGTTTTAATAGGTGTGGGCATTCCTACCAATGACGTTGTTGTAGCTCATCCATGGCTCCCTATCCTATGTGACCATTTCCCATATATTCATTCATAAATTAATAATGAGGAAGGGAGGGTAATCCAATATATGGGAGGGTACTTCATCTGCTTATGTCATTGTGAGGACACCAGTGGAATTCATGGGCAATAAATTGGTGGCTGCTCTTTCTCACCATCTTACCCTCCTTTCTTCCTCCTCTTCCTCCTCATCTTCTTCTTCCTCCTCCTCTTTTTCCTTTCTCCTCCTTCCTTATTTTACACTATTCTTATAACACTTCTCTTATGTCATCCCTTGTTTGTAATGAGTTGTAATCTACTCATGCCCAACACACACCTCTGATTAAATGGAAGTGGCTGTTCTAGTTACTTCATGTTCTAGTTTAGATTTTTTCTTTAGAAAAACTATCTTCATCCAAATTAAAAAAGAGAGAAAATATACAACACAGAACCTGATGAATATCCTGAAAGAGGGGGCCTGAGTTCGTCTCTGTATTGCTTTATTTTCCCTCTGAAATTCATGAAGAGTTGGTGTGGATAGATGTTAACTTGTGAAACAGTCAACTAGAAATTATGCATTTCTCTTTAAGAGGAGGACCTTTTTCCAAGAGAATAACCATATACGATTTCTATGAGACCACTGAATGCTGAATATTGAGAATCAGAATAGTGAAATGAAAAGTTCTACACATCTCCTCTTTGTGGAATTGAAGGTCTGGTCTGAAGAAGTGAGCCTGAGAAGTCTACTCATTTTAAGTCATGCTCAGTACAAAGAAAACCAATTTGGTCTGGGTACCACTTGAGAAAATGGTTCAGTGCAACCTACTGGGTCAGTTCCCTTATGAAATAGAGAAGGCAGTTAAATAGAGACCATGGAACCATAGTAGTTGAGAATACATTTGTACAGGTACTGCCTTTGCCACACAATATCTTACAGTGTCTTGAGGAACTCTCTAAGGCTATAAGTTATATGCAAGCTATCAATCTTCACGTTCTATCCTCGGTTCTAAACTTCATCCAGACTAAGAGTTCACCATGTTGATGAAATGTGTCTGTGCATCCTGTCCTCTTCTCTTTTCCTCTCCTCCCCTTATATAATCTATCTATCTATCTATCTATCTATCTATCCACAGAGAGAGACAGAGAGACAGAAAGAAGAGGAAGAAGAGAAGAGGGAGGGGAAAGGGAGACAGGCTGAATGTGGCGAAATGCTAGTTGGGTTTAAATTGTTTTGTTTATTTTGAACTTCTTGATCTTGAGATGAGGGAGCTGATTTTATCTGCTTCAGCAACAAGCACAGCCCAGAAGATGGGTAAGCTGAATTGTGTGGGTAGCAAGACAGCAGCTGCAGTCAATAGCCCTGAGGAGTTCATCTACTTGTCTCTCCTGCTTGAGCTGCCTTTTAGCCAGCCCATAAAAGTAGGGAGAAGCAGGGTTTTAAACACTCCTGGTGTGTGTGAGAGTATCCCTTATGATGCTGCTTGGGCAGAAACTTAAGACTGTTGGAGGAACCTGAAAGGACACAAGGAGGACTTGGGGCCCAGGGCAGCAGATGCGAGATTTGGGTGGGCTTCTTTCTATGTATATCGTGAGCATGCTCCCCTATGCAATTTGTTCAAATGAATGTCACACACCATTTTTTTAACATTACATACAGAGAACATTTGGTGGTGGTGAGTCTGGGCTAGATGAGGTCAGCAGTAACCACGTGTATGATGGCATTTATAATCAAGTTATTCCCTATTCTCAAAATTGTACCAGAAAAGGTAGGACCCCTACAATGTTTAGTACTTTACTGTGCATATGGTGCTTAAGAAGTGCTTGTTTAGTGTTACAGATTTGCTCTTTCCCCAAAAGAAGAGTGTTTGCAAAAGAAAAAGTTGATGCAACTACAAGTGGAGGATATAGGGAGACTTTCATTGATAACACAGTCTATAAAATCATTTAACAATTTCATTTAGTCAAAAGGTCCAAATCTTCCTATGGTTTAAATAATCAAAGAGTAAGCATGTTAATTATGTGGCTTACAGGATTAGGAATAGACTGCTTCCATTTTGAAGGATAACCTAGCTTGTCATAATGTGGGAAAAGGCTACTGAGAGAAATATGGCTACAAGATTTTTCTTTGTATAGACTACATACATGTATCATTGTTCCTTACAGAAAGGAGCATCTTCCTTGGTAGCTTTAGGAAGGGAAGGGGGTTGACTCTTTTGTCCAAATTCCATTTTTTCTATGGGTGAGGTTAATCCATGGTAGGATTCGGTCATATTTTATTTTCCTGACTATTAAGCCAACCTCTATGTGCCCCCCCCCCACTCCTCCCAAAGAATAAGACCTTGTCATTTCCACAGCTATTGTCTTTTGGCTAGATTTGTTATGTCCTTAGGACTTAGTGGTTGCAGTATTTTCTATGGATGTTAACATTTAACTGTTATATTTCTGGAACAAAATCCATAACATTTGCCTTTAGAGAGCAGACAGCCCCTCCACAGCACCCAGGATTGAAGGTGTCAGGGCTTTCTTTATTCCTTGATCAACCCTGTCACTAATGCAAATCTATTCCCACAGTGCAGGGAGTGACATTAATTTTATGTTGTTTACGTACTCTTGCCATAAGGTTAAGCAATTCCTACTATTAAGCTAGATGAAATTGCATTACCTTAATGAAATGCACTTTACTGATAAAGAAGAATGTCACTTTCACAAGTGGAAGCACTGTTAGCAAATTTTTACGAGAGAATTCCCAAAATCATATCTTAATTGCTTGGACAGCTGTGTAGTTTACATAACGAGCAAACAATGCCAAGGTTTTTTATTTCCTTTGTCAGCTGTACTGGATGTTAGTATGCATGGTGGACCTTTTTTAGGCCTTTTATTACTTGATTGCAAATCATTCTTCATTGCTGCCCAAATTTATGGAAGGACATTGCTCCCTGAGGTGCCGTATCCTTTCAGGTCTGTAACTGAACATGACTGATGGTTCCAGTGTAACAGTTGCTTATTACGGCGCTCACTGAGCTATGATTGCTCCAATACTTTATGTTGGCAGATGTGTTTCCCTTGGAACAGCATCTCCGAGACAGAGGTCATTGATCAAACCCCCCTCTGGCTGTTCCATTATGTGCAAATTATTGCTAAAAGCAGAGAGAGACTAGAAGGGAGGCAGTGTGTGCTCATTGCAGAAATGGGGGAGGGTAAGGAAAAAAAAACTGCTGCCTAATGGAGCAGAGAGGGAAAAAATCTGACTAAACTCGAACAATGTTTTTATAATATGAATTAATGGGGGGGGGAGAAAGAAAATTAAGAGTTTGGGAGGTGCACAGTGCAGAAAAGTCACGTTGTCTTATTCTGAGGTAAAGGTTTAGAATCTGGCTACCTAGAAGCATCCTTGTCTGGCTGCTAAGGCTAATGGAGGAAGGGAGTGCCTTTGTGGGCTGTCCCCTAGAGCACTGTTATTTTAACAGAGTAGGAATTAAAGCAGTTAAGTGGTCAATACACAGCACTTACTTCTATCAGCATCTAGCCAAATATTTGGGAAATGCTGGAGACAGACATAAACAGAGTCCTGGTGTAGTTTTTTTTCTGAGTGCAGAGGATGGAAGAGGAATTTGATTTACTGGTAAATGGGAGGCACCTCTTTGAGACTGTTGATTTGTCCTTTTTTCCAGCAGGGCTTGAGGCGGTCCAAGAGCACATAAAGCCTATCTCTTTAGGGAAACCCAGAGCTATTGCCTCTGCCCTTCTAGAGGCTCCCTTCCTCCCAACAGCTTTTCACTTCATTAGAGAGCGGCTTCTCCTCATGATGATTTCTCCTTTGTGTGCTTGTGTAATGAGGCACGCATAATAGAGGTTTGGCCTTAGAAGCTGGCACCTCCTCACGTACCCCACAACTGGCGGGGGAGGGGTGTGCCGTGGTTTCTGAGTCAGTGTCTAAAACCAGAGTGCAGGAGACCCAGAGCCTCATCTCAGTCCCTATCACTCCCTTACTCATAGGTTCTGGACATAGGCATTTCTCGCTTCGTTTGATGTCTGTAAAATCAGGACTATAATTCATCCTTTCCTTATTTATTAAGAACCTACTGTGGAGAGAATATGATGCAAGGTGTTAGGCAAGGTAAAAGGTTGATATAAGGCATAATCTCTGCTCTAATGGGGGGTTGACTGCATGCACAGATAACTACAATACATCTATATGAGTATAATACCCACAACAGGGCAAAGCTAGTGTATTAGGAAGTTATAAAATAATGTGTTATGTAAAGTCTTGGGAGTAGGGATGTGTGCAGACTTCATGGAGAAAGCAGCATTTGGAACTGAGCAAGTAAATAGGGCAGGGCAATGCATATAACTGTCATTATTAGAGAAAGGCATAAGACTTAGACCTATGATTTCATTGGTGTAGGAAACTTTCAGACGTAGAACTCTCTTTTCCAACTTATAGTCTCTGAGAGTTTCCTAGAGTTTCCCAGAGAGTTTGAAATCAATGATCCCATGAGGTTCCTATGGCCATGATGAGATATCAATCATTGAATGATTATATCATCATTGACTACAATGATACATAGAATAATATAACATGCTTAGATTTTGCTTTGATACTTACAAAACTCTTTACACATATTATTTCATCCGAATTGCCCAAGAATCTTGTAAGGTTGGTACTTATAAGCATGGTTATCTCCAAATGAGGTTACCAATACTTAGATGGAGTAAGTGACTTGCTTAGTGTCCCATAACTATGAATGTTCTTAGAGTGTTATATAGTTCAGTTGTACCTCTTAGTGACCCCATATGGGGTTTTCTTAGCAAAGATACTGGAGTGGTTTGCCACTTTCCTTCTCTAGCTCATTTTACAGATGGGAAAAACAAGGCAAACAGGGTTAAGTGACTTGCCCAGCGTCACACAGCTAAAGTTTGAAGTCAGATTTGAATCTTCCTGACTCCAGACCTGATGCTCTATATATTGTGCCATCTAAATGTCCTGGGTGATGAGAGGTTAAATAATTTGCCCAGAAACATATAGTCAATATGTGTCAGAGGAAGGATTTGAAACTAAATCTTCCTGCCTCAGAGGCCAGCTCCCTGTTTAATACTCTACACTGAATTTTATTATTATTGATACTATTATAGCTCCAGATACAAAGAATAACAAAAGCAAAGGCACAGAGATGGGAGAGTACAGGTCTTTTGGAGGGGGAAGGAAATGTAGGTAGTGAGTATACCAGATAGGTTGGAGAACAGAGGGGAATGGCATGACATAAGGCTGAAAAGATAAAAAGGTGTCAGTTTGTGAGGACCTGAATGCCAAGCAGGTTGAACTTTTTATGTAATAGGCAGCTGCTGATTCTTTTTGAAGAAAAGTATATTGCCAAGGCAATACTCACAGTGCTGACAGTGACTATGAATATGCCAGCATAGTTCTGAATTGTGAAATATAACAGATGCTCCATATATGACAGAAGCAAAACATTTATTCAGACACCAGAAAACTGAATCCTAACACCAGAATGTCAAATCCATCATAGCAACAAAGAAGTTAATACACCTTATTACCTCAGAGATTAACACCATCCCAAAGTCTTCCCACAAACACTCACAAGCCCATTGTCTCCTTGCCTTCATCTTCTCTTTCCCATCATACTAACTGCTCTGATTCCCAGCTTCCTGCTCCAACCTTCAGCAAACTTCTCCCACCACAGGCTTCATGTGATTATATTTGGGCTGTTTGGCAGGGAAGATCTTCAAATTCCCATTATGATTATGAAAAGTAACACTCATTTGCATCTTCCTCTTTTCTCCCATTCATTTATTATTGTTATTATTAACAACAGCTAGCATTAATATATATGTATATATATATGTACGTATATTAGAGTTGTGAATCACTTTACAAGTTATCTCATAAGATCCCTGTGAAGGTAGATGCTATTATTATCTTTTTTTTTTTACACACATTCACATATGTATTCATATGGCCATACACCCTTCTTCCATTATTTTCATAGTGAGAAAGATTTCCTCAGTCACAGTTATTGTTTTTCCATATAGGAATGTAAATAGTTCAACTTTGATAAGTTCCTTTTGGTTTCTTTTCCCTGATTACCTTCTCAGGCATCTCTTGCTTCTTGTGTCTTGATGTCAAATTTTCTATTCAACTCTGGTTTTTTCCTCAAGAATGCTTGAAAGTCCTCTATTCCACTGAATGACCATGTTTTCCCCTGAAACAAAATACTCAGTTTTGCTGGGTAGGTGACCCTTGGCTTCAATCCCAGCTCTTTTGCCCTCTGGAATATTGTATTCCATGCCCTTCAGTACCTCACTGTAGAAGCTGCCAGGTCCTGTGCTATTCTGATTGTGTTTCCACAATGTTGAAATTATTTCTTCCTGGCTGCTTGTAGTATTTTCTCCTTGATCTGGGGATTCTGGAACCTGGCTATAATATTCCTGGGAGTTTTCTTTTTGGGATCTTTTTCAGGAGGTGATTGGTGGATTCTTTCAACCTCTATTTTGCCCTCTGGATCTAAAACATCAGGGCAATTGTCCTTGAGAATTTCTTGAAGGGTCATTTCTAGGTTCTTTCTTTGATCATGGCTTTCAGGTAGTCCAATAATTTTTAAATTGTCTCTCCTGGATCTATTTTCCAGGTCAGTGGTTTTTTCCATGAGATATTTCACATTGCCTTCTAATCTTTCATTTGTTTGGATCTGCTTAACAGCATCTTGATTTCTCATAAAGTCATTAGCTTCCATTTGCTCCAGTCTAACTCTGAAGGAATGAATCTCCTCAGTGAACTTTTGAGATTCTTTTTCCATCTGGCAAATTCGACTTTTTAAGGCATTCTTCTCCTCATTGCCCTTTTGGGGCTCCTTTGCCATTTGAGTTAGTCTATTTTTTAAGGTGTTGTTTTCCTCAGTCAGGCTGTTGACCCTCGTTTCATACTTTTCCTGCATCCTTCTCATTTCTCTTTCCAATTTTTCCTCCACTTCTCTTATTTGATTTTTAAAGTCCTTCTTAAGGTCCTCCATGGCCTGCAACCCACTCATGTTTTCCCCTGGGCCTTTTGGAGCAGGACTACTGACCTCACAGTCCTCTTCCCGCCCCATGCTTCGACCCTCCTTGCCCCCAAAGTAGGAGTCTAGGGTTGCATTGTTCTGTTTAATTTGTTTCCTTTGCCTTGCCATGTTGCCACTTAATTACTTAACCTTTGGGCTTGTTGCCACAGTATGGCCTGGCACCAGATAGGGGAATTTTCATCCTGAACATGTGGGGGGGCAACTTCCATTTCTGGAAGCTGGAAACCCACCCACGACCTCCACCCCAGATCACAATCCAGATCCAGGGAGGTTAAAGCAAGAGCGATTACCCCCAAGACTGCTCACTGGATCTCCCTACAGTTTGCAGGCCAGGAGCTGGAGCTGCCTCTGAAAACTACAAAATGGCATGTCTCCTCAGTGGCTTCTAGCCCCCAGGGGAGGAAGCCGGCGCATTCCCCAAATACTGGTCCCAAAGTCCATAGGGCACTAACCTCTCACTTTGTCCTAGGCATGTCTATGTTGATAATTCTGGAATCACCACAGCTGCTGGTGTTCTGGGGTCCCTCCAGCCGGCTGCTGGCCTGGACGCCCTGGGGCTAAAACCACTCACGGGGACCTGGGCTCGGCTCCCCACACTCTGCGGGCTGCACACTGCCAGCTCCCAGACCACTGTGCTGGTCCTTCCTGCAGGGCTGCTGGGCTGTCCTCAGCGGGAGGTTAGCTTCTCTGTGTTGTTCTGTGGGCACTAGGGCTCCAAAAGTTGTTCAGAGTCCCCTTTTACATAGTTTGGAGGAAATCTGGGGGCAGAGTGGCTTGGATGAGCTGTTTCTACTCCGCCATCTTGGCTCCGCCCTACCTTTTTCTCAAACCTCTTTCTATTTCCTCCAGTTGTTTTCATACCCTTACCCTTAGATTTGCATATATATTATCCTTTATATACTCATATTGAACTCCACAGAAATACTCTTGGGATCAATTTCTAGATATGGAGAGAGTACAAAGGGGAAGGGGGCTTACCAAGGGCTTATTTTATTCTTATTACTTAATCTGGATTTGGTTTTTCCATTGCTCACTATTTTCTATCAGTCTTTTCCTATTACTTTCATATTCACTAGCCTTCTTATTCATATATCTTCACTGAATTAGAGGACTGGGTTATAGTAACAGAACAGTTTTCCAAATGCTGGAACATTTTCTTTTAGATATGCTTTTCAGGGTAAATGCCCCCAGAAAGGGAATTATTGGATCGAAGACTATGAACACAACACACAGCACAGATAGGACTTAGAGCACACTATCATCTGTTCCACTAGGACTTGTCAGTTTACAATTCCACTAGCAAAGCATGAGCATCTCTATTTTCCCACAATCTTACCAGCACTGAGGTTTGTCATTTTTATTTTTGTCCCCAAAACTGTCAGAAGAGTTTTAAATATGATTTTTTTCTTCAGACAAACTTGTTCATCATATTTCCTTACATTTCAGATAAAAGTAAATGTATCTTCCCGAAAGGTAAAGCAAATGGGGCAAATACTTTGGGTGACAAAAACAGGGCCTGGCAAGCACTGGCCATCCCTCTTTGCCTCTCTTCATTACACTCCCCCTCTTCAATGGTTATTCCAGCTTCTCCAACATCCTTGGGTAGTCTCTGACAACTCACTTATGTCATTACCAACCTGATTCTCCTTCCTTGTTCTAAGGTAAGGGCTGGAGACTGATGTGCATGTAGATGCAATATAGAATAAAAATTTCTTGGGCTCAGAAACATGTAGCCACAATACTCTACAAAATAACTGTGTTCTAGAAATGTATATTCCAAACACCAGAGTATGCCCACATTTGTTCTAAAGTGGCAGGAGAAATAAAGCTGTACTTTAAGTATCTTTGTTCTGTGGATAGAAACATGGCTTCCTTACGTCTTCCGGAAAAAAGATACATGCAACAGGATATCGACTCCTGCAAGCTTCCTGCTCCCCAATGCGCATGCCTGAAAAAGGCTACCAACAGATAAAAACGAGCTAAAAGAAATGCTGTTATTATCTTAATATTACAGCTGAAGTGACTGTGGCAGAAAGGGGTTAGGTGACTTGTCTAGCATCACAAAATCAGTTTGACAGATGTGGGACTTGAATATAGCTCTTCCAGGCTCTAAGACTGGCTCTGTCCACATAAAGTGCTGCTTCTCTATACTTAGATAATTATATTCAGATGGATCTATGATTTCATCCATGTAGGAATGTCCTTAAATGGTGTCAAAATATGTTCATGCTTGCCCAGCATTTCCACCTCTGGATTCTCCTTCTCTTTTCCATGTCCATCTATAAATTCACCACAAGGTATCTGTCCAGTGTACTGGAGCTTTCCTTATTTCTTCTTGATATCTCAGATATTTATGGAGCCCATGGATAGTTCATAAGTTATCTCATGCTCTTACCATGTGACTAGCTCATCTTATTTTTGCTCATATATTTGGTGACATTTTAAAAGGAAGGGAATATTGATTGAATACCTATTATGTGCCAGTGTAATGACTTTTTCTGGGTTGAGTTTTAGCTAAAAAAGTGCCTTTGAGCCTTGCTTTTGATTGTATCAATCTTTGATTGGAAGCGGTATATATTGTATTGCCTTAAAAGGCCTAAGGACGTTTGAAGATCTTCCTCGCCCCTACTAGGCCAAATGAAGTCATATGGGAGCCCATAGTTGGAGGAGCTTGCTGAAGGGCTAGAACAGGAAGGGTGTAACAGGAAGAAGCAGAGCATGAACAAAGCTGGGTGCAGGCAAAGCTGAGGCAGAATATCAGCTAGCATGAGTGAGAAAGGGGTACATTTGCTTAAGGGAGTGTAGCGGCAAGCACCCCAACATCCCCAGGGTGACTGCCAACACAGGTTCTTAGATCTGCTTTTCAAAAGGAAAGCAACTCAAAATGGGGTAACAAGCTTACTTTAATCAAACAAACACACATTACCTAGTTCAGGGGGAAAAGGTCAGCACCCCGAACTTCAGAGTTACAGAACTTACAGATCAAACAGACAGGCTTCCAAACTGTCCAAGCATTATATCAATACCAAATCACAGTTACCAGAGAGGGAAGCATCAACATCTGGGTTTTCAAAGCCGGGGGGCTCTCAACACGGCTTCCCAGAGTCTCATCTGGTCAAATCACACAACACTTCTCAAAGTGAGCCCCAAAGCAAAGCCTCTCCTCAGGGTTTATATAGCCTTCTCCTGGCTCAGAGAATGTAACAACCTTCTTGACCCACTGCCCAATCACAAAGTATCAAGGTGTGGGCTTTCCTGAAAAACAAGCCTCCCACCACAGGCTCCAGGTGCACTTAAGCTAGGGGCAGGGAAGATCTTTAAATCTGCATTTCCATTACAGGGAGCCTGTTTTGTTTTGAAGGCCTGATGGAAGGAAGTCTTTGGGATTTCACTGCTTGCTGCCTTGGTAATGTGTACCAGCTTCTTGGTTGCTGTAATGGATTTGACTTTCTGGTGTTGAGATTTGACTTTCTAGTGGTTAAATAAGTGTTTTGTTTCTGTCTTCCATATGGAGAGTCTGTTACATTTTGTGATTCGGAATTACACCAGCATATTCATAGCCACTGTGGGTGCATTGGTGTTATAGCCAGGCACTGTGCTAAGCACTTTTCGAACATTCTCATTTGATGCTCATAGCAACCCTGGGTTGTAAGCCCAGGTATGAGCCCCATTTTACAGTTGAGGAAACTTAGCTAGGCTAAGTGCCTTGTCCAGGGACATTCCACTAATAATTGTCAAAGGTCAGATTTGGACTCTGGTCTTCCTGACTCTAGGTCTGGTGTTTTATATACTGTACCACTTAGCTGTTTCTTTTAGTTTCCTTGTTCTCTTTATAATAAGCTGCAGCTTACCCTCACAGGATAACTTTTCATTGCCCTTTTATTGATCCTCATTTTCAGTTCTTCAGAAACCTTAGCATTCCATGCCTCAAGACCACCCAGTGCTCGGAAGAATATTGATATTAAAGGATGTGAGTCCTCCCAGTCCTGTACTTCTCCCTTCTCTATACTTACATGGGCTTCTGTCACCACCTCTCTCTTGTTCAAGAGATAATAGTTCAAGAGTCTCTTAATTGGTCTCCCTGCCTCAAGTAGCTCCACATTCCAATCTATCTTTTGACACAGCTGTCAAAGTGTTTTTCCTAAAGAGTAAGTCTAAGTTTCTATTTCCTTGGTAAAGACATTCCAAGGCTACCTGTTGCCTTTAGGGTCAAATATAAGCTCTTCTCTAGTTTTAACAACCCATACAACTTAACCTCAACCTACCTTTCCAAACCTTTTTGTGCTTTGTTCCTTATCTAGTACACTATACTAGATATCAATATCAAGATCAGCTAACCTGATCTTGATATTCCTCAAATAGCACTTTCTAACTCCCATCACTGGGCCTTTGTAGTTTCTGTGCTCCCTAGCTGGAAGCCTCTTGCTTCTTCATCCCTGCCTCCTAAGATCCTCCTATCTTTCAAAACTCTGCTCAGATACCTTTTACATGAAATTTCCCTTATCTCCTCAGTTGTGCTTGCCCTCCAAAGACATAACTTATATTTACTTGGTAGATATTTTGACCATTTTACCTCACCTGATAAAATGTAAGCATGGGTACAGACTGAAAAAATTTCCTTTGTCTCCTTAGGGCCTAGAACCATTTCTGACACAGTAGGCAAATAATAAATGGTTATTGATTTATTGATTTCAATATTGGATTCAGAGAGTAGTTTGAGATCATTTAAAAAAGCTTTGCTATTTCTGTAATGCAATGCAGTCTACCTTTCTTCTCATTCTATTTTGGGCTCAACTGACTGTATTTTTTCTATTTTGGCTATCTATACCATTTGTAGATATCGATGAAGATACCTGTAGAAGTTGTTTATCCAAACTGTAGGCCATATTCCATATATTAGGCATTTTCATCTACTTGCTTTTTTTTTCCTGAATGTATAGTTAATACAAAGTCAGAACTTGTGGATCTCATTTAGGAGGAGACTCAATAATGTTCCAGTGTTTAATAAAATCTGCTGTAAAGCAGATTTGTAAAGAAGAGCATTTGGAAGACCTTACTACCTAGAAGGGGAGAACCTCATTAACTTTAATTTTATATTAGGCCTCCTCCATGGAAATGATAAAACATTTTTGATGAATATATGTCATTTAATTTCTCATTTGATATTTGATGATCAATTTGTCAGTGAGCAATATTATTTGTTTTTATGTTTTTCATGGAATCTTGTGTAATTTTGACATTCATAGGACAAACCTTATTGGAGGGAGATACTGTGACACCATTTTTCTGTACTAAATCAAATTTATTTTATAGTCAACAAACATTTATCAAAATAGGATTTCATATTCATTCTATTTTTCAGTCAAATATGTAATGGTAAAGATATGACCTACTACTGTAGAATAGTGCTTGTGAAATTCTACTTGTTTCCTTCTAATATGCTCATAAAGGATACCCTTAATGTGTGTGTCAATTATTTACATAATTTTTTTTATATAGATGGGGGCATTCAGTTCCCATCTGTCAGTCAACTAATGTTAAGGGCTTACTATGTATCAGGTACTGTGCAAAACTCTGGAGATACAAGGAAAGGTGAAAAAAAGTCCCAGTTCTAAAGGGTCTTGTAGTCTAATGATAGAGAGGACATATAAACAACTATTTACAAACAAGATATCTACAAGATAAATTGAAGATAAACTTATGGGGAAGTATTAGGATTAAGGAAGACTAGGAATGGCTTCTTACAGAGGGTAGAATTTTAGCTGAGACTTGAGGGAAGCCAGGAAATGCAAGGGGTAGAGATGAGGAGGGTTAGAGCTCCAAGCATGAGGGAGAGCTGGGAGAGAGAAGGTAATCATGGAGTTAAGAGGTGAAGCATTGATCTCAAAGTATGAGGAGGGGAGTAAGGCATAAGAATATATAAATTTCAGTAATTAAAATAATTTTAGTTTACTTTCTTTATAACAAAACTGTATGACATTCCCTCCTTCCCCTGTCCCCATGTTTTCTCCTCTTCCTTCAGATTCCTTGACAATTCTTCCAACAATTATGTCATCTTTAGGATGGTACTATTTTGTATACACTTGATCTAGTTCAGTTTCTTTTCCCATCTTTGTAGTATTCAATGTTTTTATACCTCTTCTATGAGAACATCTGGGACTGTAATGTTGGAGACTGAGTGCAATGACTCCATTGCTGTTGATGGTTAAGATGGTTTATTATAAACCTTTTTTTTGCAGAGATTCCCCCTCCATTATTTGTATTTTGTTGCCACTTTTCCAGCTTCATTCTTAAATACCCTTGGTATGACTGCTCAATTGGATTTTGGACCAAACTTTCTTGAAACTATTTTTGTCTTCCACTTCTCACTGTTTTATTTGGCAATATTATTTATAATCTTTCACCATCATTTACTGAAAGATTTAAAAATGAATCTATATACTAAACCAGTGCTGTCATAGGAAGCCATATCTTTCTGCTTTATAATTGAGTCAAATTTTTGGTAAAGTACTTTTTAGATTCTTTTGGTCTCACTATAACAATTGATTTTCATTCATTAAACTTTATTATAAAATTATTATAATCAGTATTGATGCCATTATGACTGTCCAGTTCCCTTTTTTTTGGCATAACAGACTTATTTAAATGGATCATATTGAAGTTACTTTCATTGTATGCAATAGCTTTTCCTTATATTTATTCTAATAACTTTGAATTCATTTTCATCTTTGCTCTAAGTGGATGGTTGACAAGGCATAGATAGTTGACTCAGGAATAATTGTCATGTCAGTACCAAGTCATTTCCTATTTGTCTTAATATAATAAATTTTCTTTCCTTCATGTGATATTAACATGCCTGCCATATTTGGCAAAGAAAATGGTTGACTGAGACAATACTTTCTATCCGACAACTCTGACAATAATCTGAAATAAAAAATAAATAGGAAGAGCAAAGGTTATTATCTAATAGGTAAGTGGTCAAAGGATGTGAGCAAATGGTTTTCAAAAGAACATCAAAAATTTTCAATTATGTGAAAGAATACTCTAAAGAACTACTAATAAAAGATGTAAATAAGAAGAACATTGAACTTTCCCTTCAAACCCAACAAATTGGCAAAGATGAGAAAAGATTGGAATAGTCCATGTTGGAGGGATTAAGGAAAGACAAACACACTAATACACTATTGGTAGAACTCAGAATTTGTCCAACCATTCTAAGCATTCATATCCTATGACCCAGTCATAGATGATAAGGAGTTCAATGATAAAAAGATATAGCCAAAAATATTAAAAAAGATAGTCACCAAAATATTTCGAACATGATTTTTTTGTATTAGCAAAAAAACTGGAAATAAAATGGATGACCAACCATTATAGAGTGACTAAACAAACTTTGGTACATGAATGAAAGGAATATTACTGAGCTATAAGAAATAATGAATATGTTGAATGCAGAGAAGTATGAGAAGGTCATTATGAATTGATGCAGCATGATCGATGCAGAAAAAGAAAAATAAAAACAATATACACAATGACCAAAATAATGTAAGTGAAAAGAATAAAAACAATAAAACCAATGAAATTGAATACTGTGAAATTATAATTACCAAGTTTAGCTCTAAGGAAGATATATACTGATATACCTCCTTCCCTTTGCTGAGTTTGGGGGTAGCAGGAGGCAATAGGTAGAATATTACATTTGATATTAAAATTGGATGATAATGTTAGTTAATTTTGTTGAACTACTTTTTTGTTAATTTTCCCCCTCTTTCTTATTTTATATCCTTTGTTACAAAGGTTTGGGTCTTTTGTGTATAGGAAAGGGAAGGGGAATATATGTGGATATAAGTGTGTAAAAATAAAACACATCAATATAAAGATTTTAAAAAAAATTATCAAGTTGAAATCAATATATAATAGAGGAAACTGGCTTAGTGTTTGAGACTGACCATTTGCTGAGAATCTTCCATTTGCTTTCTGCCTAATGATTACATGTATAGCATTTTCCCCCCTTAAAAAACACTGCCTTTTCTTATAATTTTTCCTAAGTTTTTGAAAGCAGGCAGGTTTCACATTCCATACTATTTTCTTTTGCTTTATTTTTCTTTTTTTTTTCTCTACGTGATCCCTGGTAATGTGACTAAGACTTTACTCCTTAAAGTCTAATTGATCTCATACGCTATCATGGCTGCTATAATGCAAATAGAACTCTCCATACCCTATCTTGAGGAGGCTTACATCGGAGACTAACACAGGCATGCTTCCATGGTTAATAAGGCATTCGCCCAAAGTTGTGGAAAACTGACACCTGTTCCTTTTGCTAGGGCTAAGTACTCAGCATAACATTCGCCTCCCTGGTAGCTGGGTAATTCTGAGCTAAGGATTTTGCTTGTATCTTCAGAGAAGGAGCATCTGAGGTTTTGCCACTCAATAAAAGGAACAAGTTCATCCACACAACTGTACAGTTGTCTCTATTCCCCAGGGCACAGGGCTCTTCTCTGGAGAGAGTTCGATCATGTTCCTGCTGAATGCTACTACAATTCACCTCAAGTGGTGTCACAGGGCTCTTCACCTTGTGCCAGATAATAGTTTTTCCTTCTCGTTTTAAAAGATCAGCTCCTTCTACACTCCCTAAGAGCAGGGAAAGTAGCCAGAAGACTCATGTAGCAGATTCCTGTTTTGTAGAAAATCCAAGATCCTTACAGATTCAGCCTGCATTGTGGATTCAGAGGGCTACTTAATTAAGGATCATGAAGCCCACCTCCTGCAAATTGACTCCCCACTGCATATAGAATAAGGTCCAAACTCTGAAGTCTTGCATTCAAGGTCCTTTATAATCCAGCCCCACTTTAACTTTATGGATAGACATATTTCCGTATGTGGGGCAGCTAGGTGGTGAAATGAATAGAGCACTGGGTCTGGAGTCAGGAAGAACTGAGTTCAAATCCAGCCTCTCACACTTATTAGCTATGTGAACCTGGGCAAATAACTTAACATTTGTTCTCATTTGTGAAGTAGGGATCATAATAGCCCCTAGCTCCCAGGGTTGTTGAAGAGCTTAGCACTGTTACAGAGTAAACACTATCTCCATTTATATGTACGTACGTTAGCTATTATTATCACAATCTTCATTATATGAAGGTAGTTGGTAGGTATAGTAGATAGAGGGCCAGACTGCTTAGGAAGACATGAGTTTGAATCCTTCCTCAGATACTTACTGACTGTATGACTGGACAAGTAACTTAATTTTACTTTGCCTCAATTTCCTTATATGTTAAATCAGGATAATAATCGTTTCTACTTTGTAAGTGGGAATCAAATGAGAAAACATTTGTAAAGCACTTGGCAAACTTTAAAGTACTACATAGATGTTGGCTATTTTCAATCTTTATTAATATAATCATATAATGATATCCATTACTTTGGTCAAAGTGGTCTACTTGCCATCTCTCAAACATATTTTATGCTTCCCATTCATGTATATTTTCCCCCTCTATCTGAAATATCTATCCTAATCCTTGTCTCTAAAAATGTTAGTTAACAGATAAAGCTAAGTGAGATGCTGCCTCTTCCATGAAACATTCCTTAACTTCCTTCCAAAGTGATCTCCCCCCTTTTCGAATGTTTCTTATTTGTACCAGTAATATAATAGGAACCTCAAGAATTTGCAATTATATCACTGTGGATATCCCACCCAAAAATTCTTTGTATTTAAATATCTGCATATGTGTTATTACTGCAATAGAATGTAATCTCCTAAAAGGCAGAAATTATTTCTTTTTTGTCTTTGTATATCCAGTGTCAAGTATAGTACTTAGATTTTTAAAAAAGGCAACTATTTAATTGAATTATTCAAATGGGAATTGCTCTGGAGAAAATGTACAGTGTTTTTAATGTTTTTAATGACTATAAGCTTTTCTCTGAAAGCACCTTTTTTCATGAATATTCTTCAAATAACGGTGTGGCTGTGAGTCATGGAATCCAAAGATCTTCAAAGAATTGAAGGTCTGGGTCATCTAGAGGATAATTGAGAGTCCTAAGGTGAGCATGGAGTGACAACTGTGGCTTAGTGGATAGACAGCTGACTTCAGAGCCAGGGTGTCCTGTGTTCAAGTGTCTGATATATACTGGTTGTGTGATCCTACCTCAGTAACTTAACCTTTTAGCACCCCAAACAACTATACAAGACTATAAATTGCAGAACAGAATAGATACCAATCTATATTACTAGAGGGATTTTTTCATAAAGTTCTTTACACTGAAAAAATCACAGGTCTGGACCAAAAAAGAATAGACTGCAATATAGTACTATAATACTCCCTTTGGGGATTATTCAGTTTATTTCACCATTCAGATCCCCAGAAGAATGATTGTTACTATTGCCAGAGTTTTAGAGGTAACCATATGGTAACCATATGACTATCCTATAAAACATTATTAGTTCATGAGCCCCCACTGGTGTGTTTTCCCTTAGTAATCAACTAGTAGACTAAGTTCTTTAGCAAAGGCATTTTTATGGTATAGCAAGAAAAAACATTACAAATTATTTCCCCCAACAGCAGAGTACAATTTTCAATAAATATATCCAGGATCCAAGATGGAAGAAGAGTGGGCACAAAATTCAAGATCAGTGGTAGTAAAGTGGGCATACAATCTAGAGACCATACAATTCTGGAATTTCAGGGTCTCCATATTTTTCTCTCCAGAGTGTCTTCACAAAGTTCCCTTTCAGTCCATTCACTCTTCAACTGGGCTAGATCTTCACAAGGCATGGGCTATCTACAGAACTGGTGGCTCGCTTTGGCTTGTCCAATCTAGAGTGCAATGTCTTGACTGGCTGGGCCAATTTTATTCTGGACTGTGTAGTCATTCAGTGGCTCTACTGGTCCTTATAAGTTTCTCTGACTGGGTACTGGAAAGGACCTGACAAGCTGCTCTGCTGTTAGGTGGTTGCTATACAGTCTCAAAGAAAAGAAAGAGCTATGAGTTAGTATTGTTAGGAAAGACTTTAAAGATGAAATGAACCTTGAAATATGGGCTCATATCATATGAGCACTGAATATAAGACAGAGACTTTTATATGGGAATTCAAAGGAATGATGTGAAAAAAGGCTCTGAAAACTTTAGGATATATACTCCTGGTAGAAGCAAGGAAGAGACAGCTAAGCAATGACTGTGTCTTGTCTGGTTTCTGTAGTTTCCTAATCCAGAAGCTGCACGCCTACCTTGCCACTCCATTTGAAGACCATTTGTTTAAAATGCTGTGGTGTTAGTATTTTTAAAATTTATTTTTACATATTTCAGTTACTTTTCAAAAGTTTCCTTGAGCAGGAATACTGCAAAGTTTAAAGTATTTGGACCAAATTAGATGGGAAGTAAAAAAACCCAAAAAACTAGGATTAGATTCTAAGTCCCCTTATTTCTATGTTTAAATGACAAGACCTTTCATTTGTAGCCTGATTTCTTGTAAGAACCAGTCATAGAATCTCAGGTGGAAATTTACCCCTGACTTTTCAACCTTTGCTATTTATAAGAATGCAGAAGAATAAGGCAGGTGTGGTTTTAGTGATGATGAAATTTGTGCCCATGAAAAATGAGAAGATAATGATGGGGAAGGACTTAGTTTCGTTGATTTCTAGAGAGAATCACTAGAAATTTGATTGCCACACTGTGTGATACTTGTTGCCCAAGCATGTATTTACATAGAAAGGCCCATGGTATCTGATTTTTCCAATGAAATGCCCTACAATTCACACGGTGTGTTAAGTAGATAAGTCCTCATTTCTAGAAGAAAGTGATCACTGTTTTTATTTAAGGAAATAGATTTAACAGTCCTTTGCTGACGGCAAAAATATGAGGATCAGGGGATATTATCAGGAATAAGGGGAGATGGTCAAGAGTAAGGCTAAGAAAGAAAAACAGAGGGCCAGAAAGTGCTACTTGTAGACTTTAGAAAAAGTAGAGATTTGGGGCTTGTGAGTAGTTTGTGAAAGTGAGGAATAAAGGGAATAAATAAAAGGAAAAATCCACTAAGGAAGTGGTTATGTGAATGAAAGCATTTGTAAGTTTGTGTCTGCAGCCAAGTAGGCAAATCCTTGAGGCCTTCCAGAAGTAAGGGCTATGGATCACTTTGGATGACCAATGGCAGGAGACTTCCCTCATATCCCTCCTCCCCCATTTCTCTTTCATTGGTATTCTCTTTCAATCCTTTATTTCTTCTACTTAAAGTTACTAAATTTTCCCTCATTTTCTTTCCTTTGCCATAGATTGTTCTATCCCAGAGGTTCTGTGAATTTTCTGAGAAATAGAGTCAGCGACTCCTATGACCTTCTTCTCAGACTGGTCGAGCTTCTTTATAGCAAGTTGTTGTTTGTTCATTTGTTTTAGTCATATCTAAATCTTTGTGATACTATTTGGGATTTTCTTGGCAAAGATGTTGGAGTGGGTCACCATTTCCTTCTCTAGTTCATTTTATAGATGAGGAAACTGAGGCAAATGGGATGAAGTGACTTGCCCAGGGTCACAAAGCTAGTAAGTTCCTGAGGCCAGATTTGAACTCGGGAAGATGAGTCTTCCTGACTCCAGGCCCAGGACTCTATCCACTGCCCAGAGCAAGTTCACCTTTGTTTTATTTCTGTTGCTTCAAAATTTTTACTGTCTTGCGGCAATTTTGTGTGAAGAATGGTTGGAAGTAGCAGAGAAGTAGGTTTAGCCTCAGTCTAAGCAGTAACCTCCTAACCACTACAGCTGCCCAATGTGAACCTGGCTACTTTAGGAAAGGCTACGTCCATCCCCTCTCAGCCCTAAAATTGGAAATCTTCGAGCAGTGTTGGGTGGCCACTTGTCAGGCGTCAGTGTGGCATCGGGGAGGGAGTTTCTGTTGAGCTACAGTTTGGACTAGGTGGTTCTCCCATTCTTCCCAGCTTTGGTTTTCTATGATTCTAAATGTAGGAATAAGGCAGGAATGGGCCCAGAGTTCCTAATTATAAAAATATATTGGTATTTTGGGTCATACATTGTATCAGAAGGAAGATAATGAGAGAGAAAAGGATCCATCTCTTAGGTATGTGTATAGTATGTGTAGATAGGGAGATGGATAGATAGATTTAGCTTGGTCCTAATTAGTATTTGGGGCAGCTAAGTAGCACAGGGAATAGACCTTGGGGCCTGAAGTCAGGAAGACTCATCTTTGTGAGTTCAGATCTGACCTCAATCACTTACTAGCTATATCACCCTGGGAAAGTCACTTAACCCTGTTGGCATCAGTTTCCTCATCTGTAAAATGGGCTGGAGATACTACAGTAATCTCTACCAAAAAAAACCCATATGGGGTCATGAAAGGTCAAACAAGCTGAACAATTGAACAACAGTTAGTATGCACAATGAAGCCTTGAAATGGTTGTATTATCTGAATCCATACAGCATATTTTACATAGTTGTATCTTCATATAGTGTGGCTTCAAATACATTTGACCACTTCAGTTGATTCATTATTCACACTAATTGGCTGTATTAGGAAAGGTTCTGCCAGAGGAGGCAGATACAAATATTGATTTTTGGATGTCCATTTCCTCATTGATATAGCCAGAATGAGTAGGGAACAAAGCAGAGAAGAGGATCTCTTCTTTGTAAAGATTTAAAATAATTTATAAGAATTAGGCTGCATAATTTGGTATGAAGGAAGTGAAGAGTTTAGACCATTGTATTTGTATTTTTAAAAAATGAAACAATCCACACTTCTGCTTTTTATCATTTGAAAATGCTTTGTGATTCAGATAATTATCTCAATTTCTCCCTCTTTGCTTTTCCTTGTGTGATAAGATGTGATTTTATATACTCAAAAATAAATTATGATGTTAGAAAACATAATGTGTTAACCCAGGCATTGACTAATTGAATCTTAATGAAAAGGTTATGGACAGGAACTAGTGAAGGTTGTTGGCCTATTAATAAAGGAGATGGTTTTACTGTGATTTTTTTTTTAGCTGTAGGAGTCTTTTCCTGAAATGAATCCAAATATGTCCTTCCTTTAGGCCAATCAATTACTTTAAAATTTTGGTATGACTCTTGAAACTGTTCTAAGCTTCATGTTTATTGACATCAAAGAACATGGACTCATAAAAGTTTAGTGCTAAAAGAAACCTTCAAAAGCATCTAGTCTTATTTCTTCATTTCCCTCATTGGAAACTGAAGCCCAGAGACAGTCTTAACTATGACCATGAAGAGATCCAGCTCCTCAAAATGCTGAAATGTAGAGGGTTCTGATAGCATTTTCTATTCCTTCAGTAATTGAAATCAACTGAGCTTAACACTTAGTAAGAATGTAAATACAGTTATCCCTTCCACATTGCTAGGACTAGGGGCATGGTGTCCCCTATGGTTTGGAAAACCTTTGTAAAATTTTTAACCGTCCCTTTGTACCAGAGAAAAAGTCTAATTATTATTATTATATTTTTCTTTTTTGGAGGGGGTGAGGGCAAGGCAATAAGGGTTAAGTGACTTGTCCAAGGTCACATGGCCAGTAAGTATTAAGTGTCTAAGGCTGGATTTGATCAGGTCCTCCTGGTTCCAGGTTGGTACTCTATTCACTGCGCCACCTAGCTGCCCCAAAAGTCTAAATTATTATGGTATTAAAAGATAAAAAGGTTGATATTATATACTACCAAGCACATATTTTATGTATTTTTTGATTTCTGAACATTTTCTGTGTCATCTGCTGGCTTTCATACATTGTCTGTGGCTTCCACAAAACTCCCACCAAATTCCCATTTATTTTCTTATGCTGATATATCAAATCCATGATGGGGAAAGTTTCAATGTTGAAGGGATAGATTGTAGACTACAAGTAAACTGTAGACACAGCTCCTTCCCAGTCTGCCTCATCTTTCCCTGACCTTCAAGAATGACTTTATAATGTCTTGGAATCTCTAACTGCTCTCCATGTCCTCTCACCTTCCCCCTTTGAATCTTGTGCCCTAAGATCCAAGATCTTTCCCCTCACATTGATTCAAATGAATTCTTTTTCTTTTTTCCCCCAAGTACATATTATGGTGTTTGCCTCTGAGTACCAGAGTTGCTAATACAGGCTCTCACAATAAATGTCAAGCTTATCTAAGGGTAGATGTCTATGGAAATCCCAAGGTATGGTTTTAATTTTGTCATCTGAGCAAGGAATCTGAAGAAGTACAGAATTATGTATGTGTGACCTTATTGTTGTTTTTGTTTGTCCTTCATGTCAAAGGGGACCAATGACATTAGCAGGGTGATGTCTTGACTTGCAAGTGAATGGAATTTAAGTTGGGCAAAGCTGAGCAAAGTCATCAGCCTCAGTCTCTCCTTCAGAGTCATCTGGGCCCAGTGATGAGGCATAGATCAGGATGTCTAGAGATGGCCTCAGATGCAATG
The DNA here is from genome assembly GCA_011680675.1 of Gymnobelideus leadbeateri. Lineage (NCBI taxonomy): Eukaryota > Metazoa > Chordata > Mammalia > Diprotodontia > Petauridae > Gymnobelideus > Gymnobelideus leadbeateri. The sequence continues at coordinate 959,231 of WOXC01006854.1, forward strand.
GAAGACCTTGGCTTTTTTAAGTTAAGGTCTTTCCCAGGCCTCAGTTTGTCTAAGACAACAAACAAAAGTGATTTAAGACTAGGTAAGAAGTGAGACAAAATATAGCCTAGTTTGCCTCCTTAAGAGAATCAGTCCTGGAGGAGAAGACCCTCAGGGTTTCTGGCCATAACAGAAATAATGGCTATTTACACTCACTCTGAGCCATCAAACAAAAACAATGAATGGTTGAGGCTTGGGCTAAGACCTAATGGCCAGTCAGTGAGAGCCAGAGTGATACAATTTCTTATGGAAGGGTTGGCTTAGATAAATTGAATGGAATCATAGAGCATTATGGAAAAGGGAGAAAAGGAAGGAAAATGTTTCACATCCTGGGCATAGGCCTGTATGAGAATACATGTCTAATTGCATTAGTTACGAGTCATACAGACAACTGGGGCAGTTAGGTGGCAGAGTGGATAGAGTGCTGACCTGAAGTGAAGAAGAATCATCTTCCTGAAATGAAATCTGGCCTCACACGTTTGCTAGCTCTGTGACCATGGGCAAGTGTAATAGCAAGCGCTGTAGCATACCTAGGATGGCTGCTAACATAGGTTCTTTGCTCTGTTTAACTAAAGGAAAGCAACTTTAAAGGGGCAACAATCTTCAATTAAACATATATATATATATATATATCATTCACTTAGTTCAGGGGAAAAAACACCCTGAACTTCAGAAAATACAAACAGAAATTACAAGCTTACAAAAAAATACAGACAGAGAAAATAACACATTTCAACAGATGAACAGACAGGGCTTCCAGTGTCTGACCATTGCATACATACATAGTTACCAGAGAAGCCCCAGCATTTGGGTTTTCAAAGCCGGGGGCCTCAACAGTTGGCCAGAGTCTCGTCTGGTCAAACACACAACTCTTCCCACAAGTGAGCTCCAAAGCAAAACCTTACCTCACAGTATATATACTCTTCTTCAGGGTCAGAGGACATCACAACTTTCATGATCCATTGCCAATTTACAAAGTAACAAAAGGTGTAGGCCTTCCTGTAAAACAAGCCTTCCCCCTAATCAAGCCCCTTCTGTTGGGTTTCACTTGAGGCCCATTAAAAGGCAGGGAAGATCTTCAAATTCCCTTTCCATTACAGAAGGTTATTTAACCTTGTATTCCTTTCCAAATTCACCATGCTCTGATTTGATGATCTTTTCCCTGTGTACAAATTCAACATACCCCTTCCAGGTTAGGAAAATTTAAGAGACTGTTTTTGTTTTAAACGTTTGTTTCACAAATAATCCATCTCCTATAGGAATGGAAAGAGCTGTAGATTTGAAATGAGAACTGAACTTTGCTACATACAATCTATATAATTTTTTCCCCTGAGGTAATCCCAGTTAAGTGACTTGCTCAGGGTCACACAGCTAGTAATTGTCTGAGGCTGTATTTGAACTCAGGTCCTCCTGATACCAGGGCTGGTTCTAACCATTATACCACCTAGCTGCCGTAGGTAAAGGAAGGATACAACTGTTAGAACATTTGAACTGTGTTTGTGGGGAAAAGAGTGAGTGAGGGTATGAGATTCCTGGGTCAAATGATATGTACAATGTGGCCACTTTTTCATAATTAATTATTTGTATTTCAGTATTTAGCATAATGCCAGTACATACTAGTCACTTAATAAACTCTTGTTGATTGATTGGTAATTTCAAATTGGAATCTAGAGTGGCATAACCACTTCACCAGACCAAACAACAGTTCATCTTTCTACCACTTTTTCCATAAAGTCTCCAACACTGATTGCCACCATTTTAAAAATATTCTTTACTAATTTGAATGGTATTAGGTGAAACCTCAAAGTGGTTTAGTTACCATAGATTTTTTTTTTTTTTTGAGGGCAATTGGGGTTAAGTAACTTGCCCAAGGTCACACGGCTAGGTTTTTTTTTTGTTTGTGTGTGTTAAGTGTCTGAGGCCATATCCGAACTCAGGTCCTTCTGACTCTAGGGCTGATGCTCTACTCACTGTGCCACCTAGCTGCCCCAGTTACCATAGATTTTTAAAGTTATTATTAAGTTACTATGCCAGGTGGAACGGTACATAGAACACTTGACACGAAGCCAGGAAGAGCTCAGTTAAAATCTGGCCTCAGACACTAAATAGCTGTGTTACCCTGGCCAAATCACTTAACTGTTTTCTGCCTCAACTTTCTCACTTATAAAATGGGGATAATGATAACACCTGTCTCCCAGGGTTGTTGTGTAGATAAAGGAAGATGAAATTTGTAAAGCACTTTGTAAGCCTTGAAGTACTGTAAAAGTGGGAGCTTTTATTATTGTTATTATTACTAATCATAGAAAGGCAGGAAATGTATGTCCAACTATTTGAAAATTTAAAAAAAATAAGTAATTCAACTTTTGTTGAATTGCTAGTAATTCAGCATTATGCAGGTTTATTTATTTTTCAACAAATTGTTTGGATTGTATTTTATCTCAGGAGATGCATGTATTGTAGCAATTTTACCAGTTCTAAAGACATGCAGACACATAGAGATCCCCAGGAACAGATTTAATATATTGATGATGGCACAAACCTGGGTAGAACACAGGAAACTTGTATTCCAGGTAGGGGTGGGTTGGAGCCAGATTAAACTGGTTTGTTCAAGCTGATAGTATAAATTTTCATCATGACAGAAATCAAATGCTACAAATCAGGACTTGATTTATTTTGATCAAATAAGCTTAATAAGGTCATGGAAAAATGTCAATAACTCAGATTAAATTTAAAAGCGTGTCTGTCATGTATACATTTTTTTTAAAGAGAGCTGGTTGTTGAACATTTACCAGCACATCACAGGTCCTGAGTAGGGCTAACTATGGGGCTTTGGATGGTTACTGGTTTTCTGGGTCTGGGTTTTCTTTCCTATGAGACAAATTGTTGAGGTTTTTTTAACAAGACCTTTTTAGCTCTAAAATTCTTTGACCAAACACAGACAACCATAGAGATAAAGTATTCAATGGGGAGGAAGGGAAAATGCAAGGCGATAAACCTGTTTCCTCTGGTTAACAGTAAAAAACACAAACCAGGGATGACTACTGTCCTAACTTTTTATTCTTGTTTTTCAACAGAATCCAGTCCAAAGAGTATGTGTGTTTAGACACAGACTGAAAGATATTCCATACTCCCCCCCCCCCCATCTTCCTTTTCTTTGTTGGAAATATTCTAGGCAGAACATACACATACACACACACGTGTCAACATATGTGTATATCTATCTAGCTATGACTGCTTGCTTTCTTCCCTATCTTTACTAGCTTTTAGCTTTAGTGAACCAGGATTATTTTTGTGGAAATGCTATATTGTGCATTTACTGCAGAACTCTTCTAGTGTTTCTTTATGGCATGGAGTTGACACATGTTTTGGAAGGCTAGAACAGCAGATTCCTGGGAATCTCTGTGTCTGCATGTGTTTAGAACTGGTAAAATTGATACAATACATGCATCTTCTGAGATAAAATACAATTCAAACAATTTATTAAAAAAATAAAACTGTTGAATTGCTAGCAATTCAACAAAAGTTAAATTACCTTTTTTTAAAATTTTCAAATAGTTGGACACAGTAGAACAGTAGAGCTTCATGGCTCCAATCAAATTAGACAAGCTTCACGTCAGGGCCCAATGAGAAGCTGCATGTTTAGTATTGGAGGTTCAGTTTTGCTAAGTTTTGGAGAGGCTTATCACTAAATTGGCTGTTGGATGAATAATGTTTTGACCCTATTGACTCTCAAAGCTACTTAATTAAATGGGAGATGGTTTTTGACCTTTGTGGTGGTGAGTACTTATGACAGGGATCAGGAACCTGCAGCCTCAAGGCCACATAGGTCCTCAAGTGTGGCCCTTTGACTGAATCCAAACCTCCCTGAATAAATCCCTTTATGCCCATGAAATTAGACACTTGAAGCTCCTTTTTCATTTTTCCCCTCACCTCCTTGACATTTTTATAGTCCTTAGCATTTTTTAACAATGTCACTATCCTGAAGTTATCTGAAATCTTCAGTGGCTCTTGTGGCCTATGGAGTAAAATACAAACACCTTGCCTTTGCCTTTAAGATGTGCCACTTGCTGGTTCCATTCCATATGTCTAATCGTCTTTTACAATGTTCCTTTTTACCTGTTCTATAATCCAACCAAACTGGAGTCTAGCTGTTTCCCAATCTTGTTTTCCATTTTGTAACTCTGTGCCTTGACAAAGGGTACTTACTGTGCCTGGAACTTATTTCCTCCACATAATTGACATTAAAATGTTTCTCTTGGTTGGAGAAGCTATTATTTCCTCAAGTGAACCCTTCCTGACCTCCCCAAGTTTAAAGTCATCTCTCCTTCCTCAGATTATTACTAGAACCTTTTGTCTGACTCTTTACTTTGACCTTATCATACTCTACGTTGTTTTAACTTGTGTATGTGTATTAAATTGTAAACTCTTTGAGGACAAGAAATCTGTTTGTTCATCCCAATGCCTTGCACAGAATATTTTTAATTTTTAATTTTAGTTTAATTGCTTAAATTGTTTAATTGAAAGGAGGATACTTTGCCAAATGACATTACACAATATTATTTCCTAGAAATTGACAAATCAATCAATTAATTATATGCCAAACCCTATGCTAGTCTCTGGGTATTAAAAAAAGATAAATTAAAGAAAGCATTTATGGATTTATAATATCAACATACTGCTTATATTTTTCTTTATTTTCTTGGTGTGAAGGAGATCCAGACATATGATTTGATCCATTTAAAGAATCCTTCATGTGGAAACTGTCTCCACTAATACAGTCCAGCATTTACTCTGCAACTTGGGTTCATCTAGCTTAGATATTCAATACCTTCTCAGTACCCTCAATTTCTTCTCCCCTGTGATGGGAGGGCTGGCAAGCAGAGCAGTAACCTCCTTCTAAAGCCTTCTTTTTTAGAGGGCTCAGAACTTTCTAGCTAAAGTCTTCACTTTCCACCAACTCTTTTGCTTGGTTTTGATTCTGTAAACATTGTTCTCCTCCCACCTCAACCAGGTACTCTTCAACTTTTTTGTGTGTATTGCCATCCCAGATTAGACTGTAAGTTTCCTGAGGGTAGGATTTGTCTTTCTTTTTATTGTATCGCCAGTGCTTTGTAGAGTGCTTAGCATATAGTACATCTTTAATGAATGTTTATTAACTATTGACTCTTAAGAGAGTTACCTGTACTTATGAGTACTTACACGATTTGCCCATAATCCTATTGTCCATATGTATCAAAGACAGGCTTTGAACTATAATTTTCCTAACTCTGAGACTAGCCTTTTACTGACTGTTTCAGGTTGCCTCTCTCTACTCATGATAACAAATTTTATATTTTTCTTTTTCCTTTGTACTTCTTTGTTATCTACCCTCTAAATTCCAAGAAATCATTTTGTGTATCGAGAACTCAGTAGTCAGTAACATACAGTAGACTATAGAAATATTATCTTGTCACTCCCAAAGAGGGTCTTTGTCATTTGTCTTCATTTCTGGAGGAGGTCCAGGGAAGGCTAGGTAACATCCTCTGTTTACTGGTTCCAGAGAAAGAGGTGAGACAACAGGCTTTGGAACTACCTACCTACCCTTCTTCTGTGTTTTGCTTCAAAAGGGGAGGAACACTTTCCCCAACTCATTTGAATTTTGCAGGCTTGGATTATCTTCCAGCAATGACTTAGATTTGATTTAACATTTTCTAAATTGATCCACTCACCTTTGAGTTTGGAGGCTGTATTATACTCTACTTTCTCAGATTAATGTACTGTCAGTGGGTCTGAAGCTCCCACCTTCTGAAATTCATTAACACGTTGGGAAATCCCGAGACCAGGTGGCATTGAAAGGTTAATCTATCCTCATTCCTTCTTTATAACAACTTCATAGTGAATTATATCCTAGTCACTTACAGTGAATAAATGCAGGCAGTATATTTTACATATGCCTAAAAGTGCTGTGGGAAGCACTGATGTATTTTTTAGGTGAGAACTGTGAAAGTGTTTTGTTTTGCTTAAAATTTTGGCTATATTTGGACATATCTCTCTGTTTCCAAATATTCTGCCTGATGGCAATGTTAGACTAATTTTCACCTTTTAAGTACCCAATGCTTTATTAATTAATGATTTAAAAGAATGTACAGCTCCTAGTACAAAAAAAGATGTAGTACTTTGTACATATATCCGGTGGGCATAGAAAGTGAATATGACAGCTTTAAAAGAAATGATGACCCTTCACCTTGCATTTGTTTGGTTGGAAGGAAGCAATATTTACGAAGGTACTGTGCTAAGCACTTTATTTATATGATCATTATAATAACTTTTGGAGGTAAGGTCTATTATTATTCCTTTTTTTAACAACTGATGAAATTGACCTAGACAATTTTTGTCTTTTTCTTTTTCCTTTGTGACTGGAAACTCTTCCAAGTGACTTGTCCAAGGTCACAGAACCAGTGAATGTCTAAGGCCAAATATGAACTTGGGTCTTATTAACCTCAAATTGAGCTAGGGATGCTGTTAGGTAAATTGGGTACTGTTGAATTACTTATAAGACCTTTAAGTATAGATTTAGTCAGCTGTCATATTAGGAAAACATATAAACCTTTTTTTTCTGTTTTTACCTTTTTAAAAAAGCATACCATACACATGTGATACTTCCTCTTCTCTACATATTTGCATGGAGTCTACTAATGATTTTTTGGCTTCTGGTGCTTAATATATACAATGTTGAGCTGTACTCTGCTCAAAGTTCATAGCTGACTTGTGACAGGAACAGATACTAGTAAAATTGACTTCCAAGGAATTCAGATCTATTTGCTGGGTCTGTCCCTATCTCCTCCTATGCCCCACCTTGCTTAAACAATTATAAGAATGGTTAGATCCTTGATTATGCAGTTTCTAGTTGAGTTTTGCTTAGAAAACCTCCATCACTTATTTAATGGAATGAAATATAATTTTCCTAGCCTCAATCCTAACAGCAATAATGCACTTATGATTTAGAGTGAATTATGCATTAGATACGTGATGAGACATGATAAGGATGTCTAGCATTAATGAAAATGTTTGTTTTTGTTTGTTTTACTTATTTTAATTTTGTCCAATTTAGCCACATTTACCTTCTTTACATAAAAGATATTCTAGGCCATACATATTAAAATATTAACCAATGCCTATAAGGTTTCAAGGTGAACCTCAGGTTAAGTTCAGGGAAGGAAAAAAAAGAACACTGATAGGATAATTTGCACAGAGAAGATTACCCAGTAGCCTGTATGAAAGGTTTGGATCCTGAGCAAGTCTTATCAACTCTTAAAATCCAATCCTAGCAGGACTTAAATTGGGGAAAATAATGGCACCTTAGAAGACCCCAGAGCTTGGATCTATTGCTTTTTGAGCTGAGACTTTTTCAGCCTAGATACAAGAGAAATCAGGTGGGAAAGTGGGCTCTGGGTTTGCCTACTGGGGAAAGAAACAATGTACATTTTTTCCTTCTTTTATACAATAGTGAAAAAAGTGCTATATAGCATAAATAAAACCTCAAGATAGACCTGTTCAAGGAGTTCTTAGCAAATAATATTAACTGTGGTTGCCCTAACCACTTTTAGGGATGATGCTTTCTGATGATGGCAAGGATCAGTGACCAGAAATAGCTCATAACTTCAGGAGATTTTTTGTTGTTGTTGTTCATTAAGTTTTCAGTTTCATGTAGGCCTTTTAGAAATAGACTGATTGGGGCAGCGAAGTGGCACAGTGCATAGAGCACCAGCCCTGGAGTCTGGAGGACCTGAGTTCATATCTGGCCTCGGACACTTAACCCTGACCAGCCATGTGACCTTGGGTAAATCACAACCCCAATTGCCTTCCCCCTCCAAAAAGAAAAAAAAAAGAAATAGACTGCTTTAGAATTCTAACTCTGATGCAGACTGTTTACATTTTGGTGGGGTCCCATGTGATCCCTGAGGTGTTGCTGTAGCAAGAACAGCTCACACCAACTTCTGTCTTAGTTTTCCTAAGTCCACAGTGACAGAGGATCACTTTATCATTACTTAACCAGGCAGGAAATACAATATATAATTTCCTCTCTTGTGGCACTATACTTTGAACATTAACTTAATGGTCTCATCAAGGTTTCTCCAACGTATACAGGAGATTGCCTCCTGGGGTAAGTTCTCCTAGGTGGACTCAGTATAGAGCATCAATGGCCAAACAAATAAAACAAACAAACAAACTGGCCCATTGTTTAGTGTGTGCTGAATTATTGCCTAAGGGGTTCATACAAAATTAATACTTGAGATCATAAATTCAGATTATCTGTGGCCCTAGACTCCTTTTTGTAATATCTGAGAATGTTCTTACCTCATTCTTATCCAAGTAGCAACATAGCTTATTTGACATCATAAATGAACAGAAGTTTAGCATCCAGACGTGGATATTCTACCTACCCATGGTCCCCTGTCCCCTCTTGAACTTGAAGGTTATAGAAAGGAAATGGGGAGAGATATGTTATTGCTATCTAGGACCCAGTTCTTGGTTCTGGACTAGGATAGTGAAAACAAGGGAGAAACTGGGTAGTGCCAGGAATTAATTAGTGTCCTGACCAGCAATCCCCCTCACTGTCCCTCTCCTTCTGTTCAGAAATTGTCTATCTCATCATCTGGTCCAGTTTTGTCTTTTGTTATACTGTTCTTATGGATTGCTCCCAAGGTCTGAGATATGTAACTTTGGGGACATTGATGCCTGCCATGACTCTGGGGCTGACTTCTTCTGAGAGGCAGTCTTGGTTACACAATACCTTGATCTTATCTTAGCCCCAGCATCTCTACTTCCATGGTCCTAATCTCCAGGGTCTGTTTCAGCTCTCTGATCACTGCTGCCAGCAAAAATAAATTCACACACTGACCATGTCCATCTCTGTCAGGAGGAAGGTAAATGTTCTACATCATTGGTCCTCTGGGATCATGGTTGATCATTATGTTGATCAGAGTTCTCTTTCAAATTGTTCATTTTTATAATGTTTTTGTTATTATATAAACTTTTTCCTGGTTTTGCCCACTTCATGCAACATTAGTTAAAATGACTTCTTCCTACTTTTTTCTGAAACGATCTCATTCGTTTCTTAGAGCATTCTAGTATTCTTGGAGCAGATGATTTTGTGCTCAATGCTGCCTGAGCCTGAGATGCAACAAAGTGTGGTTTTATTCTCTGCTGCTTGTGCTAATTTTGGCCTAACAACACCAAGCAAACAGAGATTCTCCACAACTCATCCATATATGGAATCATCGGTTACAGCAAATGAAGAAATTTTGAATCCTGTGGATAAGTTCACTTACCAGTATACTTTCCAGGGATGTACATATAGACAGTGAGGTTGAAACACACATTGCCAGAACTAGTTCAGTGTTTGGGAGGTTCCAAAGGAAAGTGTGGGAAAGGAGAGGTATTAGACTGCCTACCCAGCTGAAGGTCTACAGAGTTTTTTGCTAACCTCATTGTTGTATACCTGTGAAACCTGGACAATATACCCATGTCATGCCAGGAAACTAAATCACTTCCATTTGAATTGTATGAAGAAGATTCTGAAGATCATCTCACAAGATAATGCATTGGACACTGGGGTCCTTTCTTGACCTAAACTGCCAAGCATTCAAACTCTACTGTAGAGAACACAACTTTGATGAACTGGCTATGTTGTTCAAATGCCAAACATATGTTTTCCTAAAAGGCTATGAATGTTATGGAGAACTCACAGAAGGCAAGCACTCACAAAGTGATCAGAAGAAGTGTTACAAGGACATTCCCAAAATCTCTCTGAAGAATTTTGGAATTGATTGTGAGACATGGGAGACACTGGCACAGGACCACCTAGCATTGTGTAGCCTCATCAAAGAGGGCACTATGCTCTATGAGAGAAGCAGAATTGCAGTAGCTCAAAAGAAATGTGAGATGTGCAAATTTAGAGACATCTCCATTCCAAATGCTGTGCTCCAAGTGCCTGACCTGTGGGACAGTCTTCTAAGCTTGTATTGGTTTGATCAGCCATCCTGAACCTTGACCCCCATTAAATGATGTCATTTTGGTCATCTTTGAGAAGAAATTACAACCATTCCATTCCATTATTATGCTATAATTTGTTTAGCATTTCATCTTTGATGGGTACCCTGTTAGTTCCTTGTTCTTTGCCACTACTAGAAATGCTTTTATAAATATTTTTGTCCACATAGAGCCTCTTCTTCCTCTTTCTTTGATCTGGTTGGGTATAGAGTTAGAAGTTGTATTATCAGCCCCCTCATTTACAAAATGAAGGAACTAAAGTTTAAAAATATGAAGTGATAATCTATTTTCTTGCAATTAATTAATGATTTCAGCCATGAGACTTATGGACTTGGGAAAATCAGAAGACTGATTTTATTTTTTATCTATTATCTATCTCTTTATGTATGCATGCATGTATGTATGTGTCTCTGCATCCATCTATTATCTATCCATCCATATATGTACACATCTATTCATCCATCATCTGTTTATCTATTGGTCTATGTAGCTATCTATCTACATACAAAACTGATTTTATAGTAAGTATTACAAGTGCCCAACTGGTAGACTGAATTCCTTGACTAAGACTTGGGTTGATTTGGCTATCCCTGGGCTTTGTTTCATCCAGTCCATTTGACGAAAATATGCTGGTTCCTGTTTCTGCAGTCTAGAGCAAGGATAAGGAACCCAAGGCCTCGAGGCCACATGTGGTTCTCTAGGTCCTCAAGTGCAGCCATTTGACCAAGTCCAAACTTCACAGAACAAATATACTTAATATAATATTACGGTAAAACCTGGTCTCAAGTTTTACACCCAAGTACCTAGAAGGTCACATGTGGCCTCGAGGCTGCAGGTCCCCACCTTGGTAGAGAATCCTTTCTCTTTCCCTCAGTAGGTCAGAGTGCTTGTCTGAAAAGCTGAAGACGAAAGAACAATTGAAGAAGTGTGAACAGTGATTATTCATATAGTCAGCATTTTAAAGGGCAGAAATGAAAGTGATGATACTCTGAAGACCAAAGCCCAAGTTAATGGCAGAATCTGACAAGAAGAGTTTGAACCAAGGGCTTCTAAACTTTTCTTCCTCTTATCTCTTTAATTCAATTTGCCTTTACTTCTTTGTTAGTACATCTCTGTTTTTCTGTCCATTTTTACTCTTCTTGTCCTAGACCTAGCTATTTTTGTTGTTGTTGTTTTTTGTTTTTTTGGAGGGCAATTGGGGTTAAGTAACTTGCCCAAGGTCACACAGCTAGGTTTTTGTTTGTGTGTGCGTTAAGTGTCTGAGGCCGGATCCGAACTCAGGTCCTTCTGACTCCAGGGCCGATGCTCTACTCACTGCGCCACCTAGCTGCCCCCAGACCTAGCTTTTTTGGTAGAAGTAAATAATATAAATAATATAATTCAAAGCCTTTATTTTACAGATGAGAAAATTGAGGTACAGGGAGATTGTTGTTGTTGTTGTTGTTGTTATTATTATTATTAGTTATTATGGGTAATAATTGCATTTTTACTTAGATGATGCTTTTTATCACTTACAAAATACTTTACATACATAATCCCATATGATCATCATAATACCTTCAGAGGTGATTAAATCAATACAGTTCAATAAACATTATTAGCTGCTTGCTGTACTCAGTTCAGATAAGGCAGGATCCTTGCCCTAAGAGAACAGACAGGTTGTTAGATATAGAAGAAACATAAATGGATAACTATAATTCCAAGTAATGCATGATATTAAATAAACCATAAACTTTCATGATTGCCCTTGCAGTAAGAGGTTTTGTTATCTGGGTACTTGTTGATACATATCAGTCTCATTAAAGAGGATTAATATACTATTGATATTTAGGGATTATTGATTGGGTCAGGGCTATTCTAGTTATAAGCCAGACCTTAAGACTCTGCAAGAGCAGAGAGAACAGAGAGTGGGTTTGGTTCCCTTGGCAAGGAGGAGTCCAGGACTCTTATTATCTATTATCTACATAGCCCTCTTTAGGGAACCTCTATCCATCTATATGGTATCCATGAATAGGAAATGGCAGAATCTCTTAGCACTTTAAAGGTGGGAGTGGGGTGGAAGTGAGGTGGCTGAGAGGATTTCCTCATTGGAGCCCCCTATACAACTGAAATCACAGATCTAGTTTAATTTTTTTTTCCTAATAAGCCCATTATTATTTCCTGTTATTCAATTACATACATACATACACAGACACAATTTCCTAGTGCCTTAGTGATGAACATAATTTAAATCAGACAGAAATAATGAAAAAAGAATACAAACACTGGGATAGATCAAAGGAAAATCAGAGCAATGCTAAATCTCCCTCTTAATGAATGTGTTTTCTGATAATTCACACAAGAGACACAGTAAAGAATTCCATTCTATACTCTCTCACAATAGACAATTAAATCTAGTTATTTTTATTTCAACTCCAGTCTCCTGGGAATAATGCAATGCTATTATTTAGTCTAGGATATTTAGAAATGACATAATAAATAGTTATATCTCTGCATAATATTTGATTATCCATTTTCATTCATCATATAAATATTTAGTGGAGGTCCACCCTGTGCAGCACTGTTCTCCAGCTTTCAATTCTGTATGGGGAGATGAGGGAAACAAAAGCCTGAATAAAACTTGGGATGGATACTTTATAACATTATTGATTTGGGGCCAGGTTCATCAAGAGCAGTAGAAGCAGGACTGGAACTGAATCAAAGTCCAATGATCTAAGTGGTTATGCAATATTCAGCAAGTCTACTCACCCTTCCAGGTCCCAATTTCCTCATCTCCCAAATGCCTGGCTCAGGCCAGATGATCTCTGGGGTCTATCTGCAAATAAGTAATTTACTATCATTTATTAAACTGAATAACTTTTCTGGCAACCCAAATATCGCATAGCTTCTCTACCTGTTCCTTTCCTTAGAATTGCAAAGGAATTATGAGTGCTAGCTAAAGGCATTTATAACAAATTAAGTTCATGTTAATAAAGTACATTTATAGTTTGCAAAGCACTTTCCCCCCAACCAACCTCTGGGATAAATAGTATAATATTATTACCCATATTTTATAAATGAGTAAAAGTTTGCTTTATGAGTCAACGGATGCAGCCTTTGCCATTTCTTGTTGCTCATCCCCTGGTAATATGACCCTGTTGATTCTCTTACCCACTCAGATCTTTTGTATCCCACTGTGACATAGGTCCTCAAGCCAGATAGCATCCTCAGCCCTGGGTTGGTCTTGAAGGTTATGAGATTCTTTTGGGTGTGGCATCTCAGGCTGATCATATGAGTTTCTCTGTTTTGGTAGCAGACATTCTACAGGGCAAAGATAATAGCACCCCTGGGGTTACCCTGTGTTAATTATGGATCTGATGAACAATGTTTTGGGGGTATCCTTACTTGCATATGGGTCTGAAGACAAATGATCATACATTCAAAAGTCACTCAAAATCATGGCTCATAAACACCTTCTAGTATGTTTACTTTTACTATCCATTTGAAGGACAAACTTTTCCTTATCAAAGATGTTCGATGAAATAGTAAGAAAAGTAGTATTAAGACATTTCTCCCATGAGCCTGTACACATTCTCTCACAAATGTATTATCTGTGGGAGGAATTAATATGCTTGGGGAATATGCATGGAGAGCACCAGTGTGGCAAACTCATTTGGCCAGGACAGATGCATGGAAAGGTACATGTATAATGTGTCTAGGGCATATAGAGAGACAGCTCATACTTCTGATCCTACAGAGTTGCCAGTATCTTCTGGTTATCTCTGCTTCATATGGCATGACATTGCTATTGCATGTGCAGACTTTCTTGGGAATTGCTCCCTGTTGGCCTCAAGTGGGCATTGCTAGGTGGTGCTCCATTGCTTTGAGGATATAGCTCAATTGGACTTTTTTTAAAAGCAATTGGGGTTAAGTAACTTGCTCAAGGTTACACGGCTAGTCATTATTTATGTGTGGGTGCTCATTTTCTGAGGTCGGATTCGATCTCGGGTTATCCCAACTCCGAGGCCGGCGCTCTTACTCACTGCGCCACCTAGCCGCCCCTGGACTTTTTTTTTTTTTTATGGGATTTTTCTCTGCTTCTAGCTTCCTCGTTTTAATTGGATTCTCAGCTGAGATACTACCTTCTCTCCACAAGAAGAACAAGCTTGTGGTCTCTCTTTTAGCTTTGAGCCCAGAAACTTAAGATGCAGTTCTAGTGAGGAAAAAAGGCCCAACACACTTCTGGTCATCAAAATAGAAAAAGAAAACCCAAAAAACAAATGTTCTGTTGTCTGGTCTCTGTAAGGAGAAGAATCTGCCAGTTTCCAGAGTTTTATCTGTGAGTAATTTCTCTTTTCCAAAGGTGAGTTTTAGCCTTCAAGGGCCAAGGTTATTTGGAATATGGAGCAATCAGCCAACCAGACAAACACAACTTAGAGGCATTCAATCTTTCTTTGAACCTACTGTTTTCCTACTTGCTAGGAGCAACACCGCTATACCAAACTTCTACTTAATTTAATGTTGACCCTTTTTAACTTTTTTCAGTTCCTGATATCCAGCTTGAATCTATTCAAAATCATTTCATTATTTAGCTTTCAAAAAATTGCCAAATACAATCTGCTTCTAAAGTCCTCTATTATCCCACACGATATTTTAGATCTCCCTTGCTAACGAAAATGAGCAGGATAAGATCAAGGGAGGGGCAGCTTAGTGGTTCAGTGGATATAGAGTTGTGTCTGAAGGCAGGAAGACCTGAGTTCAAATCTGGCCTCAGACAGTCACTAACTGTGTGTGTCTCTGGGTAAGTCACTTTGCCTTTGTTTGCTTTAATTCACTGGAGAAAGAAATGATAAATCACTCTGGTATCTTTGGCAAGAATACTCCATGTGGGGTCACAAAGAGTGAGACAAGACCGAATGATTCAACAACAACAACAAAGAACAAGAGAATCCTGAAGGAACTAAGGGGAGGGATGCATTGGTCTGGTGGTTCAATACTTTTTTTAACCAAATCTTTTTTCATTAAGCACAGGTGATTGGCAGCAAAACTCCAGGACTTTAAGCTGCCCTTAAAATGGTCGAGGAAATTGTAGTTCATTGAATTGAAGCATCTAACTCAGTCATATAGTTAGTAGAAGATAAAGGACATATATGATATTAAAGATCTGAAAATAACTTTAGAGGCCACTTTCCAGATTAGCAAATTGAACTTCAGTGAACTGAAGCAACTTGCCCAGGGTCCCAAAGATAGTGTCAGAGGTGGGATCTCTCCACTGTAGGGGTCTTGCTATTGTTTCATCCATCTCTTCTTTCCTCTTCCTCTTATCTCACTGATTCATTCCCCCATTCCCATTGTCTAGTCCAGGCCATATCTTACTTTCATATAAGTTTTTGACTGATTTAAAAATATATTTTATTCAGTTGACCATTGACCTTAACATGAAAAAAATACTTGTTGATTTCTGCTTTAAGCCATTAACTTGAAGAACTACACTCCTGCTAGAAGTGAAAGATTCTCATACAGCTAGTCATCCAGGTGCCGTGGCTTAGTGAGAGAAAGAAGATTTGTTTGGGCAGGGAGAGTGATAAGCCCCAAGACTCAGAGGCAGGAGTAAGTAAACTCTAGGCAGGGGGATGACAGCTAGCAGGTTTACTTGGCAGGTCAGGGAAGTCCAAGCTGAGCTGGTACAGGAGATGAGAGTAGTCAGATGGAGAGAGGGAGCTAATTAATGGAAGTCCTATGAACAAATGCTGAGGAGTTTAGATTTGATGCATGATATAATTAGGAGTCACCCCAGGTTGGAGCCTTCTCCCACTTGTTGTAATTAATAAACTGTTAATGCAGTCCTCATGAGAGACCAGCTGGATAGTATGGTTTTTCCTAGTTTACTTTTGAGTAGAAGCTCAGGAAATTCCTTGGGTCTCAAATTCCATAATTTTTAAAGGGAAATTTTAGAGATAAGAAAACTTTTTACCCTATGATGGTCAAGAAAGGCTGTGTTATTAGTTGTTAGGAAGCTGATTGTCTTCAGTTTTCTGTCTCTCCACATGCAAATGACATCTTTAGGTTGCATGGCAGCTGAGCCATCTGCTTGTTTGAGCTAGAAGATAATTCTCTTTATCTTCTCCCCTGTGGAGCATCCATGCTAGTAGGTTCTGTCATGATGGTCATAGCCTCTTTGTTTGGCTTACAGCAACCATTTTTTTGCCAGCCTAGTGACTGCCAGGTCTCTCTCGAATGCCTCCAAATGAGAATTCTATTCAGATCCTGGAATGTGCTGTGTAATTAATTCATTCACTTGACAAACATCTATTGAGTGCCTCTTCTTTTAGTGGGCTCTGAGAAAGAGGAAAAAGATGAATAACTTGGGGTCCCTCCCCTCAAGGAAATTAATATCTGGTAGGGGAGATATGTATATGCAAATAAGTCTTTTTTGTTTAAAAAATGTGTCAAATGCCACAAGAGATGCACCAAGGGTTAGAGGATTTACAGCAAAGGTAATGATTACTTCTGTCTGGAAGGCTCAGGGAAGGTTTTGTGGTAAAGGTGGCATTTGAATTAGGACTTGAAGTATGGGTAGGATTTCAGAAGACAGAGAGTGGAATTAACAGAGGACATTCTGGGTAGAGGGAATGACATGAGGAAAGAATGTGAAGGTAGGAAAGTATGGGAAATGAGAAATTGAGTTCCAGTGTGACTTCAGGGTAGGGGCAAAGGGGAATAAGACTAAAGATAAATTGGGGCAAAACAATGGAGAGACTAAATTGTGAGATGAACGGTTGTGTGTATTTTATTTGGTAGAATCAAAGAATTAAAGTATTTCATACCTGGAAGCCTGGCCAGGAGTGGTGGCTCACATCTGTAATCTCTGCTAATAAGAGAGGCTGAGGCTAGTTACTTTCTGGAGTTCTGAGTACAATAGGGCTAAAGCTGTTGAGGTGTTTGAACAAAGCCATGCATCAATTTAGTGAGTTAGGAGAGGTGTGTGTTGGGAAGGGGTAGGGAACAGGAGAAAGGAGGATGGCAAAGAAGAAATAAGTCAGGGGGAAAGCTTCCCTATCAACTAGCAGTGGAATTCAGCTCACAAGTGACTAAGGGATATATAGTCTTAAAAAGAAATTAAAAAAACTTGAAAATTTATTCTTTTTTCACATCCACATACCCACCCCCCCACACACAGACTAGAACTAAGGAGACAAATTAGGAGACTTTTGAAATAACGAGGACAAGAACTAAGGTGTGATACATACATACATACATACATACATACATACATACATACATACATATATATATATATATATGAATGGAGAGGAAGGTGCAAGTAGTAGATTTATTTTAATTCTTCCATAGGCTCCGGAAGAATGTTGTGGTCGTAACCATCCACAGCTTGGCAAAAGAGAAGACTAACTCATTCCACACACGGGTATACGGGGCATGTAGAAGTGGGATGGAGGGATGAGCTTCCCCTAAATGTACTAGTAAAGAACATTTTCTGCTGTTCTTTTTTTTAACTCCATTATCACCATCATCTAGACTGTTTTAAGTTGATTCAATTGCTCTTATTGTCAGTTTAATCAAATGTAAAGCAGTGAATGAATTTTGATAAGGTGACTAGTTCTGTTTTGTTGTAATCCAAATAATCAAGAAAATCTAGGAGAATTTAAGCAATGTCCAGCACAGTTCAATGCAATAAAATGTACAAAATAATAGAAACTGTGATTCCTTCCTTGAACTTAAAATTAGGGAGGTAAAACATGTGGAATGAGAGAATATGTAATGTACAACCTAGCATTACTATGTGTACTATAGATAATAAATACTATAGCAACCCCAAAAGTGAAAGATACACGTGGGCAGAGAAGTGTCCATGAACTTGACACTGAGATTGATGCTGTGGGAGAAGAAGGAAAAGGGAAATATAAGCACATGGGACCAATGAAGAATGACAAAGGAGGCAGGGATGAGAATGGGGTTAAAAGGGGATGTGAGTCGACTAACATTTATAGTAGAAGTTTCACGTTGGATAATAGTGTGAGACAAGTTTGGATAAGTATGGTAAGTACAGTTTAGGTAAGGCCTTAAGTGCTAGGTTAAAAAACTTGAATTTAATCCCTTAAACAGAAGACAGACTTTAGAGGTTCTTGTGGGTCATCATGGAAGAGTTGCTATTTCTCCTAACAAATTGGGACCAGACCTCCTCAGCTTTGGCACTGGATTTGAAATACAGGAGGAGACAGATTATGTTTTCATTAATGCTAATCAAATAGGACCAATTAATAAAAAAAAACAGGGTATAAACTAGGATACAAAAGTATATGATTTCTAGCTGGAGGAAAATTCAGGGTCTTTCCAAATTGAGAGGGGTAGAGCAAAAAGGTATAATTCCCTGAAATCGGAAAAAGAGGTGTCCTGTTCCCCCCAAGTGTTTGTGTTCAGTCAAAGGAACATGGAAACAAGAACTAATATGACCAGTATGGGGCCAGTTTTCAGATAATATATATGGGTTGTTTGATATGTATAATAGCTAGAAAACTTCTTGCATTAATTTTCAGATCTGACTGGGTTTCTGGTCAGTGTAACTGACACCCTTAGTTCCATGGTTTCTAAGCAACAGGTAGAGGTGGTCCAGCATCCCAGCCATGTAGAACTAGGTTCAAATAAAGCAATAAAGTTTTCTTATAGTTCCTACAATTGAAAACTTTTTTTCTTACAAGCTGGACATTGGACTAGACCCATAATTGAATAGAAATGGAGCTGAGCTAACTCTGGAATTGAATCACAAGATGGAGTCAGTGTGGTTCACTCAGTTCCCACAACTTTCTCAAAATCAAAAGCTAACCTGAGGATAACTCCTATATAAATAACATGCTTTTTCCCTAATATATAACATATTCCATTCTTTATTTCATTATTTGGTGGTCACTATCTCTAGTGCCAAACAATTTTTTTTCTCAAGAAGATGTTTGAGATACAGAAGCATGAGACTTCTATTTAATCTATAAATCTTTGGCCTTCATCATTCCTTCTTCCTGATCATGTTTTCCTATAATACTTGTCCTTACCCTACCTTTTTACCAAATGGCATTGAAGTCACCAAATGTTAGAGCATATGCTGATTTGACTTGGAGAGTCTTATAAAGTTTTTGATAGACTTTCTTTACCATTCCATCATGAGCAACTGAAGTTACATACATTGCAATTGTTTTCATGATTTTCCTTTGACCATCAAATATCAATAGTGGTATGACTATCTTACAATATGATGTTTCATATCATCTTTGGGTGGGCAATAGACATACTCTGTAAACTCCTTTCTTTGTCCTCCTAAGGCAAATAAGAAAATTAGATTCAATAGAATAGTATTTACCTGAGAACTATTTAGGCAAAACAATGTTCATAGATAGAAGAGAATTTACTGGACTAGAAGATGATCAGTATTGCGCAACCCTGCAGAGGGGTCAAGAAATGTCTGATTGAATGACAATGACAATGGTCAATTAAGAGATCTTGAACAACTTTGAAGAGGACAATTTCAGTTGACTGATGATGTTGGAATCAAGATTACAGAGGGTTTAGAATTGAGTAAAAGGAGAGGAAATGCAGGTACTAAGGTTGAACAGTTTTCTCAAGGAGTTAAGTCACAGAGAGGAGGACAGATGTAAGACAATAATTAGTGAGGATAGCTAAATATAATGAAAAAAAATTAAAAGGAAAACATACATGTTTGTAGGAAGTAGAGAAGGAACTAGAAGAGAGAAAGAGAGTAAAGATAAGGGAAAGAAGGGGGAAAACATGGAAGTTAGTCTGTAAGATTAAAGGTATATCTGGAATGGGATTGCCTTTGGAAAGGAAAAGTGATCTCTCCAACTGAGATTAGAGTGAAGAGGAATGAAGTTGAGGGAAGAGTTGTCTGAATGATGTGAGATGAGGAGATGAGAAGAGGGAGTTATTGGTGAGTATGTCTCAAATTTGTTTTTTCTGCAGTGAAGTACAAGGCGGTTCCTTAGCTTAGAGGATGAAGATGAGAGGGATTTGAGTAGCCACCATGCAAAATAGGATTGTGACTTGTTTAGAAAGATATAGAATGTCTGTCTTGAGACAGTAAGGAACAACTTGAGATTAGGTATACTAAAAGACAGCAATTTGTAATGGACCCAATAAATAGAGTTTGATGATGCCCTATTCAATTCAACAGACATACTCAGCATCTACCATATACAAGTCTCTGGGTTAAGTGCTTGGGAGAGAACAAGTAGAGTTTCAGGAGGGAGGGATAATTTCTAGTTGATCAGAACTGGAAAATGTCAGGGCAGCTAGGTCGCACACTGAATAGAGCACCAGCTCTGGAGTCAGGAGGACCTGAGTTCAAATTCGGCCTCAGACACTTAACTAGCTGTGTGACCTTGGGCAAGTCACTTAACCCCGATTACTTTACCTCCCTCCCTCCAAAAAAAAAAAAAGAATTGGAAAATGCCATGGAAGATGTTGGGGAAGCTAAATAAAATAAGTAGAATTTAAGGGTTGCCATCAATTGGGGAATGGCTGAACAAATCATGGTATCTGAATGTGATCAGATATCATTGTGCTGAAAGAAATGATGACGGAGACAGTTTGAGAGACTCCTGGGAGAAGTAGGGAATGATGTAGAATTAAAGAGGGAAGGATCAGAAGAATAGTTTATACAATGACAACAGAATTGTGTTAAAACTCTAAAAGACTTAAAAATGCTAATCAGAGTAATGCATATCCTCATATCTAGAGGTCCTATGATGCAGCATATCACCTCCTTCCTAAAACGGAGATGACGGGCTCCAGGTGCGCAAAGAGACATAAGAGTTTTGGACGTGGCCAATATATATTCCTTTTGATTGACTATACTTATTACAAAACTTTTTTTCTATTTATATTTGGGAGGAATATTAATTAGACAGAAAGGGGAGTTAGTAATAGTGGTGTGAAAGAAAGAAAAAAGGAAGGAAAGAGAGAGACAGAGAGAGACAGAGAGAGAGAGAGAGAGAGAGAGAGAGAGCCATTGAAACAAACAACAAAGGTTAATGATAGAATCAGGAGCCAGAAGGGTGAAAGGCTGGAAGTATCTGGGATTTGAACTCCCTATTGCTGAACTTTAGGACCAGACCTCCTGCAGAACAATTGCATGTTAGCTGAATGAATCATGCCAAAACTTAAGAGGACATAGAAATTAGGTTACGGAATAAGAATGTGATGCCAAGAGCTTGGGCCCAGGATAGTGACATATCAGGAGCTTTTATATTATCTTCAGTTTCTCCCTGGAACCTCACATTTGAAGTCTGGGTTTATCTCAGGTACTACCTCTAGTCCTGGAGAAGGCCCACTCACCCCCAGTTGCTAGTGTGCTCTCACTCTTGCTCCTCCCCCATCTTGTTCTCTCTCTCTTCTCACTTACCTGTTTACATGAATTAAATGACTGGAACAAAAGTTACACGATGCATTGCTGAGTAAGACCCATGTTTATAGGAATTATTTCTCTTTGTGTCTTTGACATTGTATCCCCAGACCCCAACCTAATACTTTACATGTATCTTAAGCAATAAATAGCCATTTATTTTATTTTTAAAATTTATTTTTAGTTTTCAACATTCATTTCCACAAGATTTTGAGTTACAAATTTTCTCCCCATCTTTCCCCTGTCCTCACCCCAAGATAGCAAGCCTACTGAATACCCCTTCCCCCAGTCTGCTCTCTTATATTTCCCCATCCCCCCTCTAACGTTTTAAGCAGGGCAAGATGAATTTCTATACCCCAGTGTCTGTATATCTTATTTCCCAGTTGCATGTAAAAATAGTTTTTTAACATTTGCTTTTAAAACTTTGATTTCCAGATTCTTTATAACCATTTATTTTAATGAGTTGACTTGAATTCTCTAGCACATAGTGAACACTTGATGTCTGTTGACTGATTGGAAAAACAAAATAAACAACACTGAACAATGACAGATTTAGAAATGAAAGAGACCTTAGGGTCAGCAAGCTCAGCCTCTTAATTCTATAAATGAATAACTTGCTCAAAGTCACAAAGGCGGTTAAGTGGCATGACTGAAATTTGAATCAAATGCCCCAAGTTCTAATTCAGCCCTTACTTTACATATGCATTATATTGTTAGTTCCTTAAGATGAATAATTATCATGTGCACCAAAGTGCCCTCCAATTAGAAGGCACTGAATAAAAATTTGTTGATTATATATCCAAATTACACACACACACACACACACACACACACACACACACACACACACACATACTAGTGCATATACATTTATATGTATTTAGGTATATAAATAGTCATGAAAAGATTCTTTCCTAGGTATTTGGTTGGGTCTTTGAATTAATTTTTCTGTTTTCTGACAAGTTGTATGATCTTCCCTAATTGGATTGTGTTTAGAGGGCTTTTTTTTTCATTTTCAAAAATTTTTTTTAGATTCAAATGCCAGAACACAGAGAATAGAGAAAATTAAAAAAAAAAAACATATTATAAACTTAAATACTGAAACTTAAATACAAAGTTAGAAAGAAAAGAAAGCATGTCTTATATAGTGCTGAACGTGAGAGGATTCAAAATATGTAACATTAGATTTTCATTTCAAGAAAGCCTATATGATAAATAATACTTGTGTTGGGAATTGTCCACCTTTTCTTCGCTTCCTTGTGAGTTTTCTTTTGCTCTCTCCTGTGCACTTTTTTGCTTTGTTCTTTTTTCTCTCCCCCCCACAATCTCCCCCCAGAAGGCTACAATAGAGTTTAGATGTGTTTCTCTATAGTTATACAAATCTATATACACAAATACATATATACATACATATATAGACATATAGTTTGCAAATCCTCTTCTACTCCTGATCTTTGTTTTTTATGTATGATTATATCTTGTTTCTTATCCTTTCTGTCTCCTCTACTTTATTTCTACCCACTACCTTGCCCTCCTATGACTTTCCTACCCCCTCCAAGGATCCCCACTCCTATCCTCCCATTCCCATAAATCTAAACACCTTTCTATATCCCTATTTACCTATTCCCTCACCCTCCCCTCTAAAGATCCCTCCCTTGTCCTCTCTCCTCCCCCTATGCCTCTACCATTTTATTTCTTCTGAATTTAGAAGACTTTTATACTCTTCTAAATATATATGTATTGTTCCTTCTTAAACCCATTACTCATGAACATAGATTACCTGAACTATCAGCCCTCCTCCCCCGTTTAATTCCTCTGTATCAATTCTTCCTTTTGTACCTCAAATAATTACTCTTTTAAGTTGTTTCTAAATGGTTTTACTTTTTAAATTCATATCATTTTTGGGTTTATCCCAATCTTTCTCATAAGCTACCAAATTATTGATAAGAATCTTAGACATCCATTTTATATCCATTTTATGTTTTACATATATAAAAAGTAAGCAGCCTGCTCTTATGGATCCCTTATAATCAATCTTTGTTTTGTGCCATGTATTCCTTTTGGTTCTTATATGTTGAATCTTCTATTGTCTAGCTGACTTTCTTCAAGAAGATATGAACACAGAAAAACATAATGTGATTTAAAGAGCATAGTCTGTGTCTTTAGAATATATACCCCATATGCACATATGGTACCCATACACATGTGTATATGTGTGTACATGCACATACATAAAACCATACATGTACATGTGTATTGACATGAATATGTATCAACATCAATTGTTGTTCAGTCATTTCTGTTTTGTTTGACTCTTTGTGACCCCTTTTGGGGCTTTCTTGGCAAAGATCCTAGAGTGGTTTGCCATTTCCTTCTCCAGCTTGTTTTACAGGTGAGGATTCTGAGGTAAATGGCATGAAGCCATTGGCTCAGGGCCACATAGCTTGTAAGGGTCTGAGGTCACATTTGAACTCAGGTCGTCCTGACTCCAGACCCAACACTCTATCCACTGTATCATCTAGTTGTCTATACATCCACATATATAGATCTATTGATAAGTCTGCATTTATCCATGTATCATACATGTGACATACTTGTATCACACATAAGTGATCATAAAGGCACATAACCTTTCTTTGTGTCAGTTTCCCAGTTTGTAAAATACGGATAGTGACAGGACCTATCTCACAGAGTTGTTGAGAGGATCAAATGAGTTAACATATATAAAATGCTTAGTAAACCTTAAAAGCAGTATATGAATAAAAGCCGCTTTCATCATCATTCATCCATTAATGCTTATGGTTATATAGGATTTCCTCTGTTAGCTGCCAGGAAACTTTCCCTTTTATAAGCAGCCAAAGAGCAAAACTTTGTGGGTAAAGCTATATAGTTTTCCAAGTGGAAACAACACATTTGCAGAAAGTCAATGCTGTGGAAGGCTTGTCTCTCAGTTAGACTGCCAAGGATGCAAAGGCAGTCTTTCCAGGTCAGTGAGAATCTCGTCTTGGTCTCACTGAGTCTTTCTAGATTAGCAAAAGTGTATTTGTACTCTTTCCAGGTCAATAAAAATATTTTATGTCTCTGGGAATCTTCCCAAGATTTGGAAAGATAGTTAAGGACAGCTGAAGTCAAGTTCGATCAGATTCAGTTTATTCACGTTGAGCTATGCCATTGGTCCTAAGCTCTTACCAAGTTTTTAAAGTGCAAATTGTCAAATAGTACAGATTAAATGGCATTCCCTCGGAAAGTAAAAGTCTTCTTATCGTGAAAGACAGTTTAAATGTCTTTGAGATTTTCAGCATTCAGAGTAAACTGATCATTATCAAAATGTAAGAGGGCATAATGTAAAATATGTTAGACTCTTGAATGTTGCTAGCTCTCTTGTATTTAGATGGTAACTGCATGTGCTCCTGGGTTTCTTTTTATAGATTTAGAGATTAATTTTTAAATGCCTCCTGTCCTGTAGAAACAGGATTTTAGAGGATTTTGTGAAGAGTATGTCTACTTTGTTACACATTAACCTTTGATATATAGATTTAGATAATAAAAAGGACTTGGATAAGATCCGGACTGCTAAAACTGACAAAGGACCATTGATTAAATACAACTTATGAGCCAACTCCAGGGAGGTCTGCTTTATTAGGGAACTTCAAGATCTTGCACAATTCTTGATTAGTTAATGAGTTTTAAAAGCCCCATGAAAGTATGAATTCAAGGAAATACATATATTTCCTTATAAATGTATATATGTACACACATAGATATATGTGTGTATAAATATTTAAGCATAAAGAATAATTGTTGGAGTAAATTTCAAATTAACCTGACAAATCTCCTAATTACTATGTTCAGGCCCTATCTGATTGTTCCATTCACAAATTATTTTTTGGGTAATTTATATATTTACATGTGTACCTGTTGTCTTTCCTTATCAAATCTAAGCTCTTTCAGGAAAGGGACTGATTCGTTTGTATCTCCTTCACCTAGTAGTGCTTAATAAATGCTTGTTAATTGATCTGCTGCATAGATTTTGGATATCTTAAAATCTAACAAATGTATTGGGTCTTTTGAGAAGGGGGGTGGGTCTGAACCTATGTTATATGAAAACCATCCACCAATGTAGATCATGGTGATCTACACACAGACAAGTTGCTTAGGGGAACTGAGAGGTGACCCATGGTCACATAGTCCATATAAATCGGGGGAAGGATTTAAACCCAGGTTAGCTCTCTGCCCTCTCATCATGTTCTCCACCAAATATTTCTTAGTATTTTCTTCTCCACCCTCTCCTTTTACAAATTAAATTAAACTTCAACAATATGTTTTCATTACTTATTTTTAATAAATATGCAATTGATGGAAAACACATGAATAATAGTTAGATGTATAAGGAAATTCATGAATCTATTCATTATGACACCATTTTACCATCCTAATATAAAATAGTAGATAATTAAATGTTTTCAGGAGCCAAGATGATGGAATAGAAACAGCACGTCCAAGGTACTCTCCCCACAGATCATCTCCAAACCATGTAAAAGGGGACTCTGAACAACTTCTGGAGCCCCAGCACCCACAGGACGACACAGAGAAGCTAACCTCCCACTGAGAACAACCCAGGAGCCCTGCAGGAAGGACCAGCATAGCGCTCTGGGAGCCAGCAGCGAGCAGTGCACAGAGCGCGAGGAGCCGAGCCGAGTGGAGCCCAGGTCCCCGTGAGCCGAGGTTTTAGCCCCAGGGTGGCAGGGCCAGGAGCCGGCTGGAGGGACCCCAGAACACCAGCAGCTGTGGTGACTCTAGAATTATCAACATAGACATGCCTAGGACAAAGTAAGAGGTTAGTGCCCTATGGACTTTGGGACCAGTATTTGGGGAATGCACCTGCTTCCTCCCCTGGGGGCTAGAAGCCACTGAGGAGACACGCCATTTTGTAGTTTTCAGAGGCAGCTACAGCTCCTGGCCTGCAAACTGTAGGGAGATCCAGCTATCAGTCTTGGGGGGTAATTGCTCTTGCTTTAACCTCCCTGGATCTGGATTGTGATCTGGGGTGGAGGTTGTGGGTGGGTTTATAGCTTGCCAGAAACGGAAGTTGGCCCCCTCACACGTTTGGGGTGAAAATTCCTGTCTGGCACCAGGCCATACTGTGGCAACAAGCCCAAAAGTCAAGTAATTAAGTGGCAACATGCCAAGGCAAAGGAAACAGAAAAATGTAACCCTAGACTCCTATTGTGGGGGCATAGAGTGGGAAAAGGACTGTGAGGTCAGAAGTCCTTCTCCAAAAGCCCCAGGGGAAAACATGAGTGGGTTGAAGGCCATGGAGGACCTTAAGAAGGACTTTAAAAATCAAATAAGAGAAGTGGAGGAAAAATTGGAAAGAGAAATGAGAGGGATGCAGGAAAAGTATGAAATGAGGGTCAACAGCCTGAATGAGGAAAACAACACCTTAAAAAATAGATTAACTCAAATGGCAAAGGAGGCCCAAAAGGGCAATGAGGAGAAGAATGCCTTAAAAAGTCGAATTTGCCAGATGGAAAAAGAATCTCAAAAGTTCACTGAGGAGATTCATTCCTTCAGAGTTTGACTGGAGCAAATGGAAGCTAATGACTTTATGAGAAATCAAGATGCTGTTAAGCAGATCCAAACAAATGAAAGAATAGAAGGCAATGTGAAATATCTCATAGGAAAAACCACTGACCTGGAAAATAGATCCAGGAGAGACAATTTAAAAATTATTCGACTACCTGAAAGCCATGATCAAAGAAAGAACCTAGAAATCACCCTTCAAGAAATTCTCAAGGAAAATTGCCCTGATGTTTTAGACCCAGAGGGAAAAATAGAGGTTGAAAGAATCCACAGATCACCTCCTGAAAAATATCCCCAAAAGAAAACTCCCAGGAATATTATAGCCAGGTTCCAGAATTCCCAGATCAAGGAGGAAATACTCCAAGTAGCCAGGAAGAAACAATTTCAATATTTTGGAAACACAATCGGAATAGCACAGGGCACAGGACCTGGCAGCTTCTACACTGAGGGACTGAAGGGCATGGAATATGATATTCCAGAGGGCAAAAGAGCTGGGATTGAAGCCAAGGGTCACCTACCCAGCAAAACTGAGTATCTTGTTTCAGGGGAAAATATGGTCATTCAGTGGAATAGAGGACTTTCAAGCACTCTTGAGGAAAAAACCAGAGTTGAATAGAAAATTTGACATCCAGACACAAGAACCAAGAGACGCCTGAGAAGGTAATCAGGGAAAAGAAATCAAAAGGAACTTATGAAAGTTGATCTATTTACATTCCTACATGGAAACACAATAATTGTGACTGATGAAACCTTTCTCAGTATGAAAATAATGGAAGAAGGGTATATGGGCATATGAATACATATGTGAATGTGTGTATATATGTTTACAGTTATACATGGATAGAGGGCATAGGTTGAATTTGTTGGGAAGGGATGATACTTAAGGGGTGAAATTATGAGGTGAGAGAAGAAAGTGGCAAGAGGAGATGGGGAGAGACAAGGTAGGGTAAACTATCTCATGTAGAAGAAGCAAGGGGAAGTGGCTGCAGCAGAGGGGTAGAACAGGAAGGCAAAAAGGCAAAACCATATTCTCATTGAATTTAGCTCAGGGAGAGAATAACATACATAATAAATGGGATATCTCACCCTGCAGCAGAGTAGGGGGAAGGAGGATAAGAGAGGGGAATGATGGAGGGGAGAGCATTCTGGGGGGAGGGGAGGTTGGAAGTACCCACTTTTGAAGAGGGACAGGATCAAAGTAGGGAATGAACCAGGTGGGGGGTGGGATGGGTGGGAGGGAATTATAAGCAGCCTTTTACAATATATCTATGGTAATATTTTGCATAGCTATACATATACAACTCACACTGAATTACTTATCTTCCCAGAGGAAATAGGTGACATGGGAGGAAGGGAATGGATCTGAAATTTAAGGTTTTAAAATTAAAAGTTTCAAATACATATATAAATACTATTATTAATACTATTTTGCATGTAACTGGGAGATAAGATGTGCAGGCATTGGGGCACAGAGACTTACCTTGCTCTAATGGAAAAGTCGCAGGGGGTATGGGAGAAGATATGGGAGAGAGCAGATTGGATGAGGGGATATCTTGTGGGACTGCTGTTCTAGGGGGGGTGGGTAGGGGAAAAATTGTAACTCAAAATCTGGTGGAAATGAATGATGTAAGCCCGAAGTTAATAAAGCATTTGTTTATAAAAAATAAAAGATAATTAACTGTTTTCTAAAATATCCTTCAACCTGTAGCCAACAAAACAAAACAAGTTCTGCTTCTTCTGGGACACACTTGTAGGTACTAAGGTTCCTGGGTGAAGAAATTGTGTTTGTGGTAATACCTTATAAATATTCATGCATAGTGGCTATTTCACTAAATGTATCTTTAGGTGTTTCCAGTTCTTAATTGTATCCATAGTTCACTCTCAGGATATGAAGCAAGTTTATAAAAATATAAGCTCCACCAGAATATATGATAAATGACTAATAAATACATTAAATAACAAAATGATTAAAAATAACAAATTGAAGCAGTTCGGTGGTTCAGTGGACAGAGCACTAAACCTAGCATTCAAACTATATCTAAAGTCCAACCTGACCTCATACTAGCTCTGTGACCCTGGACAAGTCATTTAGCCTCTAAATACCTCAGTTTCCTCTTCTGTCAAATGCAGATAATATCACCCTATATCTCAGGATTCTTATGAGGATCAAATGAGATAATATTTATCAATTGCTTTATAAACCTTAAAATCTATATAAATTCTAGACATGATTATTACTATTACTGAGTGTTTGGCTGAATTGAATTGGATAGCTTGTAATTATCCCAGAGTGTTTTTTACAGGGAAAATGAAGTGAAAAGTGGAGCAATGACTTGTCTTATAAACGAAGGCACTAATTCATAATTCAGATAATTCAAACTCTAAGATGTCCTTTCTAGCAATAACATTATTTTCCCCCTTTTAATTTTTAGTACTTAAAGAAACTTAAGGGAGAGAATACTCTCTCCTTCTTTGCCAAATTAGTCCATATACTTATTTTTTTAAACTGAAATTTTTTTATTTTTTATTTTTTTTAATTTATTAGTTTAGTTTCAGTTAACAAGATTCAATTCCATAGCTCCTTTATTTTTAAATTTCGTTTACTACCCTCCCCCCTCCCCCCCACAGCAGCATATAGGCCAGTATAGAATCTGCAAATACATTCATATTAGACATTATTCCAATTACAAAGGTGTATTGTACTAGGTGGGATGAAAGATGGTAAAGAAGATATAAAACCAAACAATGAAAAGCAAAAGATCATTTAGTTTGCTTCCATTAGGATTCAGGCTCAGTTCTTTATAGTTATATCTCTGGATGGTGCAATTCTCTCTTTCTTGAGTCTTTCGGGATTGACTTATATCACTGCATTGCTGAAAAGAGTCCAGTCTGTCATAACTGGTCATCACAGATATGGTATGTCTGTGATTGCATAGAAATTTCTTCTAATTCTACTCTTCTCACTCAGCATCAATTTGTATAAGTCTCTCCAGGTAATGATGAAATCCATCACCTCCTCGTTTCTTACAGCACAATAATATTCCATTACATTCATATACCACAACTTGTTTAGCCATTCCCCAATTGATGGGCACCCCTTTAGTTTCCAATTCTTTGCAACCACAAAAAGGGCTACTATAAATATTTTTGTACATATGGGTCTTTCTCCCACTTCTGTGATATCTTTGGGATATAATCCTAGAAGTGGTATTGTTGGGTCAAAGGGTATGAAATTATTTATAATCCTTTGGGCATAATTCCAGATTGCTCTCCAGAACGGCTGGATAAGTTCACAACTCCACCAGCAATGTATTAGTGTTCCAATTTGTCCACGTCCTCTCCAGCATTTGTCACTTTCTTGTTTTTTCATCTTAGCCAATCTGACCGGAGAGATGTAGTATCTCAGAGTTGTTTTGATTTTCATTTCTCTAATTAATAGTGATTTAGAGCATTTCTTCATATGTTTATAGATATCTTTAATTTCTTTCTCTGAAAACTGCCTGTTCATATCCTTTGACCATTTATCAATTGGGGAATAAACTGAAATTTTTAAGGAGGGAAATTACTGAAAATTCACAAAGTGTTTGGAAGGTGAATCTTACAAGTATTAATTAGTAAAAATTACAAGTAATTTTTCTTTTGCTTATCCTTGTTTTGGAGGAGGGAAGGTGGGGCAATTGGGGTTAAGTGATTTACCCAAGGTCACACAACTACTCTGTGTGTGTGTGTGTGTGTGTGTGTGTGTGTGTGTGAAGTGTCTGAGGCTGGATTTGAACTCAGGTCCTCCTGACTCCAGGGCCAGTGCTTTATTCGTTGCGCCATCTAGCCACTCCCTTTTACTTGTCAATTGTGAGAAACAGCCACCTCTCAGAACTGAAACAAACAGATAGACACATACCCCAAATGGAATTATAAAATCTGATAGTTGGAAGAGACACAAACTTTATCTGGCCCAATGCATGCTGGAAAGAGATTGCAACTCTAACAGAACTAAGAGGTCATCCAAGCCCTGCTGGGAGACTTCAGTGAGAGATGAATTCATCACTCCCTAAGCCAAAACAACCCACTGTTCTTTTAGACAACTTTAAATGTCAGAAATTCCTCTCCCCTTCCCCCCCCCACCCCTGAAATCAAGCCTAAATTTTCTACTACCTCTTATTTCTTGGCAGTTGGGTGGCATAGTGGATAGAGTTCCATATCTGGACTCAGGAAGACCTGAGTTCAAATGTGACCTCAAACGCTTACTATGTGACCACGGGCAAATCACTTAACACTGTTTGCCTCAGTTTCCTCACCTGTAAAATGAACTGGAGCAGAAAATGGTGAGCTACTCTACCAGTATCTTTGCCCAGAAAAGGAAGAGTCAGATAAGATTGATAATGACGGAACAACAGCTGTTTCTAGTTTTGTTCTCTGAGGCCAAGAAGAACAGGTCAAATCCTTGAAATGATTAAAGGTAGCTATCGTCTCTTCCCCCCTCAGAAATATGAGATTAGAAAGCATTTGACCCTGTTGAATGGTTATAATGAGTCATACTTTGAGAAGAGAAGTTAGGTAGAATGCTTATACAGTGATGCTTAGTGTTGTTTCTACAGCTTGGATATTTAGAAATCTTTTTTTAAAAATCTGATGGCAGGGCGGCTAGGTGGCCCAGTGAATAGAGCGCCGGCCCTGGAGTCAGAAGGACCTGAGTTCGGAGCCGGCCTCCAACACTAATCCACAAAAACTAAAACCTAGCCGTGTAACCTTGGGCAAGTTACTTAACCCCAATTGCCCTAAAGGGGCGGCTAGGTGGCGCAGTGAGTAAGAGCACCAGCTTCGGAGTTGGGATGACCCGAGATCAGATCTGGCCTCAGAAAATGAGCACCCATGCATAAATAATGACTAGCCGTGTAACCTTGAGCAAGTTACTTAACCCCAATTTCTTTAAAAAAAGAAAAAAGAAAGAAAAAAGAAAAAAAATCTGATCGCAGAACAAACCTGATCTTTTTATTCATTTATCTATTTAAAATTATCTGAAGAATATTAGTATTAATAATCAAATGCTATTGATGAACATTATGGATCCATGTTGCTATTTTCCTTTGTATCAACTTCTCAGCTTTTCCCATTGTACCCATTCTACATGTACAAATAATTGCACGAGTAATTTTGGCTTCCTGAACTTAAAAGGAAAAGATATTACTTCTAGCAATGTTAATGATACAGCCATTCGAAGTGGTTTTTAATAGTTTTTAGGTTTTTTTTTGCCACAAATAGTATTTTCAACACTGTGCCTAACTAAACATATTTTTAAGATACAGACAATTGGCATTTTCACAAGACATAATAGCTTTGAGGACATTTAGAGTCTTAGGACCCAGGCTCTAATCCCTGATAATATTGTTCACAAACTATTTGAACTTCTCAGTTTTCTAATCCATGTAGGAAGGTAGGAAACATTTACTAAGTATCAGACACTGTGTCAAGAGCTTTGCAAAAACTGATCTCACGTAATCATTTCAACAGCCCTGAGAAGTAGGTACTATTATGATTCCCATTTTATAATTGACGAAACTGAGGCAGAGGTGTGACTTGCCCAGGATCACTTGCCCAGTTAGGAAGTGTCTGAGACAGGATTTGAACTCAGATCTTCCTGGTGCCAGGGCCAGCACTCTATCACTATGCCACCTAGCTACCTAATGTGAATAAGGATAATTGCATGGTCTACCTCCTGGGACTATTGTGAGGCAAGACTTTACAAATCTTTAAGTGTTAAATAAATATGAGTTATTGCAATTAATAAATTGTTCATCGTATAATAGGAATTATAACTGGACAAGATTATCAGATGGCAGAATAAAAACTGGAAGAAAATTTATAGCAGGGATTCTTAAACTCTTTGTGTGTAAATGACCCCTTCTCAGGATAACAATTTTATTTTTTCTTCCCTTTTTTTGCTTATAAACGGCTCCAATTTTATTTTTTTAATTAATAATAGTATTTATATATATTTGAAACATTTAATCTTAAGACCTTGAATTTCAGATCCATTTCCTTCCTCCCTTGTCACCCATTCCCTCTGGGGAAATAAGTAATTCAGTATATGTTGTACATGTCTAGCTATGCAAAACATTATCGTGGTAGATATATTGTACAAGGCTGCTTATAATTCCCTCCCCCTCATCCCACCCCCCACCTGGTCCATTCCCCACTTGATCCTGTCCCTCTTCCATAGTGGGTAACTCCAACCTCCCCTCCCCCCAAGGATGCCCTCCCATCCATCATCCCTCCTCTCATCCCCCTTCCCCCCATTCTGCTGTAGGTTGAGATGTCCCACCTAGTATGTATGTCATTCTCTCCCTGAACCAAATTCAATGAGAATGTGGTTTCGCCTTTTTGCCTTCCTATTCTTCCCCTCCCCTGCAACTACTTCCCCCAGCTTCCTCTACATGAGATAGTTTACCCCACCTTGTCTCTCCACATCTCTTCCTGCCACTTTCCTCTCTCACCTCACAACTTCACCCCTTGAGTATCCTCCCTTCCCAACAAATTCAACCTATGCCCTCTATCCATATATAAATGTAACCATATACACACACATTCACATATGTATTCACATGACCATACACCCTTCTTCCATTATTTTCATAGTGAGAAAGATTTCCTCAGTCACACTTATTGTTTTTCCATATAGGAATGTAAATAGTTCAACTTTGATAAGTTCCTTTTGATTTCTTTTTCCCTGATTACCTTCTTAGGCATCTCTTGCTTCTTGTGTCTGGATGTCAAATTTTCTATTCAATTCTGTTTTTTTCCTCAAGAATGCTTGAAAGTCCTCTATTCCACTGAATGACCATATTTTCCCTGAAACAAGATACTCAGTTTTGCTGGGTAGGTGACCCTTGGCTTCAATCCCAGCTCTTTTGCCCTCTGGAATATCATATTCCATGCCCTTTGATCCCTCAGTGTAGAAGCTGCCAGGTCCTGTGCTATTCTGATTGTGTTTCCACAATATTGAAATTGTTTCTTCCTGGCTACTTGTAGTATTTTCTCCCTGATCTGGGGATTCTGGAACCTGGCTATAATATTTCTGGGCATTTTCTTTTTGTGATCTTTTTCAGGAGGTGATCTATGGATTCTTTCAACCTTTATTTTGCCCTCTGGATTTAAAACATCAGGGCAATTTTCCTTGAGAATTTCTTGAAGGGTGATTTCTAGGTTCTTTCTTTGATCATGGCTTTCGGGTAGTCTAATAATTTTTAAATTGTCTCTCCTGGATCTATTTTTCCAGGTCAGTGGTTTTTCCCATGAGATATTTCACATTGCCTTCTATTCTTTCATTTGTTTGGATCTGCTTAACAGCATCTTGATTTCTCATAAAGTCATTAGCTTCCATTTGCTCCAGTCAAACTCTGAAGGAATGAATCTCCTCAGTGAACTTTTGAGATTCTTTTTCCATCTGGCAAATTCGACTTTTTAAGGCATTCTTCTCCTCATTGGCCTTTTGGGCCTCCTTTGCCATTTGAGTTAATCTATTTTTTAAGGTGTTGTTTTCCTCATTCAGGCTGTTGACCCTCATTTCATACTTTTCCTGCATCCTTCTCATTTCTCTTTCCAATTTTTCCTCCACTTCTCTTATTTGATTTTTAAAGTCCTTCTTAAGGTCCTCTATGGCCTGCAACCCACTCATGTTTTCCCCTGGGCCTTTTGGAGAAGGACTTCTGACCTCACACTCCTCTTCCCACCCCATGCTTCGACCCTCTTTGCCCCCAAAGTAGGAGTCTAGGGTTGCATTTTTCTGTTTAATTTGTTTCCTTTGCCTTGGCATGTTGCCACTTAATTACTTGACTTTTGGGCTTGTTGCCATAGTATGTCTTTGCCGACAGATAGGGGAATTTTCGTCCCAAACGTGTGGGAGGGCAACTTCCATTTCTGGCAAGCTGGAAACCCACCCACAACCTCCACCCCAGATCACAATCCAGATCCAGGGAGGTTAAAGCAAGAGAGATTACCCCCCAAGACTGATCACTGGATCTCCCTACAGTTTGTAAGCCAAGAGCTGGAGCTGCCTCTGAAAACTATAAAATGGCTTGTCTCCTCAGTGGCTTCTAGTCCCCAGGGGACTAAGCCGATGTGTTCCCCAAATACTGGTCCCAAAGTCCATAGGGCACTAACCTCTGACTTTGTCCTAGGGAATGTCTGTGTTGATAATTCTGGAATCGCCACAGCTGCTGGTGTTCTGGGGTCCCTCCAGCCAGGGGCTGGCCCTGCCACCTTGGGGCTAAAACCAAGACTCAGGCGGACCGGACCTGTGCTCGGCTCCCCACACTCTGCATGCTGTCGGCTCCCAGGTGGCAGCTCCTGGCTGTGCTGGTCCTTCCTGCAGGGCTGCTGGGCCGTCCTCAGTGGGAGGTTAGCTTCTCTGTGTAGTTCTGTGGGTGCTGGGGCTCCAGAAGTTGTTCAGAGTCCTCTTTTACATAGTTTGGAGGAAATCTGGGGGCAGAGTGGCTTGGACGCACTGTTTCTGTTCTGCCATCTTGGCTCCACCCCTCTTCCCTTTTTTTTAATGTTTTATTTGTTCCCCATTTACATGTAAAACAATTTTAAATATTAAAAATTTTTTGATGTCCAAATTCTTTTTCACCTTCCCCCCACCCCCCGTCCAAAAAAAAAAGAAAGTTAAAAAAAAAAAGCATGTTTTGATTTGCATTCAGACTCTATCAGTTCTTTCTCTTCTGGTGGTCTTTTGGAATTGTCTTGGAACACTATTGCTGAGAATAAATAGCTAAGTCATTTATGGATGATTATTGTACAATATTGCTATTATTGTGTCCAGTATTCTCCTGGTCCTCCTCATTTCCCTTTGTATCAGTTCATGAAAGTCTTTTCAGGTTTTTCTGAGAGCATCCTGCTCATCATTTTTTAGAGTACAATAGTGTTCCATCACAGTCATATATCACAACTTGTTCAGCCATTCCCAAATTGATGATCATCCTCTCAATTTCCTATTCTTTGTCACCACTAAAAGAGTGAGTGTAAGTATTTTTGTATGTATAGGTATTTTTTCTTTCTGTTTTTTATCTCACTATCTTGAGATAGTGGCCTAGTAGCAGTATTGCTGGGTCAAAGGGTATGCATGGTTTTATAGCCCTTTAGGTATTATTTAAAATTGCTCTACATAATGGTTGAATCAGTTCATAACTCCACTAACAGTGCATTAGTGTCTTACTTTTCCCACAACTCCTCCAACATTTGTCATTTTCCTTTTCCATTGTGTTAGCCAATCTGATAGCAGTGGGATGGTAACTCATTGTTGTTTTAATTTGTATTTCTCTAATCAATAGTAATTAAGAATATCTTTTCACATGAGCTTTGATTTCTTCATCTGAATACTTCTTGTTCCTGTCTTTTGATATGGACCCACCATTTATCAATTGGGGGATGGCTCTTTTATAAATTTAACCCCATTCTACCTCCCTCTTTCCCCTTTCCCTAGTTCATTCCTCTTTCTCACCCAATAATTTTATATTTTTAGATATCATTCATCATATTTAACTCACACCTGTGTCCACTTTCTATGCATATTTCTAATTGCCCTGATAATGAGAAAGTTCTTAAAGAGTTACAGGTATTATCTTTTCATGTAGGAATGTTGTAGTAGCAAGCACCCCAACATCACCAGGGTGGCTCCCAACACACATTCTTAGATCTGCTTTTGTAAAGGAAAGCAACTCAAAATCAGTTAACAAGCTTACTTTAATCAAACATATATTACCTAGTTCAGGAGGAAAAGGTCAGCACCCCAAACTTCAGATTATACAGACAGAACTTACAAATCAAACAGACAGGCTTCCAAACTGTCCAACCATTATCAATACCAAAATCACAGTTACCAGAGAGGGAAGCATCAACATCTGGGTTTTCAAAGCCGGGGCGCTCTCAACAGCTGCCCAGAGTCTCATCTGGTCAAATCACACAACACTTTTCAAAGTGAGCCCCAAAGCAAAGCCTCCCATCAGGGTTTATATAGCCTTCTCCTGGCTCAGAGGATGTAACAACCTTCTTGACCCACTGCCCAATCACAAAGTATCAAGGTGTGGGCTTTTCCTGAAAAACAAGCCTCCCACCATAGGCTCCAGGTGCACTTAAGCTAGGGGCAGGGAAGATCTTTAAATTTGCATTTCTATTACAATGTAGACAGTTTAACCTTATTAAATCACTTATATTTCTCTTTCTTTATTTTTTACTGTTTTGTGCTTCTCTTGAGTTTTCTTTAAACATCAGATTTTCTATTCAGCTCTGGTCTTTTCATCAGAAATGCTTGAAAATCATCTATTCCATTAAATATCAATTTCCCCCATCAAGGATTATATTCAGTTTTTCTGGGTAAGTGATTCTTGGTTGTAATCCTTGCTTCTTTGCCCTCTGAAATATCATATTACAAGCCCCCTGTTCCTTTTAAGTAGAAGCTGTTAAATCCTGTCTTATTCTGGCTATGGCTCCATGATAGTTGAGTAGTTTTTTTCTGGCTGCTTACAATATTTTCTCCTTGACCTATTCACTGTGCCACCTAGCTGCCCCCTAATTTTGCTTTTCAAGGCATTCTTCTCTTCATTGGATTTTTGTACTTCTTTTGTCATTTTTTGTCATTTTAGGGTTAGGGTTAGGGTTAGGGTTATTGGCATATTCAATTTTAAGATGTTATTTTCTTCAGTATTTTTTGTGTCCTTTACCAAACGGTTGACTCTTTTTTTCATAATTTTCTTGAATTGTTCTCATTTCTTTCACTAGTTTTTCCTCTATCTCTCTCTCTCTCCTTTTAAATTTTGAAAATCCTTTTTGAACTTTTCTAGGAATTCTTTTTGGACCTAAAACCAATTCACATTTTTTCTTTGAGGCTTTGGCTGTAGCAGTTTTGACTTATTGCCCTTTTTTTTGGAGCTTTTATTTATTTCTTCCCTGACACCATAGTGACTTTCTATGGTCAAGTCCTTCTTTTGTTGTTGCTTTTTCATTTTCTAGTCCATTTCTTGATTTTTAACTCTATGTTAAAATGGACTTTGCTCTAGTGGTAGATGGAGGTACTGTCCCAACTTTCAGGCCATTCTTTCTGCTGCCCTCATAGCTAGTTCTTAGAGTCAGTAAGTTTTTAATTTTTCCAAGGTGGTATTATCTAAGGAGAGGCACAGTCACTGCTCTCCTGGCCTATACTCTTCTCTTGAGTGACCAAAAGCACTCTTTTCCACCCTGGGATTGTGAGCAGGGCTCTCTGCTCCCCTCTGGCCACAAGTTTTAGTGTGTTAGTGCCCTCTCTCTCCCTGGTACTGCCACCAAGGACTTAGACCTAGATCCTTATATGGGTAATGTAAAAGAATCTTGCCCTTGGTGCCAGCAATGAGACCCTTGTAATCTCCTTCTGACCAGTTGTCTGATCCCCTTGCCAGCTGTTGGCTTAGAACTCTCAAAGCCATTGCTGCCACCATTGATTCAGTTGACTCTAAGGCATGGTGATGGTTTGCTGGGGCTCAGCCTCTGACCTAAATTTTCTTGGGCTGAAAATTGTTTCATCCCACCCTTTTTGTTTTCTCCAAAATTTGTTCTCAAAGCATTGTTTAAAGTTGTTTGTGGGGGAATTTGGGAAAACTCAGGTGAGTTGCTGCATTTTCTCTGACACCTTGACCGAATAATGTTTTTAAATGCATAAAATAAAATATATAGGATACAAAAAAACCCAATTATGTTGAAAAAGTTATCAATATTCGTGTGTGCATATGTATATATATAAACAAGTTTATGGGCCACAGGTTAAGCATCTTTGACTTAGAAATTAGCTAGTTTAGCTGCCTCTTCTTAATAGATAAGGAAACTGCTGCTCAGAAGGATGTTGTGACTTGCCCAACATCACCCAGGTAGTAAATAGCAGAGCTGAGGTTAGAACCTGAGTCCTATGACTCATAATCCAGTACTCTTTCAACTACATCATGATATGGTAGTTAGGGCTTTTCTTGGAGAGAAGTATTTGAGAGAGATTTGACCTATGAGCTCAGCCAAGAAGAAGTAAAATGATTGAAATTTTTTTTTGAGATCAGAGCCAGGACATAGGATTTTTGCACAGTAGGCAATGTTTGGAAATCAACCTACCCCTACCCCACTCCCTGTTTTACTTTTTTAAAAAGTAATTTATTTTAACTAGAAGTATTATAGCTACAGAACAACAAGGTCACAATAATTCATATATCAGTTCAGTTGCAAAATTTAATAGTGATCAGGGCTCAACTTTTGAGAAGTGTTGTGTAATTTGACCAGATGAAACTCTGGGCAGCCATTGAGAGCCCGCCAGCTTTGAAAACCCAGATGTTGATGCTTCCCTTTCTGGTAACTATGATTTTGGTATTGATAATGGTTGGACAGTTTGGAAGCCTGTTTATTTGATCTGTCTGTATACTCTGAAGTTCGGGGTGCTGACCTTTTCCCCCTGAACTAGGTAAATGATATATGTTTGGTTGATTGAAGTGAGCTTGTCAACTGATTTTGAGTTGCTTTCCTTTTGAAAAGCAGATCTAAGAACCTGTGTTGGCAGTCACCCTGGGGATATTGGGGTGCTTGCTGCTACAAAATGGCGATGAGGATGGGATCTGCTGAGTAAAAGGAAAGTATGGGGGCTGGGATAATTGTTTGTTTCCCAACCGTGGTAGCTGTGATTCTGTGGAGCCATGGAGCAGGAGAGAAGAACAGCCTGCATGCTGACTTCACTGAGCTGAGAGCAGGAATGGTGAGCTGCCTGCATCGAGACCTGTGGAGAAGCCAGGAGCTGCTGCCTTCTTTTTTTTTTTTTTAAACAAATACTTTATTAACTTCTGTTTTACATCATTCATTTCCGCCAGATTTTGAGTTACAATCATTTTCCCCCCATTATTCCCCTACCCAACCTCCCAGAATAGCAGTCCCACAAGATATCGCTTCCTCCAATCTGCTCTCTCCCATACCTTCTCCCATACCCCCATCGACTTTTCCATTAGAGGAAGATGAATCTTTGTGTCCCAATGCCTGCACATCTTATCTCCCAATTATAGGCAAAAGCATATTAATAATAGTATTTATATATATATTTGAAACATTTAATGTTACGACCTTGAATTTCAGATCCATTTCCTTCGTCCCTTGTCACCCATTCCTTCTTGGGATATAAGTAATTCAGTATATGTTGTACATGTCTAGCTATGCAAAACATTATCATAGTAGATATATTGTACAAGGCTGCTTATAATTCCCTCCCACTCATCCCACCCCCACCTGGTCGATTCCCTACATGATCCTGTCCCTCTTCTATAGTGGGTACTTCCAACCTCCCCTCACCCCAAGGATGCCCTCCCATCCATCATCCCTCCTCTCATCCCCTTCCCCCTATCCTGCTGCAGGTTGAGATATCCCATTTAGTATGTATGTCATTTTCTCCCTGAACCAAATTCAATGTGAATGTGGTTTTGCCTTTTTAGCCTTCCTTATTCTCCCCTCCTTTGCAACCACTTCCCCTACATGAGATAGTTTACCCTACCATGTCTCTCCCCATCTCCTCTTGCCACTTTCCTCTCTCACCTCATAATTTCATCCCTTGAGTACTCCCCCTTCCCAACAAAATCAACCTATGCCCTCTATCCATATATAACTGTAACCATATACACACACATTCACATATGTATTCATATGACCACACCCCCTTCTTCCATTATTTTCATAGTGAGAAAGATATCATCAGTCACAGTTATTGCTTTTCCATATAGGAATGTAAATAGTTCAACTTTGATAAGTTCCTTTTGATTTCTTTTCCCTGATTACCTTCTCAGGCATCTCTTACTTCTTGCATCTGGATGTCAAATTTTCTATTCAACTCTGGTTTTTTCCTCAAGAATGCTTGAAAGTCCTCTATTCCACTGAATGACCATATTTTCCCCTGAAACAAAATACTCAGTTTTGCTGGGTAGGTGACCCTTGGGTTCATTCCCAGTTCTTTTGCCCTCTGGAATATCATATTCCATGCCCTTCAATCCCTCAGTGTAGAAGCTGCCAGGTCCTGGGCTATTCTGATTGTGTTTCCACAATATTGAAATTGTTTCTTCCTGGATGCTTGTAGTATTTTCTCCTTGATCTGGGGATTCTGGAACCTGGCTATAATATTCCTGGGAGTTTTCTTTTTGGGATCTTTTTCAGGAGGTGATCTGTGGATTCTTTCAACCTCTATTTTGCCCTCTGGATCTAAAACATCAGGGCAGTTTTCCTTGAGAATTTCTTGAAGGGTGATTTCTAGGTTCTTTCCTTGATCATGGCTTTCAGGTAGTCCAATAATTTTTAAATTGTCTCTCCTGGATCTATTCTCCAGGTCAGTGGTTTTTCCCATGAGATATTTCACATTGCCTTCTAATCTTTCATTTGTTTGGATCTGCTTAACAGCATCTTGATTTCTCATAAAGTCACTAGCTTCCATTTGCTCCAGTCTAACTCTGAAGGAATGAATCTCCTCAGTGAACTTTTGAGATTCTTTTTCCATCTGGCAAATTCGACTTTTTAAGGCATTCTTCTCCTCATTGCCCTTTTGGGCCTCCTTTGCCATTTGAGTTAGTCTATTTTTTAAGGTGTTGTTTTCCTCAGTCAGGCTGTTGACCCTCATTTCATACTTTTCCTGCATCCTTCTCATTTCTCTTTCCAATTTTTCCTCCACTTCTCTTATTTGATTTTTAAAGTCCTTCTTAAGGTCCTCTATGGCCTGCAACCCACTCATGTTTTCCCCTGGGGCTTTTGGAGCAGGACTTCTGACCTCACAGTCCTTTTCCCGCTCTATGCCCCCAAAATAGGAGTCTAGGGTTGCATTTTTCTGTTTCCTTTGCCTTGGCATGTTGCCACTTAATTGCTTGACTTTTGGGCTTGTTGCCACACTATGGCTTTAAGGCCAGCTAGAGGAATTTTCGTCCCGAACGTGTGGGGGGCAACTTCCGTTTCTGGCAAGCTGTAAACCCACCCACAACTTCTACCCTAGATCACAATCCAGATCCAGGGAGGTTAAAGCAAGAGCGATTACCCCCCAAGACTGATCGCTGGATCTCCCCACGATTTGTAGGCTGGGAGCCGGAAATGCCTCTGAAAACTACAAAATGGCGTGTCTCCTCAGCAGCTTCTAGCCCCCAGGGGAGGGAGCTGACGCATTCCCCAAATACAGGTCCCAAAGTCCATAGGACACTAACCTCTTACTTTGTCCTAGGCAAGTCTATGTTGATAATTCTGGAATCTCCACAATTCCTGGTGTTCTGGGGTTCCTCCAGCTGGCTGCTGGCCCTGCCGCCCTGGGGCTAAAACCTCGGCTCAAGTGGACCTGGGCTTGGCTCGGCTCCTGCGCTCTGCGTGCTGCCGGCTCCCAGACCACTGCGCTGGTCCTTCCTGCAGGGTGCTGGGCTGTCCTCAGCGGGAGGTTAGCTTCTCTGTGTCGTTCTGTGGGTGCTGGGGCTCCAGAAGTTTTTCAGAGTCCTTTTTTACATAGTTTGTGGAGAATCTGGGGGCAGAGAGGCTTGGATGAGCTGTTTCTACTCCGCCATCTTGGCTCCACCCCCGAGCTGCTGCCTTCTGCTGGAGAAGAAGGAACCCAGGAGTTTGGGATTCAGCCATAGGAAAAGATAAGGACTGTGAGGCAAAGCAGGGGTACTGAATGTGTTTCCTTGCTGCATCCCACAGTTTGGGACCCAGGGGGAGGATTGATTTGTGACTATGGTGGGTGGGGTGAAGTACCATGGAACCCCAAGAACCCCACGTTGGTTTTGTTGCCCAGCCCCCTCTCTGGACTTGGAAGCAGTAGCTCGAGCAGTGTTTTGGGAAGGACACCCCCCTCCTCCCAAGAGAACTTTATTTGGACTCTTGTTTTGAATTAATGTGATAATGCTTTGTATTTTGTGTTTAAGGCCCAGTGGCCACTTTGGTAACTTTAGATGTACCTTGAAAATATGACCTAAGAGATG
Organism: Gymnobelideus leadbeateri; assembly: GCA_011680675.1. Taxonomy (NCBI): domain Eukaryota; kingdom Metazoa; phylum Chordata; class Mammalia; order Diprotodontia; family Petauridae; genus Gymnobelideus; species Gymnobelideus leadbeateri. Next base: position 1,002,275 of record WOXC01006854.1, read on the forward strand.
GTTAGTGCTAACTGAAATGTAAATTGTCTATGCTATGGGCATACTTAGCAAGACTTTACAGGATAAATGACTGATTTTAATTTGAGATATTGTTACTGATAAGAGACTAATTGAGTTAACCAAGACTTTGCCCCATGAGTGGAAGACTTTGACCTTGTACTTTGAAACTACTGTTAAGTGACTAATTGAGTTAATCAAGACTTTGCACCATGCTTGGAAGACTTTGACCATGTACTGTGAAATTACTGATGTGACTGATTGAGTTAACTTAAGAGTGCCTATTTTTTGATTTTACTGGTAAGTGACTGAGTTAACAGTTGCCGCATGAGTGGAAGACTTGGACTATTGTACTTTGAGATTATATTGTGATTTTCTTATGTACCTGAAAAATGTGACCTAAGAGATGTTTAATGCTAATTCAAATGTAAATTGTGTATGCTATGGGCATGAAAGATCTTGGGGCTGAATGTAATGGAAATGCAGACCTGAAGATCTTCCCTGCCCCTAGGCCCTTTGATTGGCTTAAGTGACTCTGAGAACCTTCTTTAATTTGAAAATATACTCTGCCCCCTACTAGGCTGAATGTGGTCACATGGAGCCTGTGGTAGGAGGCTTGGTTTTCGGGAATGCCCACATCTTGATGCTGTGTGATTGGGCAGTGGGTCAAGAGGGTGGTTACATTCTCTGACCCAGGAGAAGGCTATATAATTCCTGACATGAAGCTCTGCTTTGGGGCTCAACTTTTGAGAAGTGTTGTGTGATTTGACCAGATGAGACTCTGGGCTGCCATTGAGAGCCCCCCGGCTTTGAAAACCCAGATGTGGATGCCTCCCTCTCTGGTAACTGTGATTTTGGTATTGATAATGGTTGGACAGTTTGGAAGCCTGTCTGTTTGATCTCTCTATATAATCTGAAGTTTGGGGTGCTGACCTTTTACCCCTGAACTAGGTAAATGATATATGTTTGTTTGATTAAAGTGAGCTTGTTAACTGAAAAAAAATTGATAGTCATCACTCTTCAACTGTTCTTGCCTCATTGGCAGTGAAATCATTGATTATCTCATCAAAGTTAGTGTACTCTGCAATGTGATTATTACCTGATCTATACTCTTTCCCACAGAACTCTTGCTGTTTTATCATTGCAAATTATAATTTAGAAATATATTTGAATCACCTCATTTGGTTTAGGCAGGGTTTTATAAAGCAGAATTCCCTTCAGTGCTTGTTCTCCATCAGTGTTGGCATGGCCCAGTCAAAGTATGTTACCATCCTCTGAATGTTGTATGTTTTTAGGGGAGAGGGAGAACCAAAATGTGGCAGTTAGCACAGTATCCTAGGTTTGGCAGAGGAGAAGGTCATACTTCTGTGGAAGAAGAATAGAGGTTAAATACAAAATATCCCATATGATGCTTCCACAAAGCTTCAGTTTTTTAAATGTAACTTTTATTTTGTTTTACTTTTTTCCAATTAAAAAGAATTTATTTTGTCCCTTTCCTACCTTCTTTCTCCCTTCCCCTCCAGTGGAAATTTTTTTTTTAAAGAAAATTTTGTAACAAATATGTATAGTCCAGCAAAGCAAAATCTCAGATTTGCCTCGTCCTAAAATATGTTTTATTTTGTTTCCATTAAGAGGTGAATAGAATGGCTCATTACTATAACAGTGGAATCATAGCTAGTCACCACATTCATTAAAGTTCTTCAGTTGTTGTCTCTACAATGTTGTTAATGTATGAATAATATTCCATTACATTCGTATGCCACAACTTGTTCTGCCACACCCCTATTGATGGACACACTTTTTGTTACCAGTTATTTGTCCCACTAAAGAAAGAGTTATTAAAATACATTTGTTCAAAAGGTCCTTTTCCTCTTTCTTTGGTATCTTTGTGGTGTAAGTCTAGTTGTAATATTCCTAGGTCAAAGAATATGAAGATTTTGGTGACTTTTAGGTTATAATTTGAAACTGCTTTCCAAGATGACCAGACCAAATCTCAACTCCATTGACTTTAACTTTTTAACTTTTTGTTTTCACCCTATTCTGATTTGTTGGTATTTTCATCAGCTCCTTTTGTTAGTAAATATTTATTAAGCTATGAGAAGCCAGGCATTTTATCAAGTGTTGGCAATACAAAGAAAGGCAAAAGACATTCTTTGCTCTTAAAGGAACTTTCTCTGTTAAGGGAGACAACTTATAAACTGCTATGTACAAATAAGCTATTTAATGAATAAATTCAAAATAATCATCAGAGAAAAGGCATTATAATTAAGGGTGATTGGGAAAGACTTTCTGTAGAAGGTAGCATTTCACCTGGGATACAGAGATGAGAGAGAACATTCCAGGAATGGGTGTCAGCCAGAGAAAATGAATGGAGTTGGGAAGAAAGGCCTATCTTGTTGAGGAATAACAAGACAGCTAGTGTTGCCGGATTGAAGAGTATGTGGTATGATATAAGTTGTGAGAAAACTGGACAGGTGAGTGTGTGAGGAACAGGCAATAAGGGTTTTCTACTTTGCCCACTTCTGGCTTAGCCATGCCTATAAAGCTAAGACTCTATAGAGATTTCAAATTATGTGTGTTGATCTAATCAAACCAAACCAAACACTCTATGTCCATAGGGAAGAGTAATTTTATGGTAAAAAGGGGTCTGAATTGATGTTGTCCTGAGCATAGAAGATTCATTAAAATTCATGCAATGTGTCCAAATCTTGAAATAAACCAAGTTAGTATAACTGACAATTGCAAACCTTTCCTCCTAAAACATGCGAAACAGGAGGTTTATTATAAGCTATTTACTGAACTCTACCCTAGGGGTTGAGGTGGGTGTGATGATAAGTTATGATGATTTTGAAAATATTATAGAGATTTTGTTAACTGCCATAATGTTTCACAATATTGCCATGTATTTCCTTAATCTAATTAAGTTGTTTTGCTAAAGCAATATCAATATAAAATATTATTTTCATCAAAACTTACCTACCCTGTGTCTCATTCCCACAGGGCCTCATTCTTTGATTTCAATATGATGATAGCTAGCTAACTAGCAGACTCACTGATAAGCTAATCAGTGCTAAAGCATTAAAGGACAAAGTGCTATTCCCTTTGAATTTTAACAAGTTTCTGTTAATACAATGAAGCTTTGTAGCATGACTGAAGAAAAAAGACATTTAGGTGGCAGTGAAGAGAGTCACCATAAAATGATAAGGTTTGGGTTTAGGGGTGCTTAAGACCCCAAAATATCCACATGCTGGATCCTGCTGAATGAATTCTACTCAAGTCTTCTCTCAGCCAAAGGAAAGAAAAGTTTATTAGAAGTTGGCCATATTCAGTAGACTCTTAAGGAGCTTTGGTCCCTGATGGTTGCATTGGGCAAGCTGGCCAGAATCATCTGACACAGAGTGAGTCTGAGCTAAATCATTCTCTGGCCTACTCCCTCTCATGGAGGCCAGATGGGATCTCCTATACAGAAAAGTTGTGGGAGGAATCTAGGGGTGGTCTAGGGGAGAAGTTTGGGGAAGGTCTTCAGGAAGAATCAATGAGGTCAGACTCCAGTAATGAGTGATTAAGGGTGGGGAGTTGCTGGAGACTACCGGGAGATGACAAATAGTGGTGGGATAGGCCAGTTCAAAGGCATAAAGATTTGAGCCTAGACATTTTGGGAGGATCAAGGGTGGGAAATTTCTGGACAAAGGAAGGCTAAAGATTTGGGCAGAGCCACAATGAAAGGCCTATGGCCTTAGGCAAATGCCTCATCAAATGGGAAGATTCAATCAGAGATCAAGGAGGTGCCTCAAGCCTGTATCTCATCAGCAGGGCCTTTCCATACCAGTTAAAATGAGCAGGAATGCTTTTTTTTTTTTTTTTTTGCCTATAGGTAAGGCTAGGCCTAATTGCAAATGCAACTCTGGAAACTTCTAGCAAGTTTCCTGAGTTGAGAGGTTTTGCATAAACCCAGTTTACTCTTATCTTTTCAAAACAATTAGCAAGTTACCAAATAAACTAAATGAATAGTAATAACTAAAAAAAAAAGGGGGGGTGGAGGGGAGAAAGAAACGCCCATATAAAAAAGCAGCAAAGCAAATAAAATCTCCTAATCTGAATAATCCTAATATCCTAAAAATTACTATAGGATAAGGTACTGTTGAGTAAAGATAGATAAAGAGAAATATTCTATAACTTTAGGTAGAACCTTAGTAAAAAGAATGGAATGCTCTTAGCCTAAATGAAGTTTAGAAAAAAAAGAGAACTGAAGGAAAAGGATGAGAGTGAAATTAGAGCTTTTGATGAAACAAAAACAATTCACAAAGAGAATACGTGGTTTAGAACAATAGCTGGATAACCTTAATAAATTAGTGAACAGCTTGAAAATATAGTGGAGTTTATTAAGTGGTGTTCAAAATTCAATGACAACAAGGATTATTAAAGTCAAATGATGGTGAAACTGTAAGAACATAAGATATGTCTATAATCAAAAAGAATTAACTTGGAAAATATGGCACAAAGAAAATGAGAATCTTTGAATTTCAAAAAAAATGATGAAATAATTGTTCTAATTTTCATAGGAGAAAATTACAGAAATAACTGGAATGAAAGGGAAGAGTGCAGATCAATAGGTCCTACAGTGTACCACTGTAGAGGAATCTTAGCTTTAATTCACCTAGAAATATGGGGACCAAGTTCAAAACTTGAATGTCAAAGAGAAAATATTGAAAGTATCTAGGAAGAGACAGATCTTTCATCAAGGAACACCTGGAAGGGTACAGGATTACAAACTATCAATCAGGAATGAAAATAGCCTACAAATGGTAATAACTTAACCAGCAAAGTTGAGCATAGTCCTACAGGAGGACACCCCTTTTACACAAAATGTAGGACTTTAAAACATCCTTCTGAGAAAACTGTAGTAGTATAGAATCTTTGAAAAACAGAACAGTGGAAAAATATTAAGAAAGGTATAAAATCATGAGCAGTTTGTGAGAGTTAGGTTATAATTTAGGGTTTACATAAATGAAAACTAAGTACTCAATCATAATACAACACTACAAAGGGCTTCATGCTTGTTTCAGTACCAAGTGGACAGGGGAAAAATTGTAAATGGCCTCCCTTCTCACAATGTACCAGGAACTCTATTATAATTAATTATAGCCAGCAATTATGTCGTACTTTAAGGTTTGCAATTACATATGTTATCTCATATGATCCTCACAGCAACTGTGAAGTGGGTGCCAATATCATCTCTGTTTTACAGATAAGAAAACTGTGTAACTTGTCCAGGGTCACATAACTGAGCTAGTAAAAACCTGAAGCTGGTTTGAACTTAAGTCTTCATGCCTCTGAGTCAAGCACTCTATCCACAGGGGGTGAAATAAGATATCAGTGTAGCAGTGAGATAAAGAGAATCCCAAACACTAGGGTTAGGAGAAGAAAAGAAAGTAAATTGGATGTTCAGGGCAAGGTAGGATTTTGCAAATGAGTGTGAAGAATTTAAGATCAGTGGCAAGCCTTATGAGCCACCATAGTATGCAGCTGATATCTTTGTTTTCATAGATGAGATGATTTTTTGTTATTATATTATGATTCTTTTTGTTATTATATCTTGAAAACATATGCTTTTCTCTTCTTCAGATATTCCTACTTTCTTTCTTCTTCCTTTTTGAAGGCAGACCCTTTTTGAAGGGTCATACATCTAAGTAAATATCTTCTGTTGGATTTGAATTCAGGTTCTCCTGATTCCAGAGCTGGTATTCTATCTACTTTATTCTGTCCTAGCTGCCCCTCCTAGTTCCCTTCTTTAATGAGTTTTGTTTGCCAAATTGGAATCTTACCACTCTCCCCCAAATCTAGTGTTTATACTAAGGAACTAAGGGAAAGAGATGTTCTGATTGGTTTTTCATTGGGAAAGAATTATAGGATTTCAAATGTTCAGAGAACATTTCTCCTCAATAAATACTTCTCTTTCTTCCACGCTGGCCTAGTGGGTAGGCTATTCCTTGCTCTTCTAATTTGCTTGTGGTGTCATCTCTATGTCTAAATCATGCCAGAGGTCTATAATATCTAACTTTTCTAGTATTTGATTTGCCTCCTTGGTTTCTTTATTGTTTATTTTTTGATTAGCTTTGTTGAGTTCTGAGAGGTTACATTTGAGGTTCCCCATTAATATAATTATACTGTCTATGTCTTCATGTAACTCAATTGCTCCTTTAAGCATTTGAATGCTATACCACTTGGTTCATATATGTTTAATATTGATGTTGCTTCATTGCCTGTGGCACCAGCAAGATGTAGTTTCCTTCCTTATCTCTTTTAAGTAGGTCTATTTTTGCTTTTACTTTGTCTGAAGTACAGACTTCTTTTTTTACTTCAGCTAAAGCATCATAGATTCTGCTCTAGCCCCTTACTTTACTTTGTATGTCTCTGCTTCATGTGTGTTTCCTGTAAACAACATATTATAGGATTTTAATATCTGATCCACTCTATCTACTTCCATTTTATAGGAGATTTCAGCCCATTCATTTTCACAGTTGCAATTCCTACCTATGTTTTCCCCTCCAGCCTATTCCTCCCCCTGTTTGTCCTCTCCAAAATTCATTTGGAAGAACAAGAAGAATCCTCTCTCTCCTTTCTTTACCAGTGTTTTGCTTCTTCTCCCTCCCCTGATTTGCCCTCCCTTTTTTCAGTCCCCGTCCCCATTTCTTTTCTTAATCTTCTCCCCTCCTACTTACCTGTTGGGTAAAATAGATTTCTATAATCAACTGATTGTTGTTTCCCTCTTTAAGACAATACTGATGAAAATAAGGTTCAAGTGATGATTGTCACTCACCCTCCCATCTTCCCCTCTACTGTAATAGGTCTTTAGTACCTCTTCATGTGAAATAATGTACTCCATTGTACCTCTCCCTTCCTTCTGCACCCATTGTACTCATCATTCTCATCCCTTAATTTTTTATGTCATTCCCTTAAATTTACCTTCTATCTGTGCCTTCTATGTATATTCCTTCTAGCTATACTATCAGGAATACAATTTTTAATAATTTCAAGTATCACCTTCCCTTGTAGGGAGGTAAGCAGTTTAGTTCTATTGAATCCCTTATGTTTTCTTTTCCCTTTTTATCTGTTTATGATTCTCTTGGATATTGATATTGCAGGTCACATTTTTTATTTACTTCTGTTCTTCTCCTTCTGGAAGCTTAAAATCCTTCTATTTCATCAAATGAACACTTTTTCCCCATGAAATATTATACTTAATTTTGTTGTGTGGTTGATTTTTGGTTGTAGTCCAAGCTCCTTTGCCTTCTGCAATGTCATGTTCCATGAACTCTGATCCTTTTTTTGGAGGGCAATTGGCGTTTAGTGACTTGCACAAAGTCACATGGCTAGTTTTTGTGTTAAGTGTCTAAGGCTGGATTTGAACTCAGGTCCTCTTGACTCCAGGGCCAGTGTTCTATTCACTGCACCACCTAGCTGCCCCCATCTCTGATCCTTCAATGTTGCAGTTGTCAAGTACTGCATAATCCTGATTGTGACTCCCAGATATATTTTAAATTTTTTTGGTCTTTATTAATTTTTTGTTTACTTTTAGTTTACAAGATTCAGTTCCACAATTCCTTGAGTTTCACATTTTCTCTCCCTCCCTCCCTGCCCCATGTTGGCATACAATCAAGTATAGGATCTGCAAATACTTTCACATTGAACATTATTCAAGTCATAAAGAAGGATTGTAACTGCTGGAATGAACAATGGGAAAGAGGAAGCAAAACCAAACAAGAAAAAGAAAAAGAGCAGGTAGTTTGCTTCAATCTGGATTCAAATTCAGTTCTTTCTCTGGATGTAGACATCTCTCTCCATCCTGAGTGTTTTATAACTTTAGACCTATAACCCTGCATTGCTGAGAAAAGTCCAGTCTATCAAAGTTGGTCATCACACATACGTTGTGTCTGTAATTGTGTACAAATTTCTCCTAGTTCTACTCTTCTCACTCTGCATCAGTTCTTATAAGTCTCTCTAGGTAAATATGAAGTCCATCTGCTCCTCATTTCTTATAGCACAATAGTATTCCATTACATTCATATACCACATCTCTCCTGGATCTATTTTCCAGGTCGGTGGTTTTTCCCATGAAATATTTCACATTGCCTTCTATTCTTTTATTTGTTTGGATCTGTTTAATAGCATCTTGATTTCTCATAAGTCACTAGCCTCCATTTGCTCCAGTCTAACTCTGAAGGAATGAATCTCCTCAGTGAGCTTTTGAAATTTTTTCCATCTGGCAAATTCGGCTTTTTAAGGCATTCTTCTCCTCATTGCCTTTTTGAGTCTCTTTTGCCATTTGAGTTAGTCTATTTTTAAGTTGTTGTTTTCCTCAGTCAGGCTGTTGACTCTCATTTCATACTTTTCTTGCATCTTTCTTATTTCTCTTACCAATTTTTCCTCCACTTATGTTATTTGGTTTTTAAAATCCTTCTTAAGGGCCTCTATGGCTGTAACCTGCTTGTATTTTCATTTGGGGCTTTTGGTGCAGAAGTTCTGACCTCACAGTCCTCCTCCTGTTCCATGCTTTGATCCTCTTTGCCCCCAAAATAGGAGTCTAATGTTGAATTTTTCTGTTTATTTTGTTTCCTTTGCCTAGGCATGTTGCCACTTAATTACTTGACTTTGGGGCTTGTTGCCACACTAGGACTCTGCCACCAGACAGGGGAGCTTCTGTCCCAAATGTTGGGGTCTTCACAACTTCTGGAGGTATTAGTTGGATGGCCTTTCTGAAGCCCCCACACACTCTGGCAAGCTGGTCACACATCCCAAGACCCCAGACCGCAATCCAGATCTAAGAAGATTAAAGCAAGAGCGATTACCTCCCACATTGATTGCTGGATCCCCCCTACAGTTCGCAGGCCAGGAGCTGAAACTGCAACTGAAGCTTCAAAATAGCTGCTGTGCTGCAGCTCCTCAGCTGCTTCTAGCCCCCAGGGAAAGAAGCTGACATGCTCCCAAATACTGGTTCCAAAGTCCATAGGGCACTAACCTCTCACTTTGTCCCAGGCATCTATATGTTGGTAGTTCTGGAAAAGCCGGTGTTCTGGGGTCCCTTCAGCCAGCTGCTGGTCCAGCTGCCCTGGGGCTAAAACCTTGAACTCACAAGGTCCTGGGCTCGGCTCCCAGAGCGCTATGCTGGCTGCTCCCTGCTGGGCTGTCCTCAGCTGGAAGTTAGCTTCTCTGTGTCATTTTGTGGGTTCTGGAGCTCTAGAGTCCTCTTTAACATAATTTTGAAGTGGTGTGGGCTGGAGTGCCGTAGAAGTGCTGTTTCCACTCTGCCATCTTGGCTCCACCCCCAGCATGTGGTGGTTCTTGAAGCTGGAGTCTGCTGGTTTCCTCTGGCTATGCTAAAACATATGGCAGGATCCCGATGCTGGTGTTCACCTGCTCAGGATTTCCCACTGGTTTGCTGAGGGGCTTGCTGCTTGCTTATTAGGATGGTTCCTTTCCTGGAAGGTGGTCTCCTTTTACCTCAGTGAAAAAGACCTCTCTTGCTAATCTTCCAAGTTTCTTGGGCTAAAAGATTGATTTTTTTTTTTTTGCTGGTTCTGCTATTCCAGGATTTGTCTTGGGCACTATTTTACAGTTGTTCAGAAGTGAATATAAGGGAGTTAGCGTTGCTTTCTCTGCCATCTTGGCTTCCAGAAGTCTTGAAATGATTTAAAAGGAAATGAAAACAGAGGTAATAATTTAGGACGAAATGTAAGTACTTGACTACATGAAAATTTAAATGGATACAACAAAACAATACAATTAAAAGAAAAATAACATCTTGGGAAAGTATTCTGGCAGATATCACGTAAAATTTGACATTTTCAATATTTAAGCAACTTATAGTCACAATTTATAGTGACAGTTCTAAGTCTACCATAACGGGCATACTGGCAATAGAAAATTTTCACAAGAGGAGATACAAATTGTTAATCAATTGAAAAAAGTGTTCATTCTCTTAGTAATCAGATATGTATATTAAAATTACTTTGAGTCACTGACTCACCTGAATCAAATTGACAAAAATAATTAAAGGCCATAAAACCCTTTTTGGTCAGTTTGTGGAAGGAAGATCAGGTGAACTTATTTATTGCTGGTAGCCTGGCTAACAGAGAATCTTTGTCGAGAACAATCTGGCAATATGGAATAATATTATAAAAATAATCGTACTCTTTGACTTGATCACAGAACTGTTTAGAAATTTTCATAGTAGCATTATATGTAATTAAAAAAAAAACTAAAAAGAACAAAAACTGAAAACAGCATGTATTTCCAACAGTAGGTGAATAGGTAAATAAATTTTGGTATAATTATTTTAATGGAAGACCAAAATGCAATTAGAACTAAATAGCATGAGAAATGCAAAGAAATATAGAAAGAAATTTAGGAAATAATGTAAACAAAACACAGAACTAAAAGAATAGAATACATACTAATAATGACCCATACAAAAGGAAAAGGGAAAGAGATTGAACAGAGTTTTCTCAAGGACTTAAGAGTGATTATAATTATGATTTCCATATTGAAATTGTGGTTAAAAGGTAAATAATTACCGGGTAACTTTAGCTGCTTAAACTGATGACCAATATTGAATTTTCAATCATGATTACAAAATTCATCCCAATTTTACCAAATAAAATCTATACTTGCTTTGCCATTTATGGTCCTGAAGAGTTATCTGGGTATACTGAGAGGTTCAGTGACTTGCCTAGGACCAAGATGGTATTAGAGGCAGGACTTGAATCTAGGTCTTGCTGATTCTGAGACCCATTTTTTATCCACTACCCAATGTGGAGCTAAGTGATGAAATGGATAGAGTGCTAGGCCTGGACTTGGGAAGACCCAAGCTTCAGACACTTACTAGCTATGTGACCCTGGCAAGTCACTTAACAGTTTGCCTCAGTTTCCTCATTTGTAAAATAAGCTGAAGAAGGAAATGGCAAATCACTTCAATATCTTTGTCATAAAACCCCAGTGGCTTCATGAAGAGTTGGATATGCCTGAACAACAACATAAGTTATTTCTATGTTCTCTTACCAGTTACAATGTAAGCTATTTGAGAGCATGAACTTTTTTTTTTATAACCTCAGCACTTAGACCAGTGCCTGGTAAATAATAAGTACATAAAAAATGTATATTGACTGACTTTTCAATTCCCCTATGTTGCACCCTGGCTTTCTAGGAAACCTCTTCCATGGGGTCATATTTGTAACTGCCCTCTTTGGGAAGCACTTTTGTGCATTTAATCCTTCAGAAATTTCCTTAAACCTCAAACCCTTCTATATTCTATTTCTTCATGGCACCACTTTTTGCTCCCCAACAGAATAAAATGGTAAGTCTTAAGATGTTAACTTAGTTAAGTTACCTAGTCAGGATTTGTCACTAGAGTCAGCATTCTTATTGACAAGAAGTCTTTGCTAATGTTAAAGTTAAATACATTTTTGAAGTAGTTCAAATCCATTCTGTGCATGAATGCGTGTGTGTGTGTGTGTGTGTGTGTGTGTGTGTGTGTGTGTATGTGTGTGTGACCTTTAAAGTGAAGAGAGTGCTTATTGGGGATAAACAACTTTGTTGCTTGTGGATCCAGTTTCTCACCTGAGTGGGTACTCCTCTACCACTGCAGATTGGGGAATGGGTGGGGGGAAAGGAATAAGCATTTATATAATGCTTATAATGTGCCAGGCACTATGCAAAACACACAGCTAATAAATTTCTGAGGACAGATTTGAATTCAGGTCTTCCTGGCTTCAGGCTCAGAACCCTCTCCCCTCTGCCAGCAGCTGCCTCTCTACCTCTGTGTGCTTTCTTTTTGCTGTAGTATTCATATCAATATTCTTTTGTAAATCTTCTATAGAAACTTTAACCAATATACCAGAGGTTTTCTCTTAAATCTTTGAATGTTTCAAGTATATTAGTGTAACATGTGGGCTATCCATCTGTTAGCCCTCATTTATGTTACAATACCTCTCCACCTCCCTTTGTACCATATGTCCTTGTAAGAGACAGTATGGCATAGAGCAAGGATGAACTCTATATCTTCGAGGTCACATGTGGTTCTCTAGGTCCTCAATGCAGCCTTTTGACTGAATCCCATGTTGTTGGATCTTGGATTGAACGAAAGGGCCACACTTGAGGACCTCGAGGGCCATATACGCTTTGAGGCTGTAGGATCCCCACACCTTGTGTAGAGGATAGAGAACTGGCCTTGGAGATGGGAAAACCTGGATTGAAGTTCTATCTTCTGTGACATAGAGACTATGTGACCCTTTGCAAGTCACTCAACCTTTCACTATTCTAGACAACTTTTTAAGGCTACAAGTTACAGAGGTGATGAGTTATTTTGGTAGAGGGACTTTCTTTATCTGGGAGTTCCCTATATTAATGAAATCACAGACTCAGTACATATCCCTTTATCATGCATTTATCCATCCCTATATTGTTCCTGTGCTGTATTATCTGGCAAAGTAAATAATGGCACAAATATTAAACAAATACTTTTGTTTTGATTCTTTTTGGGGGAACTTGAATAAAGTTGGATAGTATGGAGGTATAGGTTTGTATGTGGTATGTGTGTGTTCATATATTTGATTTCCAGTGTTGAAAAGCCCACTCACTCCTAGGATAGCCATTCCACACTTAGATAGCTTTTTAATTGTTAGAAAGTTTTTACTTATGTCAAACAGTATTCAATAAGCACTTATTAAATAAATCAAATACGTGCTAAGAACTGGAGTTTCATAGAAGGGTTGAAATTCTCTATCCTTTTTATTGTTGTTGTTGTTAGAGAGGATTTGTTAATTAAGGTAAAACCATGCTTCTTATCTTTATTATTGTTATTATAGTTTAGTCAGTTGCAGATCAACCTGATAGAGAAAAAAACTGCCTGAGTACCTTGGGAAAATAAAGCTTCCAAAATAAACTGTACCACCCAACTGGAATTTAAGTGGAGCTATTTTCACATAGGATAACCATATAGTAAGTTATAGATTTGTGATGGAATAACATAAATCCCAGTGGCAGAGTCTCCCTAGTGCTCAAGTCCCTTCCTGGTAGTATGTTTGGTGGTTGGGGAGGCACATTTGACTCACACAGGCCACTAGGGGACCATTTAGCACATTACCGCTTAGACTCTGTTAAAGCCCAATACAATCCTTTTTTCTTTTGCCTAGTATGCTGTTCCATTCTTATTACTCTCTGGGAAAGTCAGGGAATCTTGGAAATTGTATATTGGAAACAAGAGAAACCATGTGTGTCCCTTGAATTATAAAAAATACACTTGTATTGGTATCCTGAATTAAGCATTTAATGTTTTTACAAAGAATAGAAAGGGTAATGGGGTTAAGTTTGAATTTAGAGAGTGTTGGAGGCTATATAAATCAAATGATAGCTAGGAAGCTAGTGTGTACTGTTTATCTCCCTAGTTTCTTTCATATTTATGTGTATGTGTTTATTGTAGGTATTCATGTATATAACACTTATATTAAGAAATTAAATAAGCAATGTGTATTAAAGGTAGTTTAATTGATGGCCTTAAAAACTAAACATGGATAAAGGCATGGATAAAATCAATATTATCTTCATTAAATACAGTAGAGATCATGAAACAAGAATGGGAATTAAAGGTAATTGATTATTGACCTGTAATATCAGATCAGTTTTAGGTGAAGCACTTTTTCATTTAGGGAACGATAAAAACCGTTAGGTGACCAAAGGGTCAACATTTCTGATGTTGGGTCCCTAAGGTCATTTGAGAAGCAATTACATATGTCTCTCTGGAGGCAGAAGAGAGAAACAAGTTAAATCATCTTTTCTCATTCCAAGTGCTTATGGAATTAATCAGGTTGAAAACACTCAAGAGAGAAATTGGAACTTAGTCAGTTTGAAGTGATCTTTGTCCTTCTTTGAATTATTACCAAATCTTAACCTATTATACGACTAACAAAGCAAATTCAACTCAACAAATAGTAAATACTTCCTATGTTCCAGACACTGTGCTAGATGTTGGGGATACAAAGATAAAAAAAAATTGTACCCTAAAATATTTTGCAGTCCAATGGAACCATAACTTCAAGTAAAACCAGTGTTGTAAAAGTGATGAAGAAAAGGCATTATTGTTGGTATAAATGCATGCATTTACCTTATTTCCTGCAGCATAAGCAATCGGTGTTATTGTATACAATGCACTCTGAAGCTTGTCCACCAGTACTTCTATCTCGGTGTGCAAATAAATAAACCATGAGCAGGGTCTAGAATTGGACTGGAGGAGGAGAGGAAAAAGAGGAGGAGGGTAGACTTGTTTGCTTTTAGGGAACTTCACAAGCCTTTTCATGAATTTAAACTTTTCCCTGAAACAAAGGCCCATCTTTTTAGCATTGATGTTCTTCCAGTGATGCATTTTGGCAATGATCCATGCGGTAAGATGGTCTTTGAAGAATGAAGTTTAGGATCACTCCAAGGGTGTCTGATGGGAATGATCAGGCTTTAATATGTTACAAAGGAGCAGTCATATAAAAGTCATCAGAGAAATTAATTTCTGGAAAAAAATGAGGAAACACATCACAAATCCAGTAATGGCTTTATGTTCTCTTTATATAATATCAAGGAAATGAAGGGAAGATCCTAAGAATATTGGATGGTCCTTCCTGTAATGGATTTGTAGAAGGACACAACAGACTCATAGGATGACAAGACATATATAGGCTATCTGTATCATTGGAGGAAAGACCCAAATTAATAAGATCAGAGTTCATAGGCATGTATTTTGACTTTCCATTGTGGATAATAATGTATACACTGGTGAATTAAAGAAATGCTTCCTGCCCCCAAGTGGTAGAAATTCTAATACTGAGACAAAAATAGTAGGGACTAAGCATAGAAAAACAATTGCATTCTTTTTCTCTCTTTTGTTTTCTTTCTCTAGAACAGACTTTAATTTCTCTTTCAAAAGACAAGCCTTCCAATACTTTATTTAAAAAAATTTTTTGAGGGGGGATGTAATGGTAATGTAATTTGAATTTGAAGATCCCTATGTGTTGGCAAAGGTAGCAGGCACTTTGCACTTAGTAAACTGATCAAGGCTCTGTTGGGGAAACAGAAGGTATGAACTCCAGTCACCTCTTGCTGACGTAACAGGAAGGGGTTGGCTGAAACAGGAAGTAGCTAATGCTGTGTATATAAGAAAAGTCCGAGAGAGGCACAGGCAGAATTTCTTGGTACCAGCATCTAATGGCAGAGCAGCTACAAAAGAGAGAATGGAGAACTGAGCCAGAATTTCCTGAGAGCTTGTGGTGGAGCTTCTTCTGAACAGGAGCCCAGAGCCAGCAGCCAGGAGCCAGGAGCTCAGGTGACTGAAGCATGACTGGGATGCTGAGACTTTGTTTGTGGCTTGATTGAGCCTTGAATTCCCTGAACCAGAAATTGTGAAGGATCTGACATGGACCAGACCCTGTGAACTTCAGTGTAGAGCAGGACCTACCCCAAGAACTGGACAAGGAACTGGGAACTGTCTGCCATTGAACCCAGGTGACAGTCTGGTGAATTCAGTAGAATCTGAGACCATGAAGGGGATCCAGGGAATCTGAGAAATGGCCCAAGTCAAGATGAAAAGACCTCTCCCTGGGTAACAGAGTAATGATAAAATTGTAGTTTACTAGTGACCTAGGGCTGGAGGATTTGTATTCGATACTTAGTAATTGATTGCTGAATAAGTGACTGATTGAGTTAATCAAGACTTTGCCCCATGGGTGGAAGCCTTTGCTGAATAAGTGACTGATTGAGTTAACTTAAGACTTCCCTATGTGTGGAAGACTTCGCCCCTGAGTGGAAGATTTCAACTATTGTACTTTGTGATGATCTTTGTTCTAAATATTGTGACCACTTTGGTGAAAAGCATGTGGCCATTTTAATGATGAGCTGTTTGTAAATATTAAGTTATAATATTGTGAATGCTGTACCTTGATTTTCTGTGAAAGTTTTGTTTTGATTTGTTATGGAATAGAGTGTTCACTATACTGTGCAATCAGAACCTTAAAAGCTGTTCACAGTAGCAGTCCTTTGGAAAGCTTCTGTGCATGGCATTACAGGGGAATGCAGGGCAATTGGGGTTAAGTAATTTACCCAAGGTCACGTGGCTAGTAAATTTGTCAAGTGTCTGAGGTTGTATTTGAACTCAGGTCCTTCTGACTCCAGGGCTGGTGCTCTATTCACTGCACCAACTAGCCTCCCCTCTACCAATACTTTAAGACAGCTATCATATCCCACTTACTTAAGCTAATATTTGAGTGTTGTTTTATGGGAAAACAAAGATTAGGTGAATATAGCATTATAGATTAATCCATTTCCTTCAAGCCAAGGGAGAAATAGTGGAAGGAAAAGGAGCAAACGCTAAACTTATATATTAAATTCAGAAAATAACAACAGCCCAGTATTCATGCTGCGGTAACTCCACCCTCACTTTGTATTTCTCAGGAATCATCTTAATTCATGCAAGCTGTCTTAAATTTACCAAGCTGCCTCATATTATATTTAGAAACATTTGATTTCCTAGATAAAATCTTAGGTCCTTTGTGGCTTCTAAGTCCTATTTCTTTTAAACTGTAAAGTCAGGTTTTAGCCCAAATGGTACTTTTAACAATAAAGTCAGAATTGTTCTTCCCAGTCTGAAATGGCCTAAGTTCTAAATTTGGTAAAATTGTTTCTGCTGTCAGTATTTAATGAAGGACCACTGGATGGTTATCCCCTGTGCTGTTTTCAAGTTGCTGTGGTTTGCACTAAAGGACAGTTGAGAAGTCCTCAAAACCACTGTTCAGAGAAGGTTCACTGATTCACATGGTCTTTTCTTGTTACTAAAGACTTTGGTCAGCCAGTGGAGACCAGGCAAATAAATATTCCTTGTCATTCTCTGCTCTCAAGAAGCACTTGAGAAGAATGATTGCTGAGCTGCCTACTCTTAACTTATGCCCCTTCATGCTAGCGTCCAGTCAACAGGTCATTTTTTTTAACAAAGCTTCCGGAAATACAAGACTCTGAGTATACTTTAAGGATCATAACAGCAAATTGCCTTTGGCACTCCTCTAGCTAATTTGTTCAGTAAGTCTCCATGCTTAACTCCCTGTTGCCAATGTATACACCTTCTTATTAGCTGCATGAAAAGTACAGATATATCTGGTGATGCTGGCTTGAAAGACTGTAGCCAACGCGGAGTGACTCTAATCACCTGAACAGATCAAAGGCAGTAGTAACCTTCCAAAATATAACAAATATCATAAGCTGTCAGAATATTGTTATTGTTTTTAAAATGGGTTCTTATATCTTCTGTGTTTGCCCCACAGTGTTCTGAGTTGTTCTTGAATACAAGTGTGGTGAGTGTGTAGGACACCCCTAGTCATTTGCTACTGTTTAGTATTTGAGGCTGCATTTTTACTGGGGTACTTTGTTCAGGTGTGATGGCTACAAGTCATTATTAATTAATGGTCAGGTGACAGGGATATCTTTATTCTTCCCTCCCATCTCTCTATTCCTGTGGAAGGGATAACAACTGTTTTTATTATCTTTAGTGTAAGGTCTCTTAACCTGGAGTCCAAAGACCACTAAAGTAATCCAAGGGTAGATTTCAAGGTGACCAGGAAGAATAAAATAAAACAAATACACTTTTATATTAATATGTGTTTTTCATTGTAACTACTTTATTTCATGTATTTGAAAATATTATTCTGAGAAAGGGCTTCACCAGATTGCTAAAGGAGTCTGTGACAAACACACACACACACAGTTAAGGAATCTTGCTTTAGACAAATTAATAAATCAGGTGGTCATGGATGAAGTTCCTTAGTTCATTGTAGATGACAGTTCTAGGATAGCACCCAACAAATTTATGGGGTAAGGGAAAGGGAGCCCTGCTACTTGGTTGGATTTGTTTCCAAGGCTTAGAAACATTATTTCTCTTTAGTTCTTGCTTCAAAGGCTAGTGTAGGAATATGTGTTCAATTGCCTCAGACCCATTCATTAAATTGACTCAATTCAATTTAACAAACATTCATTAAACTTTTACTAAGTTCAAGATAAAGGAAAACAAAACAAAACAAAAAATCTGGCCTTCACCAAACAAACAACAGAACTCAAATGAATTAGTCCTTGACATCAAGGCATTTATATTCTTTGGTGAAAAGTCAAGCAAATTGATTAATTAGGAACCTAAGATAAAAGTGAATTTCATTGAAAGTAAGGAAAAAAAAGGTCAGTTCTTCTGTTCCCCTTGCAAAATGTGAGTCTAGGTAGGAGGGTCACCTTAGTTGGTGGAATGTGCTATAACATTTCCATAAGTTTGCTGTTCCTCCCCCAACCTCCAAAAGATTAGGGCATCTATGACAATGATGTTTGGCTTATTGACCTATAAGAATTCATGGCAAGCATAATGAAAGGTGGAAAGCTCAATAAATAAAACTGTCACTTTGCTTCCATTACATTTTGCCCTTCATTTTTTTTTGCTTGGTTATACTGGGTTGAGTTTACATGGCACTGTGCTCTCCTCATCATCTTCCTATATAGTTCTTTACTGCATAATTATCCATTTTCCATCCTTTATTCTTGGATGTTTCCCAAAGCTCTGTCCTAGACCATTTCTTTTTTGTTGAATATACCTTCCCCCTCCCACCACAGTTAACTTAGCTTTAGTTATTATCTCTATGCAGATGAATATCAGATTGATGTATCAAGTCATAATTTCTTTTCTCATTTTGAGTCCCATGTCATGTGTTATCTGCAGAGCATCTCTGCTTGTGTGTTCTATGGTCAAATATGCCCCCTCTTCCTGCCTGGCACCCCACTTATTTCTGTAATCATCTATGCTTAGAACCTCCCTGGCTGTGAAACCAGAAATCTCAATCAATCAATCAATTTATTCAGTGTCTTTCATGTGTCAGGGAAACAAAACCTCTTTTTCTGTTGGAAATCCAGCTAGAGAAGGATTGACTTCAACTTGAAATATATGGTCAGTGGCTTCAGCATTGATTGATGATGGTCTGTTGATAGCACTATGGAAGTGTTCAGCCCATCTCTCCAGGATCATGTCCTTATCAATATTCAGTATGGCTCCATCAGAACTGCGTAGTTGAGATGTAGTATAGTTATTTAGCCCATAAATAACTGGGGTATCATAAAAGTGCTTTGGATAATTACAATCAGAATAAAATTTCATTTTTCTGCCTTCTTTTACTGAGTCAAGGATCCTGTATCTCTCTAAGTTTTACTTGTGCTTTACTTTTGATGGAATTAAATGCTACCTTCTTAGAGACAGATGAACTATCCTTCTGGTAGATCCTGTGTAGTTCTTGTTTTTCATTTAGCAACTTCTGAATTTCCCCATAAGTTTTATCTAACAAATTTTGGTTTTTGACAGTATACTTTCCAGGGATGTACACATAGATGACATGGCTGACACATTGCCAGAACTAGTTCAGTGTTTAGGAGTCTCTGAAGGAAAGTATGGGAAACAAGAAGCATTAGATTGCCTGTCAGACTGAAGGTCTACAGAATCAGTATGCCGATCTCATCATTATCTGCCTGTGAAACCTAGACATTGTACCAGCACCATACCAGGAAACTGAATCACTTCTATTTGAATTATCTTAGGAAGATTTTGAAAATCACCTGACAAGATAAGGTACTGGACACTGAGGTCCTTTCTTGAGCTAAACTGCCAAGAATTCAAACTATACTGAAGAGAGTACAACTCCAATGGACTGGCCATGTTGTTCAAATGCCAAGTGTATGTTTGACACCAAAACTATTTTACAGAGAACTCACACAAGGGAAGTACTTCTATGACTGTCAGAAGAAGTGATTCAAGGATGTCTCAAGGTCTCTCTGAAGAACTTTGGGATCCATCACATGACATTTGCGACACTGATAAAGGATTGCACAGATGGCATGCCCACATCAAAGAAGGCACTGTGCTCTGAGTGAAACAATTGCATTAGCTCAAAAGAAATGTGAAATGTGCAAATTTAAAGACATCTCCATTCCAAATATTCATGTGGACAATTTGTGCCCACTTGTGGTAGAACATTCCAAGCTCATAGATATTATTTTGGTCTTCTTTAAGAACAAAAGACGACAACCAACCAGCTTTATGTCAGGCACAATGCCAGGTACTGGGGATTCAGACTAAAGTGAAACAGTGCCTACTCTCAAAGAATGTGCATTCTATTGGAGGAACCAACATATATGTATGAGTGGCGTGAAACCTTTCAATCTGGAAAAAGGGATGGGATAGGACAGAATAAGGAAGGGCATACAGGTCTTCAGAACTTTCTATATAACCCCTGAGTTTCCCTGTAGATAAGCAGGCCTTTTAAGGACAAATTGAGGCTTTTGATGTCTTCCCCACTGCGATAATATTGGCAGTCCACATGTCCTGCATAGCCCTAATCTTTAAGGAGGGAAAGTTGGACCACCAGAGAACTGATTCCAACATTTTGGAAATCAATTTGAAGCCATGCTCTCAAAGTCACTAAATTACACACATGCCCTTTGACCCAGATACCACCAAGGAAAGCAAAGGAAGAGGAAAATATCCTAGGTGGACAAAAATATCTGGAGCACATCTTTTTATCATGGCTAAAAGCTGGAAATTAAGGTGGTGCTCACCAATTAGGGAATGGCTACATAAACTGCAGAATATAAATATTGTTTATTTATAAATATTATTAGGCCAGGAGAAATGTAGAAATGAACAGTTTCAGAGGAAACTGAGAAGACCTATATGAGCTGATAGAGTGAAATGAGCAGAATGAATTATATAATGACATTATACATAAAAACATCTCTGAAAGAGGTGCAAAGCAAATCATGGTTCTAGAAAACTGAAGATGAAGCACACAATCCACTTCCTGACAGAAAGCTGGTAAACTCAGGGATAGATTTTGGGACATCCCCACTGTAGGATTTTATTTTGCTTGACGGTGCATATTTATTTTGAGGATCATCTTCTTTCAGTTCTGCAATTGGAGGTGTGTGTGGGGGGGTGATGAAAGGGAGAAAAAAGAATACTTGATATATGAAAAAAGTTAAATTAAAAAAAAATTCAGCTCCAGGAGCAGCTATGTGGCGCAGTGAATAGAACACTGGCCCTGGAGTCAGGAGGTCCTGAGTTCAAATCCAGCCTCAGAGACAATACAAAACTAGCCATGTGACCTTGGGCAAGTCACTTAACCCCAACCACCCTACCTTCCCTCCTCCAAAAAGCAAAAAAAAAAAAAAGAAAAGAAATTAAGATAGGATGAAAATCCCATTCATGGGGGACTGAAAGAGGGATATATGGTGGTAGTAGAGTGGAAAAAGTACTGGTTCTGGAGTCACAGAATCTGGGTTCAAAGTCTGCCTCTGATACTTCCTGGCTGTCAATAACCTCTTTGGATTCCAATGTTCTCATTTGTAAAATGAGATTAATGGACCAGATGGTTTCTGTGGGTCCTTCTAGTTCTAGCTCTGTCAACTATCCCATGATCTTATGAAGTGATATAGACATTGAGATGCTACCTAACTCAGGAAATTACAAGAGATAAAAGTAGAAAATTTTGATTACATAAAATAAGGAAACCTTTAAATGACCACCATAAAAATTAACACCATTAGATTAGGAAGGGTAGCAGTACACAATCAGTGTACCCACTATGTCTGTTAAGAGTTTTAAATCCAAGAAATATAAACAAGAAAAAGATATAAGACCAAAAGCCATTCTCTAATAGATAAGTGACCATAGGCTGTGAACAAAATTTTCTAAAAAAAATGGTGAATTGTCGACAACTATATGAATGTTGCAAATGATTAATAACGAGAACTACAAATCAAAATAAATTTGAGATTTTACCTTATACTCAGGAAATTAGCAAAGATGACAAAATACATGAATAAATAGTTCATGTTGGAGTGGTTGTGGAAAGACAGGTACATTCATGCAGTATTGATGGAGCTGTAAATTGGTCTAACCTCTCTGGAAAGCAATTTGAAATTATGCAAATAAAATGATTAAAATGTCTATACCCTCAATCCAAAGATTTCTCTTCTAGGCATTCACTTCAAAATTGACAAGAGACTGAATATATGTTAAAATATTTGAGGCAGCCCTTTTTTGTGTCTGCAAAGACTAGGAAACAGAGATTACCATTGATTGGAGAATAGCTAAAGGAATTGTAGTACATGAGTGTAATAGAATATCACTGTACTGTAAGAAATGATGAACATGAATATAGAGAGGAATGGAAGAATACTTTAAAAAAATGATAGAAAATGAAGTGAGTAGATATACATACATACTTCACGCACATTCACATAATGATTGCTCCAAAGTAAATGTAAAGAATAACCTGCACAAAATAATAGAAACTATTGCAAAATAATAAAAACTAGGCTTGGCTATGAAGAAGAGATATGAGAAAATACCTCCACCTGCTCCTTCGTAGAGCTGAGGAGCCATTAGTGTAGTGTATTTATAATGGCAATTTTTTTTTTCACGTGTTGGTTTTGCTTATTTTTTCCCCTTATTTTTCTCTTTAGAAAGTGTTGTGAAGAATAACTATGGAAAGGGATTTTGTAAGGGACTGATTTAGGGGGAAATGTAGGCAATTTAAAACCAAATAATATCAATAAATATATCCTAAAATAAATTACTTATTGTAATTATTATTAAATTATTATTAATTATTAAAATTATTAAAAGTAGATAATGGGGAGTAATATGCTAGAATCTGGAAAATCTTTCAGCTAATATTGTTAACAACAAATGGAGATTAGGGGCCTGTTCAAGAATTCAGCTCAGTTCATGTACTGGATAGAAGCTTCTGTGCATCCACTTCCAACAAAAAGAGGAATTGAAGTTGTGTTCCATACAGATGTAAGACTAACTGGCTCAACTTTTGCGAAATTCCTGGGATAATAAATGTGTCAATTAAGGAGAAAAGTGCCAGGCAAGACTTTGAGAGGCTTCCAGCTTCTCAGAGTTTCCTGCTTTCCTTTTGTGATTGTTTTGTGTTGCTCTGGAAGTTGAACTTTTGGAGAAGAGAGTCAGGGGTTCATGTGGCAAATCTATTTCCCATAAAAACAACAGCAATAACACCAATAGCTGGCATTTAGATGATTCTTTTAAGTGATGTAAAGTGCTTTACGTAGAATATCCCTAGGTGACTACTTACAGTCTTTGGTCAATCTTGGTTCCCGTTTTTTTTCTTCTCTAATTTGTCCTCCATATGCCTACCAAAATAATATTCCTAAAACATGGACCTGACCATGTTATTCTCCTGTTAAAGATATAAAAATTGGCTTCCTGTTCTCTAGGATGAAATACAAATTCCTCAGTCTGGCTTAAAAGTTCTTGACAATTTGACTCCTACTTACATTTCAAGACAGTTCAAATTATACTTCAGTCAGGATGGCCTCGTAGCAGACTTTGAATTCAATGTTATATTTTTTTTATCTCATTGAATATATGGTTTCTCATCCTTTTATTGTGCTTTGACTCAGTTACAGGCTCCTATATGAAGCCTATTCAGATGTTGTCAGTTGACAATTCTCTCTTCTTCCTAAAATTATCTTGTATTTACTAATCTCTGTACAGTTGGCATCCCCATCCATAGAATGGAAGCTCCTCAAGATGGGAGGCCCTGCTTTCTGCCTTTATCTTTCTATTCTCAGCAATTAACATAGTATCTTGCATATAAAAGACATTTAATGAATGTTTGATGAATAGAATTGAATTCGTAGAGTTTATATTTTAGAATATATCTTAGTAGGGATGGTATATCCTATCAAGTCATCTCAGTTCCCATAGTTCTGTTCTTCTGACATTGTATATTTCCCAGTGGCGGGCATTTTATCATGGAAGATTGTTTTCAAGTAATTTGTGTAAAACTTGTTACTGCTTGGTAAATGTTTGTTGTTGGATGAATGAATGTACTTAAATGTAAGTTCAAAGATACATGCTAAAACCAAACATGTTTGAGTTATTTACTATTTTTAACCATGAATACTAACAATATTTTCCACTAACACAGATAATACAGAACTGATTGTGTGAAAAGCACTCAATAAGGACTGGTTGATTGACCAATTCTTGTATCCTACAAGTTAGATCACATTGCTTAGTCATCACTGCATTATTTCATTTCTTCCCAATATGGCTTATAAGGTCATTCCTTACAATGTATTCGATTACATTATTAACATATGTTTCTTTCATTTTTATAATATATTTTGGGAAATGCCCTTTTCTATTATACTTCCATCTTTAATATGATTAAATGCTTTCAGGTATACTCCCCAAGGCATACATGTGAAACTTCCATCATTATTTATAGAAAGTGTTCCTTATTGCTTATAAGAAAATAAATACAGCCATTGTAATTGTTTAGTTGTTATTGATATTAATATTTTAAATGTCAAAACTGGATGAAGAAAAGGATTGATTCTTCAAGAATATCTCTCCACATGTTCTGCTGATAGCTGATCTTTTGGATAGCCCTTTTTCCATATGTAAATTACATTTCTGTTGAAAGGAGGTACTGCTTGGTAAGTAATGGAGACCAAGCAAAGTACTGTTGTAAGAAGTGGTACAGCAATAAATTAACATGTCAAGCTTTTTAGTTGTTTGGTTGAAAGACTTAAAATCTCCTGAGTTTGTTGGAACTGATGGTATTACTTTAACATCCACTTTTAAAGATCATTTTGAAGCATGCGTTATTTGTCAGGTATGATTTATTTAAGACAATAAACTTAGATTATTGAGTTGAACGAATAACTGTTTGGAATCCAGCCAAGCATTTAGAGGGAATGCCTGAATCTAATGAGACCGGATCATTCATAGGGATGAATAATCCAAAAGCCTTGGAATGAAATTAACATTATTCAAATGATACATTTTTTTCTCTTTGACTTTGTGAATTATAAGCTACAGGGACCTGAAAAGCTCCCTGGGAAATAGTGCCCTTGGAAAATGCTTCATTGAAAGCATATCAAAATGGTGATGTATAGCTCCAAATTAATTTCATATTCTCTTAGGAACTTCTGTTTTCCTGAACTTCGTCAAGTAAACAATATTATAAGAGCCTCTGTGATGGAGATTAAAAAAACACTAGCAACCAAGGTCGCTTTCTTTAATGTGTTCAGTCTAATTGGAGAAATAAACTAGACCTTCATGAGCCATTTTGAGAACATTAGAATATCAGTAAGTGACTGATATTCATTACAGTTGGAAGAACAACTGAGAGAAGAGAAAGGTTCTTGTGGGTTAGAGTTGTTAAGGAACATTTCATGGACAGGGTTAGATTTAAACTCATTCTTGAAAGAAAGGTATGATTGAAATTGATATGCCTGATGAAGGATGGAAATTCATGAGCAAATGCAATGCTCAGGAGTAGTTTGAGTATGGCAGGAGTTGTGTATCAAGTCCAACTTGACCAGAATAAAGAGTTGATCAAGGAGTGGGAAAGCATTGGAAAGACAGAATAAATGAAAGGCTATGACAATATAGTTCCTCTGTTACTATAATATAGTTTACTTATCTCAAAATTTGGCTTTATTTCCCCCTTTTCTCCATTTTCTCTTTGATTTGATAATTTTCTCATCTTCCTAAGATTTTATTTTTTCCTAGCCTTTCTCCCTTCTTTATTTTTTCCTTTCCCTTTTCCCCTTCTTTCCCTCTAATACTCACATTTCTTTTTTTAATTTAATATATTTTTCCAATTACATGTAAAAAAATTTAACATTTAGTTTTTTACATTTTTTGAATTCCCTCTTTCCCTCCCTTCTTTCCCTCTATTCCTCACTTACTCACTTCATTGAGAAGGCAAGCATATATATACATATATATATATATATATACACACACATATATATGTATGTATGGGTATATATATACATATTATACGTGCACAATCATGCAAAACATATTTCTGTGTTAGTCATTTTGTAAAAGAAAAACAAAGTAAAGAAAAAGTATGCTTCAATTTGCTTTCAGACACTATCAGTTCTTTTTCTGGAGATGGATAAGATTTTTCATCATAAGTCCTTCACAGTTGTCTTTGATTAGTATATTGCTGAGAACAGTTAAACAGTTGATCATCATACAGTATTGCTGTTACTATATATGATGGTGTCTCTGTTCTACTCCTTTCACTTAGCATCAGTTCATATAATTCTTTCCATATTATTCTAAAAGCATCATGCTCATCATTTCTTATACTACAATCATATTCCATCACTATCACAACTTGTTCAACCATCCCCAATTGATGGACATCCCCTCAATTGTTAATTCTTTGCCATCACTAAAAGAGCTGCTGTAAATATTTTTGTATATATAGACCCTTTTCCTTCTTATTTTTTTTATTTTTGTTGGGATATAAACCTAGTAGTTGCATAGCTTGGTCAGAGGGAATGCATGGTTTCATAGCCATTGGGGCATAGTTCCAAATTGCTTTGAATGATTCAATCAGCGTACAACTTTACCAACAGTTCATTAGTGGTCTCAATTTTGCCACAAACCCTCTAACATTTTCCTTTTCTGTCATATTAGCCAGTCTGGTAGTTGTGGGTTGCAGGTCAGAGTTATTTTAATTTGCATTTCTCTAATCAATAGTGATTTAGAACACTTTTTCATATGACTATGGATAGCATTACTTTATCTCAAAACTGCTTGTTCATATCCTTTGACAATTTATCAATTGAGGAATGACTCTTCTATAAATTTGAGTCAGTTTTCTATATATTTGTGAAATGAGATCTTTATCAGAGAAATTTGTGGTAAATCAATGATTGCTAACCAAAATTGATAATGACTTAATAGCTACCCTTTCATTTAGATGACTTGAGTGTTTGGGGAAGGAAGGTTGTACTTTTTTTTTTAAACAGCAGAAGAGACTGTTCTGGGGAGAAGGTCTGTCATCTTCTTGATGATAATCATCAAAACAGAAAACCAAATGTTGGGTTTGACGTTCTTTAGCAGAGTTAGACATGATCCTGGCCTTTCGGGAGCTGACTATGCATACTTCATAATGCTGGTGCTCTAAGTGGGAAACTGAAATTTGTTCTTTCTGAAATTGGCACAGACTGTTTCAATTGCTAAAAATGTGATGCTTCTCCCTGGTGAGTGCTGCATAACCTTTTATCACTCAGATTCTCCATTCTGTGGAGAGCCTTCAGATATTTGTGTGGCAAAAATTAAACTTGAGATTCTGAGGTTTTCATTTCTCATATGAAACAATTCATACTATGTAGGAATTTGATGGCATCCCTTTACACTTTGCTCCCTAGACTCTGATCATTTCTTTTCCCTTGAGAAGAGTAGTATGATACAAAAATGTTCTTGCTGAACACTGGAGAACTGTTTTCAAATACATGTGACTTGAAGGCAGGTTATTTGAGCCTTAGTTTCTTCATCAGTAAAATGGGATGATAATATTCATATTATCCAAATTACAGGATTGCTTTAGGGAAAGCATTTTATTAGCCTTAAAATACAAGATAAGAGCCATGATCATCACCATCATGACTATTACTATGACAATAATATCAACAGAACTGAGTGCACTCTGAGAATATAAAGTGAGAATCTGTTATTGTTTTTTTTCCTACCCATAAGAGACTGGCTTCTTTCTCTTATGATATACTTCATTCTAAGTATTTCTCAGGTAATTTCTACCCCACTGAGTGAAATGATGTAGGAAAAAAAAAAACATCCAGAATAAAATTAACTTCTGAGTCTTCCCTGGGTCCTGCTGTTGACAGTATTGTCTAAGAAGCATCTGTCAGCCAGCTTGTGAATCTTGGTAAAACTAAGAGTAGATGGAAGTGCTTGACTTTAGGTTGCTTTCTGTTGCTTGGCTTTTGATTTCTCAGATGCTTTTACTGCCTGGTATGTCACTCTTCTCCCACATCTTAAGTGTCCCCTCTCCCCATGAAAACAACCAGGTCTATACTTGATGTCTTCTGATTACTGATTCCTACATGTGGGTAACACTGTCATACTGCATGGCTGAAACCCTTGTCTTTCTACTTGATTCCTGGCCATCAACTTGCTTTGTCTTACTGGTCACTATGGCAATAGAACCATTTTCTTATCTGGGTCCACATATGATGCATTCTACACATCTGAGATCTTTGAAATTCTGTGCATTCCTCTTTGCTTCCTCCGGCTGCTCTATGCCCCTGGGATGTGGATATGACAAGTCATTCCTCAATTCTAAGACTACTGAACTTAGTTATTAGATCCAACAGAATCATCCAGAGAATTGTCTTATTATCTAGAATAGTTTCCACAGGGTAAATATGACTTAATTCTATCATTCAACTAAAAACCACCCCAGAGACAGAGAATATTTCATTTTCATTTTGACCCTCTTCTCATATTGTGAATTTATAGGGAAAGAAATGTATCTATCTATCTATCTATCTATATAATGTATGTATAAATATATACCCTCAATATATTGCATATTACATAACATTGTATAAAATAGAAATAGACTGACATTAGCTTCCATAATTCTTAGAATAGTAAATAGAAGTGATGAATGGAAATCAATTACGTACTTTGCATTATTAGGCTTGCTTAATTTTTGAGTGCAAAGTTTATTCAGTTCATTTAATAAAAAGGAATGTTGTACCTAGAAAATATTAAACCAATAGTATTAGTGAAGAAATTAATTAATTTCAAAATAGCATTTGTAGAGGAATTGATTTCTTTTAAAAAAAGTAAAGAAAGTTTTTTTTATTTTGGCTTGAGTCGTAGGAAAGTACATTGGATTTGCACTAATAAATGATACACCCTTGAAATTGTTTATTTTAATTTCCTAAACAGTTTGTGTAGATAAACTTGCAAATGAAAATTTTTAACATTAGAGGGACTTTTCTTAATAGCTTTAGAATTTATACATAGAATGTTCTGATTGTAGAAGAAAGTTGGCTTGTGTAATAATAATGTAATTTGATCCCTTTGTATTGGCAAAGCTAACAAGTACTTAGCACCTAGTTTGAAATTAATTGGATCAAACTTCTGTTAAGAAACAAAAGGTAAGGGGGGGCTAGGTGGCTGCAGTGAGTAAAATGCTGGCCCTGGAGTCAGGGGGACCTGAGCTCGAATCCTGCCTCAGACACTTAAAACACACACACACACACACACACACACACACACACACACACACACATACACACACACACACACACACACACACACACACACACACACAACAAAACAAAACAAAACAAAACCAGCCGTGTAACCCTGGGCAAGTAACTTAACCCCAATTGCCCTCCAAAAGGCAAAAAAGAAAAAAAGAAAAGAAAGAAACAAAAGGTATGAACCCTTGTTGCTGATGTAACAGAAGTTGCTGATATAACAGGAAGGGGCAGAACAGGAAGGAGCTAATAGGTATATAAGGAGAAGCCCTAACTGGAATTTCAGATCTTCTTGGAGCCAGGTTCTGGAGGCTGAGAAAGAAAGGCTCAGACTGGAGAGAATGATTTTTATTTTGATAACCTGGATGAAGTGATTTTGATCTTGGGAACCAGCTGAAACTTCTGCTAAAGACTTCTGAGGGCCAGCTGGAGCTGCCAAAGACTTTTGAGGGCTAGCCAGAGCTGCCAGAGGAAGCATGACTGTGGTGTTGGTACTTTGTTTGTGGCTTTGTTAAGCCTTGTCTTCCCAGAAACAGGAACTGTGAAGGACTTGAGGTGGACTGGACACTGTGAACTTTGGTATGGAATGGGAACTGGATGAAGAACAGGCTGGATAAGGAACTGGGAGCTGCCTACCTTTGAACCCAGGTGACAGTCAGAGCTGGGACCATGGAAGAGAAACCATGGAAGCTGTGAGCCTGCCTCAAGTCAAGCTGAAAAAAGACTTTACTTGGATACTGTGTACTGACTGAGAAGATTATGATTTTCTGTGACATAGGGGTGGAGAACTTTGATTTTTGTACTTTGTGATTGAATTAAAGATTTTGTGATTGACTAAATGAACATATTTTGTTGAAAACTATGTGACCACTTTGGTGAAAACTGTGTGGCCATTTTAGTGATAAGTTGTTGAATTGTGACATGGTGAATGCTGTATTTTGATTTTCTGTGATAAGTTGTAACCTTGTGAATGCTGTACTTTGATTTTCTATGAATATTTTGCTCTTATTTGTTATTGAATAAATAGAGGGCTCACTATACTATGAAATCATAACCTTGAAAGCTGTTCATAGCAGCAGTCCTCTGGAAAGCTGCTAGTGCGTGGCTATATAGCTTGTTATTTTTAAACACAACTCAAATTACAGGCAAGTGCTTAGAGTGGGAATGGGGTGGCCAATAAAATTGAATAGTGAAATCAATTCAGTGCATTAAAAAATAATCCATGTCCCAGAAAATATTGCCTATTATAATATACGATAGCTGCCAGACAACTTTAGAATCTGGATTTTAAAGACATATATCAATTTTGTTATGATTGCAATTTGACATTGATCTACAGAAGATTTTTTTTAATTTCACAATACCCAACTAGTTCCTAAGATAACACTGACATTGGTCTATGTTCAGTATTTTCCTTAAAATTACTTCACCATTCAACTTCTCTGTAGTTATTTCATCAAGTCCTGTTTCTCATGTTTTATCAAATCAGTGGTGAAATAATAAGATTCCAGCAAAAGTTTTAAGGTCTTGAAGAATCTTTTTCTTAGAATCTGAAGATGAGAGATTATGTTGTGAGAAACATCCTTAGTCTAGGAATAAACAATATTCAATGGAAAGCCAGGAAGGTTTTCATTACTTTTATTTTACATTCCTAGTGAATGGGCACCTCCTGAATGAAGAGTACAGAGACTTAGATAAATTCAAGCCCTTTTATGCTACTTCCATTAGAATTTCCCACCTTCTTCCCCATTGGCTAGGTGCAGCCTCCTAAACTGCCCACTCCATGCTCCCCTCAAACAAGACATCACTCTTCCTGAGCTGCCCTTTGTATGTGACTCCTTGACGTATCCCTCCTTAACGTGTCCCTCCTTGACATGTCCCTCCTCCCTTGTTATGCAATGCATGTTCGAAAATGAAAAATGGTGTCTGTC
Organism: Gymnobelideus leadbeateri; assembly: GCA_011680675.1. NCBI lineage: Eukaryota > Metazoa > Chordata > Mammalia > Diprotodontia > Petauridae > Gymnobelideus > Gymnobelideus leadbeateri. Next base: position 1,033,390 of record WOXC01006854.1, read on the forward strand.
TCCTCTTGTGGGGTGTGTAAGTTAATATGCACAAGGCTAGGGCAGCTAGGTGGTGCAGTGAGTAGAACACTGTCCCTGGAGTCAGGAGAACCTGAATTCAAATCTGGACTCAGATACTTAACACAAAATCTAGCTGTGTGACCTTGGGTAAGTTACTTAACCCCAATTGCCCTTCCAAAAGCAAAAAAAAAAAAAAAAATATGCACAAGACTAGTTAAGCATGTGTATTAATAAAAAGTCGGTGACCATCCCTTAACCCTGGTCAGTTTGAGCTGGTTTCACCTGGGTTCCCTTCAAGAGGAACTTACAGATTTCTTCCAGCTATATGATTGGATGGGGATGTTCTGCCCTTCCCTCCCCCGTTCTGGTTTACACATTCCCCAGTGTCCTGTGTAACATCTGTCTTTGAATCTGTGGAAACCAAACTATTAGCATTTCTCACAGCGTGGATATGAATAGCAAGGGTGAATACATGATACTGCACCTCCTAAATCTGCGCCTTTGAACAAGTGGTCTCCTCTGTCTCAAAAAAGGCTTTTCCCCTTATCACTGACTACCTTTTAGATTCCCTAGGTTTCTTCAAGGGACAGTTTAGGTTTTCTTCTCTATGTTGAATACAAGTTTTTGAGAGAAGGGGAGTCTTTTGTTCTCTTTTTCATCTCCAAGTCATATCATGATACCGTGTGCTTATTAGGTGCTTAATAAAGGCTGATTGAATTGATTATTTTGTAGCACGGAAATCATAAAGATTCCAAGAACAAAAAAGAGAAGCCACTAAATCAGAGTTGGCACTTACAGTAACCCCCTGTAAAAGGAATAGGCTCCTAGGATATGGTGATATATGTTGTTGTATGTTGTTAGTATGATTAAAAAGGTTTACAGAGTGCAATAATTGGCTTTCACCTTAAGTGCAATGCTCATTGACATATTCAGCAATGAATATGTCACTCTCTCCATAAGCTCTTAAGGAGTGGGTGCTGCCTATCTGGATTTATTTGAGAGGTACAGCAAGTCCTTGCTTGCCCAAAGCTCTCTTTGTCATCTACTTACTATTTTTTGGAGGGGGGAAGGCAGGGCAATTGGGGTTAAGTGACTTGACCAGGGTCACATGCCTAGTAAGTGTTAAGTGTCTGAGGCCAAATTTGAATTCAGGTCCCCCTGACTCCAGGACTGGTGCTCTATACTGTGCCACCTAGCCACCCCTCTCCTATTTTTAAAGACCTTCAAAATAAGTAAGAAAAAAAAAACTTCAGAAAAAATGACTTCTTTCATCGTTAATTAATAGGCTCCAATTTTTATCTAACCTAAGACCTTAATAATGAAATTTAAATTTGTTTTCTTTTTTCCTATAGTCTATGAAGGAGATGTTGAACTAGTTGCTATCAACTACATAGAAATCTTAGATGATAGTGTCTTGTGAAATTATTAGCAGATAATACAACTTGACTTCGGTAAGCTGTTGTGAGTTAGCACAGCAGTGTGCCCATTCTCTAGGTTTCTCCTTGTACTAGTACTCAAGGGTTGAGTGCCTAAGAGGACAGTTCCTCTCAGAAATTCAGGGCACACCCCATGGCACCATCTCATGAGCCTCTATTATTATACTTCCCACTAACAGTCATGCCAGTACTTAGCAATGGCATCAGCTGAGATGTTTAAAATAGTTGGTAAAACACAAAACCCCTGTAATTTCCATAATTCAGCTGGACTTTTGCTCCTTTTAGTTTTAGTGTGGTTATTGTTCTCATTTTGTATTACGTTGACTGTGTAGACATTCTTGAGCCCCCTGGCCTCACTAAGCTTTAGTTTCTCCTTAAAATGCTAATATAAATGATCAAATGTCTTCCCGGAATGGAAAAGAGATGATAAGGTTAATGCAATAATATTTTATAACATGATTATGATTTCTTGGATGAAGATACAAAGTACTCTCAATTAAGGTCCTTGAAAGTAAGGCATACTTGGCTCCAGGGATATTTTGATAATGTCCAGAAAACAGAGAGAATAAAATTAGGCATCAAATTTTCCTGATGCCCACATATAAATCAAATGCTTTTGCATGCATCCACATGTGTGTGTGTCTCTTCCTCCCAGGGCACAGGCAAATTTGTCTTTCTTTTTTATAAGAAAATGTTAAGTCTTCAAAGGAGCTTCTGTTGGTCTCACTGGCATTCACATTGATTAAGATTTCTTATTAACATACAATCATCTCCAAATGTTTCTACCTAATTGCTTTTTATTTTAGTTAAGTACCAGTGTTCTTTATTCTCACATGCAGTTTAATTAGCATGGAAGGTCACAGAGAGGTACTAAGGCACAAACCTGCCCAGAGGAAGGGACTAATGCCTCACTAGCTTCTAATTATAGAGCATCCCAGAATTGCACAATGAGAGGGAGCTTGGAGAGACAGCATGGAGGGCCAACAATAGAGTTGCTATAAAAAAAGAAAAACTGAGAACTTTATAGTCATATGGGGGGATATAATAAACCCCTGCATATTCTTTTCCATTTCCAGGGTTCTCAGATGGTACAAAAGCCTTAGTGCTTAAATATCTAAGTCTTTTGGGACACCCTGTATGTGGCTATCAGAGAGATAGGGGATAGAGACTAGATCTGCTTTTTTCTTGGCATAGAGAACTCCCAGGTGAGGTAATTCCCTCTCTATCAATGAGAGTCATTATCTCTCCTACTTGCAGACTTGGAGAGTTTCTAGGGGTCCAGAGAAGTTGAGGCTTGGTTGGCATCATGCAGACAATATGCATCAAGGCAAGACTTCAACCTAGGCCTTTATGCCTTTGATGTCATTTCTTTATGGATGATGCCACAATGCTTCTGTGAGAGGGGGTTCCCTCCCTAGCATAATTGTGTGAATAATGGAACATTAGGATTAAATTATAGATATAGATATGTATAAAGTAGTCATTCCCATTTCAGATCAGAAATAACAATTTGTATGCAACACTAATAGTCATGATGATGCTTTTTGGTCTTGTTTAGTCTCTGTGATGTGTAGTTTTAGAGTGGTAGAGTCCTGAGAGGCTGGGGCTCTTGCCAAGGATCACATGGCCAGGATGTATCAGAGCACATCACAGTACCTGGCATATAGTGAGCTCTGAATGAATATGTATTGATTGATTGAGCTAGGATCTGAATGTCTGGTTTAGAGGTCAGCTGTCTATTTGCTGTACCATGTTGTATCTCAACAATAATGAAAACAATGATGATTAATCTTTCTAACTTGTTTTGAGAGTTTGCAATGTATTTTTTTTGCAATACCCTTGGGAACTGGGTAGAGCCAGAATGATTTTTCTAATTTTTTATGTAGCACCAACTTCTCTGTCCTCCAATGTCTGAAGGCCAAGTGTGTTAGTTTTAACTATTTCACCCTGCTCCTAGGATTCTCTACTACCCATAAGAAGATTGTGTGTGTGTGTGTGTGTGTGTGTGTGCCTATGTGTGCCTATGGCTAGCCTCTTTGTCTTTGGCTCCAGACCCTACTAATGGCATTCATTCATTTGTAGGGGCTGTCTTCCTGCACCCCAGTTCCATTTATCCACAAACAATTGTATTTACTTTTACAGAGAAATATTGATTTCAGAAGGTCTGATTAAAATATACAAACTTATATACAAACAAATATACAAACTCCCTAGCACATCTGGGAAGTGTAATTCCTCTCTTGTGCCACCTCAGTCTTCTTAGGAAGGGAAGGGGATTAGGTTCATGATTTAGCTTGGTTACTATAGAGTACAATCCCAATTTCAAATCCAAAACCCCCTTGGGCCTTGATTCCCAGGCACCCTGGATTCTCAAGGTCTCCATGCTGGGCTGGCTGACTGACTGTCCCACCAATCCTGAAATCCTGATTCCAAAGGCATGGTGGCTTGAACTCCTGAATCCCTCAAGGATCACCTTTGACACCTGAAACAAAGAAGGGCAAACAACACAGTAAAGAAACACCCCTCACCCTCCAGTTTCTCAGAGCTGGATTAAAAGAGGGAGGATAGGAAAAGAAAGTCCATTTCCCCTCTCCCCCCCATGAATTTAATCCATGGTGTCCTCCAGCAGGAAGGAGCACACAGGAAAAAAAGAATGCTTGAAAAGAGCAGCAGACAAAAGAGAGAAAGGGTGAGTCCCTTTACCAGCTGTAAAGATGAAGGCAAGCAATCAAAGGAGACTACCCCCTCCCATGCAATAGGGGGTTGAAAAGGCCTCCATGTTAGGAAATCTATACATGCTTCAAAGGCTCTTCAAAGGTACCTCCATGTTGGGAGAACTGGGCATGCCCAGATATGTCTGGGTTATATATAGATGAAAACCAATTTGAATTAGAAAGATTGACTGATTTTCTCATGGGGACAGAAATAATAATTTATTAATAATGATGATAATTACAATAATAACAGCTAATATTCATATATTACCTATTACATACTAGGCACTGTGCTAAGTGACTTACAAATACTATCTTAGTTGATCCTCATGATAACCCTGGGAGATAGATGTTATTATTTCCATTGTGTGATGAAGGAAACTGAGGCAGGCAGAAGTTCAGTAACTTGCCTAGGATTGCATGACTAGTAAAGTGTATGATGCTGTATTTGAATTTAGATCTTCATGACCTTAGGCCCAGAATTATATCCATTGCACCATTTAGTTGCTTCATCAGTCAATAAATGGGATTCACACCCAGGTTTTCTGCTTCCAGGGTTTGCATATCCTTTGAACTACACTTTGTTGCCTCATAGCTAGTTCATCACAAGACATTGTGCAGTAATACAATTGAACTAAATAATCTTTGTTATGATATATGAAATAATTCTCAAAGAATTCCATTGGTACCACCCAAGCTTCCTAAAAAAGATGTTGCAAGCAAAAACAATTGTTTCTGCCTATATGCTCTGTGTTAAGAAGACCAGATTTTCAGGCCATGCATTGTAATTACAGGCAATGTAGTTTGATAGATAGATCAGGAGGAGGTTAGGTAACTGACTGGATATGTGGGGGTGCCAGAGAATGAAGACTATGGGACAATGTTGGAGTTATAAAACTAAAAGATTGGAAGGATAGTAGTGATTGACATAAATGGTGAAATTTGCAAGATAATGTTTTGGGTAAAAAGTAGTTTAGCTTTGCACATAGAGAAGTTGACATGTTTATATGTATATATGTATATATATGACATATATATGTATATATATGAATTTTTTGAAAATCCAATACAGTAATGAGTAATGTAAACAAAAAGTGATTATTAGCACTAAATAATACTTTTTTCATTTTATTAAATTATGAAAGACTGAACCATCATAGAATTAGCTCTCTTGATGACTTAAAATTCAATTTATAAAAATCTCAGTTTATATCTGTTTTCAAGAGTACATCTCTTAAATTAAACAAAATAAACCTGAATTCCACATTTTGGATTTTCAGTTTTTCATTGTTCTAACTGGGGCAGCTAGCATAGAATTCTGGGTCTGTAGTTAAGAAGACTCATCTTTATGAGTTCAAATCCAGCCTCAGGCACTTACTTGTGTGACTCTGGGGAAGTAATTTAACCCTGTGTGCCTTAATTTCCACATCTGTAAAATGAGCTGGAGAAGGAATTGGTAGATGAGTATCCAGTATCTTTGCCAAGAAAACACCAAATGGGATCACCAAGAGTTGATATGACTGAAAAACAACTGAACAACAACAATTCAGACTGGTCTATAAGCTATCTACTACTTGAACATATTTGGATCATTATGCTAACAACACAAGAGTCATGTAAGAATGTAGAATACAGCTATCATGTTTTGCCTATATAATCTAATTAATCTCTATGAAGTATATAATAAGTAGATAGTATTTTCACTTTATAGAATGAAGTTGTAACTAACATTTGTAAAGTACTTAAAAATTTGCATTATTTTATTTGGGCTTCAAAACAACATTCTAAAGTAGGTGACAGATATTATCTTCATTCTCCACATCTCTCCCCTCCCCCATCCCCAAGATGGCATGCGGTTTGATATATGCTATGTTTATACTTTCATATTGAACCTAATTTTTCACATTAGTCATGCCGTAAAGAATTAGAACCAATGGGAGAAAACATAAGAAGAAACAAACAAAAACAAGAAAAAAAGGAAAGAGCAAATAATATGCTTCAATCTGCATTCAGACTCTATAGTTCTTTTTCTGGATGTGGATAGCATTTTCCACCATTAGTTCTTTGGAGTTGTCTTGGATCCTTGCATTGATAAAAGATAAGTCTATAAAAGTTAGTCATTGCACATTGTGGCTATTACTGTGTACGATGTTCTCCTTGTTCTGCTCTCTTTACTCAGCACCAGTTCATTCAAGCCTTTCCAGGTTTTTTTTTTCTGAGATTTGCTTGCTCACCATTCTTATGGAACAATAGTATTCCATTACATTCATATACCACAACTTGTTCAGCCATTCCCCAGTGACGGCATCCCCTCAATTTCCAATTCATTGCCATCACAAAAAAGAACTGCTATAAATATTTTTGTACATACAAACCCACCTATTTTATTACTGCAATTCAATTTGCTTTGATAAGTATGTAATACCTACTATGAACATGTTACTGTGTTAGGTGTTTGGGATACGAAGATAAAACAAGAAATAGTCCCTAGGCCCAAGAACCTTGCACTCTACTGGGTTTACAATGTGTACAGAGATAAGTAAAGTTAAATTACATAAAAAGCAAAAATAAAGTCTCAGGAGTCAGAGATGCCACTGATAATTAGGTGAATCCATTTAATTATCAGTGGTATGTAAAAAAAAGTATTTATAGCAGTTCTTTTTTGTGGTGGATAAGCCCCATGTAAAAGGCAGCACCATGACTTGAACTTGAAGGAAGTAAGGGATTCTGAGAACCAGAGATAGAGAGGGAGAGCATTCAGGCATAGAAAACAGCTTATGTAAAAGAAGGAGGTGGGAATAACATGTCCAGGGAGCAGCAAGTAGTCCAGTGTGTTGTTATGTGAATAAGGGGATACAATATAAAATTAGCCTAGAAAGATAATTTGACACTAGATTATTAAATAAATTAATGGTTTTTAATATACTTTAATCTAGAGACAACAGGGAGATTTTTTTAGCAAGGGAGTGTCATGGTCAGAACTCTGCTTTAGGAAAATTACAATCGCAGTTTAGAGGATGAATTGGAGAGAGGAGTAGCAGGAAGCAGGGTGATCAGTTTGGCTCTACCAGTAATCCACTGAAAGATGATGATAGTCTGGACTAGGGTGGTGGCTATGTATGAGTCAGACCCCAAGGAAATAGAATTGACCAGATGTTGCAAGAGAGTAAGAAAGGGAAGAATCGAAGATGACTCCAAAGTTTTGAACCTATTTTACTGGAATAATTGTGATTCTTTTGGTAGAAATAGGGAAATTAGGAAGATGGAAAGGTAGATAATGAGTTTTGGACACATTGAGATGTCTTTGGGAGATTCAGATGCCATTGTTCATCAGGTAGTTAGGGATGCAAGATTGAAGTTCAAGAGTGACAAGAAGGTTGGATGTATAGATTCATCTTCATAGAATCCATAATTGAACCCACATTAATTGATGAAATAAAGAGAAATTTTAGACCAGAAAAAGAGAACCTAGGATAGAGTTCTAGTTCCATCCCTGCTTAGAGGGCAGGAACTGGATGAAAATCCTGTGAAGTCTGTTGTTAGCCCTTTTGCCTCACCTTCCCCTTTTATAGAGGTAGCAAGCTTGTTCAATGACTACAGTGGTGAGTTTATAGTTAGGTAAACCTATTTCAAATCTGACTTAGATACTGTTTTTGAGTTATAATTCATTGGACAAGTCACTTAACTTCTCTCAATCTCAGTTTTCTCTTTCGTAAAATTGGGTGTCATCTCCTTTATGGCGGTAGTTATTAGGAACAAGAGAGATCACATAGCTAAAATACTTTGTAAGCCTTAAAATACTATCTAAACTGCTATCTTTTAATATTAGTTTTCTTTCTCTAGGCACAAGTCAATAGATAGCAATCCTGAGAGATGGACAATTTTAACTTTGGTGACTACTTCATGAGTTGGAGAGGTTAGGAACTGGGAGGGGTGTGTGCGCGTGAGCGCGTATGTTTGTGCTTATTGGCAGGAAGAAATTCCTGCAGGTATATTCCTTTTCAATGAAGAGATGACCACTGAAGGGATCATCCTTGAACCTGAAAGCCCAAACCATGTCCTGTTTGGTTTTGGACTTTGACCTGCTCCTTGGCCAGTGTAAACTGAAGTGAAAATGAAATCTGTTCAGCATTTCCATGAGATTTTCATGTGTCTTTCCTATATATGGAACTGGGCTTATGTGTCTGGCTTCATGGGAGAGGACACATGTGCTCTGATCTTTCAAATGAATGTGTGACCAGAAAACATGTCACTACCTTCCTATAACCAAAGTGCACTGGCCCAGTTCCATAGAAGGTACTCAAATCCACTCCAAACATTTTTGGGGTATGCTCGGGATTTTTCCAACTGTTTTATGCCCCTTTGGGATATATGCTTAATAGTAATATTGCTGGATAAGAATATTAGGGTTTTAGTGACTATTCTTGTATGATTTCTAATTATTTTTAAGAATGTTTGGATTCATTTAGAGCTTCACAGCTATGCATTAATATGTTTGACTTCACACATTCCCTCCAACATTTACCATTTTTGTTTTTTGTTATCTTTGCCAATCTGATGGGGATGAGGCAAAACTTCATAGTTGTTTTACTTTGCATTCACTTTCTACTAATGATTTTGGAGCATTATTAAATACTTTTATTATTTTTATCCTGGTGACAAAAGATTCCTTGGCTTGCATAATAATTTGTTCCCTCTAGGTAATGGCATTCCTTATTATGTCTCCATTGCTTCCTGGTGGATATAATTTTTCCACAAGAAATGGGGAGCATTTTACTGGATCTATGCTGGTGTTTGATTTGTAGATCAAATATAAGACAACTGGGAGGAAAATAAAAATATATCCAGAGGAAGCCACTTTCTTTAAAGCCTACAGGGTCTCTAAGAAACTCAAGGAAAAGTGATAATAAATGCATAGAGCTCACTTGGATTCCTGCAGCTCAGGAGGGTCTGAGTATTCC